>VMDR010000266.1:0-297422 GCA_007922815.1 Macrotus californicus | reverse complement strand
CACAGACGCTGCATTCACCACGTGGACAGGCACGTCTCCACGGCAACGGGCACGCATGCATCTCCTTTTGAAAGGGGCAGACTGAGGGTGTAAATACCACAAGAGAACCAGGCTCGGAGGGGTCACAGGCCACGAGGGAACCAAGCTTCGGAGGCGATCGAGGCATTAAATACGGGACCTACACGTGACACGCCACATCACCATATGTATAATTTATGTGTTCAAAGGAGGGAGACCACAGAATACAGACGTGCGGTGGCTTTGGTCAGAGGACACGGACGAGCTAGCTGGTACCATGCACGGGGAGGGCCTGCCATCTCCTCTCCCTCCGTTCCTGTCATCACCTTTCCCACGGAGGCACCAGCAGTCACAAAATCAATTAGCTGGCCTTGGTGCCATCTTGGAGAGTCCCACCAGTGTCCTTGGGGTGTCCTCGGGGCCCCCTGCAGGCGGGGCAGTGCCCTGGAGGTGCAAACACTGAACCCTGCGGGTACACATCCCTGGAAGTCACCCTGGACGGGACGAGGCTGGGGGTGGGGAGGCCGGTCGGTGGAGGGAGGCGCAGCCGTGGGGCCGGCCAGGTGCCACTCGTCACCTGGCCGGCCCGGGAGAGCAGGAACGGTTGAGGAGGTATCCACTTTTGCAAGCAAAGCTTCAGCGGCAGGACAAGCCTGTGCTTCTCTGTCACCGCCCTGACGGGCCCTCAGAACTGACTCGCGCTGCTGGGGTCGCACTGCAGCAACCGGACGATGGAGGGGTCGCTCTTGGCGCCTTTGATGAATTCTTCCAGGGACAGTTTGCCTGTGGGGGAGCGCGGGACGCAGGTGTGAGCCACTGCTCGCTGTGATCCACCCTCCAGAGCAGGGCACGGCCCCCCACTTGGGGTGCCTGCTCGGGTTCTGCTCTGGAGCCTTCGTGAGGCGGGACGCTCTCCCGGCGCCACTCGCTCCATGGGCTTTTCTGGAAAAACCATTTCTGCTTTCACGGCTCGCATCGGGCCCCGAGCATCGGGCCCTTAAGGACACTCCGGGTATGACAGCCTGCCGTGGTGGGCGGGCAGTTTATGTCTTCAGAAATCACCCCACGTTTTGCCTCAGGAAGAGGTGACTTGCCGGAAAGACCGTGGCCTCAGCCGCTAACCCACAACTAGTCCAGGGTGGATGGGGCCCGAGTCAACAACCCAGGGCCCCCGGGTGACTGCCCACTGTGGCCGCACAGGCCCAATGCTGGTGGCACAGGCCCCACTGGGAGAGTCACCCTCTGCTTCTGCACCACCTGCCCTTCGGGTGGGGGCGGGGGGGGGGACTAGAGGGACTGCCCCACGGACACTGCCACTTCTAGGATCAGGAGACAGAAAAGCGGATTTTGAAACTAAGGTGCTGCAGAAACTCCAGTTCCAGAGGGAGCCATGCTGGTGACACACATGTGGGCCCCCCAGTGGTCCCTGTCCCGTGGCTTGTGCCCTGAGGAGCAGACTGCCCGCCTGTGCCGAAGCTCTGCAGCTGTGGGGAGAAGGGGCATGTGCCGGGGCAGCAGGCACTCAGACCCATGCGCAGCCCACGGCAGAGGAGTGGCCAGCTCTGAGCGCTCTCCCCTCCCCTCCCCCGCCCTCAGGGACTCCGTGGGCGCGTTGCCTCAGAGGGCCACTGGGAGGGTCCTGGGGAGGAAGCGTCGGCAGGTCCAGCCCAGGCTGGGCCGGAGCACGAGGTATCAGAGGGCCTCTTCCAGGAGCCAGGGGCAGGCAGCAGGGGACAGACACAGCCTCCCGCTGTGCAGCAGAGCTGGGCACCCCTCTGTGGGCCCCCAACAGGGGGCAGGAGTGGCTGGCCCCATGCGGGACTTAACAACAATGCCCCAGCTAAGGGGTGGAGTGGGTGGGGAGGGCACAGCCACCCCTCCCCAGGAGAGAAGTTCTGGGGCCCTTCGCAGATGTGGAGGGCTCTTGGCCTTTGTTTCTCTCCTTCAGCTGGTGGAGCTTGTAGCTGCCTCTCCCCACACCCTCAGGCGGCGGAGCTTCTGAAGGCACCGCCCCTTCTCCAGGGCCGGGGCCACGCCCCCACAGGGCTGCTGGCATCCCCTTTAGAAGCTGGGAGCCCAAGCGGCCCCATGCAGGAGGACAGAGCCAGGATGCAGCCCCAGGCTCCCTGACCCTGACTCTTGGCTCCTCCCTCGGCACAGCGGAGGGGGTGGGGGGGGGCCAAGAAGCCACAGACAGGGAGGCCACCAACCCAAAGGCACCTGTGCTCCCTGCAGTGCTGAGCAGACACACGGGGACCCGGCATCCTACCGTCATTGTTGGTGTCCATCTGCCGGAAGATCTTGTCCGTCCGTTTCTCGGGAGTGGACTCATCCTCCGGCATCTTCATCACGGAGGACACCATTTTGTAAATAGCCTGCAAAGGGGCATGGGGAAGCGTGTGCTCAGAAATTCCAGAATGTACAAAAACAGAAACTAAGCAGATGACTAGAACAGGAACAGAATCACAGAAATGGAGACCACACGGAGGGTTATCATCAGGGGAGTGGGTGGGGAGAATGGGGAAAAACGTACAGGGAATAAGAAGCATAAATGGTAGGTAGAAGATAGACAGGGGGAGGTTAAGAATAGTGTAGGAAATGTAGAAGCCAAAGAACTCATATATGTGACCCATGGACATGAACTAAAGAGGGGGAGTATGGGGGGGAGGGGTGTGCAGGGCGGAGGAGTGGAAGATGGTACAACTGTAATAGCATAATCAATAAAATATATTTTAAAAAAAGAAATTCCAGAATGTTCCTGGGTATATGGGGCAGATGTGAGCTTCTGTCCAGCCCACTCATGGCATGGGGAGGTCAGGGTGCTCGCGGGCCCTCAGGACCCTTCCCCAGAGAGAGGAACGTCCTCTACTGCTCCTAACCACTGGGGCGGACACTGCAGATGGGATGTCACACAAAGGAAGCCAGGCACCTTTATGGTAAGTTCAAGAGCAGGCAAAATGAGTCCCCTGCAACAGTCAGGAGATGGGGGCTGTCTGGGGGTGAGAGGTGGGATGGTGCGGGAAGCCTGTGGGGTGCTTGAGGGAGCCTTCAGGGCAGGCAGGGGGCTGGGAGCACTCGGTGATTCTCCGAGGGCGGCAGGGCTGCCGGCCTGCATTTGCACAACCCATTGCTGCTCACTCGGGTGTAAGCACGTCACTGTGGGGTCATTAGACCCGGCAGATAAGAAAGACTCAGGCCCTGAAGCCTCTGGGAGAACCCCGGGCAGGGCAGGTACCAGGGCAGCACAGGGCTCCTCAGCAGGATGTCGAGCTGCCTCCCTAGGGGCACTGCCACGGGAGGGCTCATCCAGGGTCCTGGCCCGGGGACCCCTCCCACCCCCCACGCAGTGGCGTGTGTGAGAGCCAGGGAGAGGGCTGGCCACTGTGGGGCCCTGCGGGGGTCTGGGAGCTCTTACATCTTCAAAGCAGGGCGGTAAAAAACAAACACCAAGCAGAGTGACTCTGAGGGAGGTTTCTAGAATCTACTGTCCTTTCCCCTCCCCACTGTCTCTCAGGAGCCTCACAGTCAGGCAGCGTGAACTCCAGGGCCCATCTGTACCACAGGGCCACCTTTTTCTGGGCCAGCACACCCGGCTGGGGCCAGGCTACACCTGCCCCAGGGCAGAGCAAAACCAGGACCCTCCAAGGTCTCTCGTGGGCTCGGAGGTGCGTAAAACAGAGAAAGGTGTGGCAGCCGGGCGTCCCAGCAAGTGGGTGAGGAGCCACCTGCAGGTGCCAGGGGAAGGTTCTCAGGGTTTGGGAACGTGGTTTGGGGGCACAGCAGCCACACCCCCTTTGCACGGGGGTGGCCACCCCTCGCTATCCCGAACAGTCCTACCAGGGTCTCTAAAGTTTGGCCAGGCCCGCACATGGGGACAGGGACAGGCAGGCCCATTTGCAAAAGGGTAAGGCTGGCATGTGGCCTCAAAGAAGTGACTCCTGGGAAGGGGAATTCTGACTTCCACCAACGCAGCCACCAGGAGTGACACCGGCCACAGAGTTCCCCTAACTGGCATGCTTCAGTCTCACTGTGGGAAAGCCACCCTGGGAACTGGGCTGGTCACTCCTGGCCACTTGCTGCTGGCCTAGGAGCTCACGGGTCTGACAGCCTTTGCTCAGACTCAGCCCCGAGGCCCCTGACAGGTAGAGAACGCCGGGCTCCAGGACGGGGGCGGGGTGGGGGCGCAGAGGGGACAGCTGCCAGGGTGTAGGGCTCTGTGGTTCTCCACCGGCTGTCACACACCTAGGCAACAGAACTTGGTTTCCTTCCAGAAAACAGCTCACCCGCCAGAGCCGTGGACAGGTGTGAAGGCAGAGGGAGAGGTCTCGACAGGGGCCTGAGCTCGCTCTGAAACCACTGCGCGTGCCTGGGGATGGGACAAGCTGTCTGTGTCCCTCTGAGAGCCGGGGGCCTCACAAGGGCCTGGCCAGGGGCCTCTGCGAGTGTCCAGGGTGCCCTCGTTACTAGAGTTCTCAGCATTGTTAATTCTTAGGAAGCCGCCTCTCTGAGCCTCAGAGTTTGTGAAATGCAGAGACTGACCCCTCTGTGGGGTTGTAAAGAGACAGGCCTGAGGGCTAGCAAGGGACTCTTATCCTCACTGCTGGCAAGGTGACAGTGGCTCCCTTTCAGAAGAGGCGAGATGGGGCGGCGGGGAGGGCAGGTAGGAACCTGGTGAAGGACCGGTGCCACTGGGACACAGTGCCCTGTCTCTGTCTCCAGCCCGCAGCCCAGCCGCCCCGCCCCGCCCCTGACCCCCCACCACAGCCCTACCTGCACGATCTCCAGCATCTCGCCGCGACTGATGTAGCCGTTGCCGTCCAGGTCGTACATGCTGAAGGCCCACTTGAGCTTCTGCTCCAGCCTGCCCCGCGAGGTGACGCTCAGCGCAATGATGAACTCCCGGAAGTCGATGGTGCCGTCACCATTGGTGTCGAAGGTGCGGAAGACGTGCTCGGCAAACTTGGAGGCATCGCCATAGGGGAAGAAGTTGGCATAGATCTTCTTGAACTCGTCCACGGTCAGGTGGCCGGTGGGGCAGTCTTTGAGGAAGCCCTTGTACCACTCCTGCAGCTCGTGGTCCGTGAACTCCGTGTTCTCCCGCAGGTCCTGCAGCACCTCAGGCCGCAGCTTGCTGTTCTGCTTGCCCATGGCTCGTGCGACACCTGCAGGACAGGACTCTGCTGGGGGCGCTGGGGTGGGACCTGGCTCCCCTCCAGCGACTGCCGGTGAGCAGGTGGAGGGAGGTGCCCAGTGTGCCCTGTGCCCAGGGCTGGAGAGGCCCCCAAAGGGCCACCCATCCCTGAGCACGGCCGTCTCAGCCCCTCCATGGGAAAGGGGTCATCGTCCACCAGCATTGTGCCCTTCCCTTCCCCGGCACACAGCGCACGGCACTGCCCAGAGCCCCTTGCAGCCTGGTGGGCATGGCTGCATGCTCACAGGTGGAATGTGGGTGGAACAATTGATTCCACCACTTCCAGGCTGAGTGCTTGGCCACTCTCCTGCCAGCATGCCAGACACAGAGGGCCCAGGGGAGGACTAGGGGGCCCCAGAGAGCTCAGACCAGTTGTCTTTCTCAACCGGGCTTCCTCCTCTGACCACACCCCCTTCTCGGTACTCCGAAGGATGGTGGGTGATAACTAGCATCTAGCACCGTTCTGGGTGCACAGGAGAGAAGTCGCTCGAGGCAGACAGCAGCCGCCTGCTCTTCCCTGGGCCCCCAGCTGAGACAGGGTGTGGATGGCACAGCGGTGACACGGAGACCCCCAAGCCTCAGGATGACTAGATGGAGTGGAGCTTACCTTGCCCCCACATCACATGACCCTGGAACCCACTCAGGAAATGTACCTAGACCCGGTGGAGCAGGGAGATCTGGGGCTGCTTGTGCCAGCAGCAAAGCAGCCCCTCAACGCAACAGCGGGGTGACCACGCCCCCATCACCAAGGCGGGAGCCCGGCGGGCAGACCCCGAGCAGAGGAACAGGAGGCCCAGGGAGGTGGGGCGAAGAACCACCACGAAAGCTAAGGGGTCGCCTGCACGCCGACGAGAGCCCCCCGCCTGCTCCCCTGCCCTAGCCAGCACGAGGCCAGCTGGCCTCAACCCACAAACCTGGGAGTCTTTGTCTGGAGAAACCGAACCAGCTCTGTGCCCCCGACAAGACCTAGCAACGCTGCACGCGGGGTCCTCCACAAAGCGCTGGCCGCCCTCAGCTGCTGCTGTTTTTGTTGTAAAAAGACGATAAGGTGCAGTCACGGAGAATGAACATAATCCAATGTTGACCGTCTTTGTAAATCTCGAAAGGACTCTGAGCCAATATTTAGTAAGAACAAATGTTTAACATGAATGCACCCATGGCCATCCCGGCTACTTCGGAGAGATGGAGGCATGGGGCACGGCCCTGCTTCCGAGCCTGAGCAGCCCAAGCCCACCAGCGAGTCACTCACACGGGTCCGTCTCCGCAGCAGATACGCCAACGGCGGCAACGCGAACCGCAGCCACTACTCACCCGGCACGTGCGCCGCACCGGATTTTGGGCGGTGTGTGGCCCATGGTGACACTGCAGCCGGGGGTGTCAGGGAGCTTGCCCAGGGCCCCGCAGCTCGTGGAGCTAGGATGTGGACACTAGTCCACCTGGGGTTTGACCACAGGGCTCTACCATCGACCCTGGCCCCTGGGGGGTGGGCGGGGCGGGGTAGGCCTGGCAGCATGTCCGGCTGTCACACAGAAAGGCTGGGAGAAACTGAGCGAGGTGTCCAGGAAACAAAACAGATCGATTTTATTTTGGAGAAAAACTCTCAAGAAATGAGGGGAGGAAAAGCATGTTTTCCGGCCACTGTCTTGAACGTGGACTCAGTAAAGTCCTGGCTGACGGGAGACCTCATTTTTGGGAAGGAAGGTGCAGGACTACATTGCCGGTTTCCAGCCTCCCGCGTGGAGACCCCACTGCTCTCACCTGGCTCCTGGCCCCACCTCCCCCCAGGATCTTGACCGCGCCCAGTTGGCCGAAAGGAAGAGCACATTCGTTTTTCAAGCCGGGGACGTTAATTCTACGATAGGAAGTTCGGGACAACTGCAAGGAGTCGAAGCCGACCTGGAGCACCAGGTGACACCCCAGAGTCGGGGGCAAAGACACGCAGAACTCCCCAAGAGCGCGAGCCGAATTTGCATGGAAGCGTGCTCCTGGAGGTCGGCTGCACAACCGTGGGGGTGCGCCTAACACTGCCGAACCGCACACTTAGAGACGGCTAACTTCACGTTACGTGTACTTCTCCACAATTAAAAAGGAAGGACGTGTATGCCTGACGGGGGGTGGGGTAGGGGGGGGAGGGGCTCCCTGCAGGACTACCGCCTTCCTCAGGCCCCGTCCCAGTCTGAGAGTCCAGCTCCCTGGGTCTGGAGGCCCCAGGCAAGGACGTCAGGGACCCTATTTGAGGTGGGGGAGTCTCTTATCACGAGGGTGACCCAACCAAGCTAAAGGCAGCGGAGTCTGGGAAGGTGGCACAGCCTTCCCTGGAAGCATCTAGAAACGCACTGTCTGGAAATCCCATATGCCTCATCACCCCCCGCCCCGCACCGTGTCCTGTGTCACTTTTTTATGTGGGAACACTTGTGCACACGTGTCTACCTGCTGGTGCTCTGCTCCCCAAGAGCCTGAGCCCCGAAGTGCCGCCCGTGCTTGCGCCGGCGTGTCCTTGGGGCCCTGTGCCAGCTGGTTCCTGAGCACAGCCTCTGCGTGCCTGAGGAGGCAGACCCAGGCTCTCATGGTCCTGGGCTGCCTAGGGATGGGGGCAGAAAGTGACATGAGGTGGGGGCGCTCCTAGGAGGAATCATTCATTCCCATGGGGGGCCGAGGCAGTTTGCCAAGGAAGCCGGCAGATGGAATCGGCACTGAATGATGAGGACTTGACAGGGCCCCTGGAGGTCTGACTCCTGCTGGCCACCTCTCAGGTGCGATGGCCGATTCCAGGCCTCAGGGAGATGGCGGTCATGCTTGGGCAGGCTGGGAGGAGGCAAGGTCACCTCCATCTCAGACACAGAGAACCGAGGCCATTCTGGGTCACGTGTTTGTCTGCGGCAGGTGGGCTGTGACCTTTCCGGGCCCTTTCAGGCCCAGGTCTTCAGGCAGCGTGGAAGCCACCAAGGGGCTCCCAGCAGGTGCTCGCCGCTACTCCCTCAACATTAAACTTGTTGGCTAGGACAGTTCACAAGCTGCCTTCCTCCTGGGACTTCCACGGAGCATGAAGTGGAGCCCGTGAATGCCAAACACAGCCACACACACAGCCCACTCACACGTCAGCCCGGCCTGCTTCAGGCTCTGCTGAACTAGTCAATGGGGGACCCCACTTTCGCTCTGTCCTGGAGGCTCTCGACCCGGAGCAGGCAGCCCCACAGGACCAGGACGGTGGGACCCCTGTCGTTAACTAAGCCAGTGGGCTAACTTTATTGACACTGGCTGCTGGGGAGACAGCTGACGAAAAGCCAGCTTTTCTGCAGCACAAAGCCACCACTCTGGTTTCCAACAGAAGTGGCCCCATGAACAAGGGGCCCTGTCCTGGGAGAGGCAAGTGGCCTGCAGCCTTGGCTTCTAGAGCATCCGCTCCCAGGAAGGGCCGGTCCTGTCCTGAGCCCCGTGCAGGAGCAGGATCTGGGGAGGCTCAGGCCAGAGGCCGCAGAGGGGCAGGCTTCCCGGAACCCAAACAGGAGACCCCACCTCCTGGCTTCCTGGCCCCACCCCTGCCACACTCTGTCCACCTGACAGCTGCCTCAGTTTCTCCATCTATAAGCTAGATTTGTCCCATACAGTAACTACCTGAGTTCATGCACACGCCCTAAGAGTAAAATACACCCTGGATTTTTATGGCTTTTTCTGGAAAAAAATAAAGTGAAGTTTCTTATGAATAATTTTTCTATCCTCATTACATGTGAAATGAAAAATGATACCGTTTGAGATACAGCAGGGCTCAGTCAATCATATTGGTCACGTTAACCTCATCGGTTTCTTTTTACTTTTTTAAACGTGGCTTTTAGAAAAGTTAAAGCCACACACGTACGTGGTGCCACATTTCCAGTGGCTGCTCAGACCGGGGGGCCCCGGGACACCACGGATCTGTGGCCCCAACAAGGGACTCTTCAAGTTCATGAGCAACCTGTGGGCAGGCCCAGCGCTACCTGTGACCCAGCTGGGAGAGGGGACTCGGCCTATTTCCCTGCTTGGCCCCTTCAGTGAGGGGTTAGGGTGTTTGCATCTCACAGTTACGTCTGAGTCCACAGGTTTCTATTTCAGCGGCTTCAAGAGCTTTGCCAGAGGCCAGCTGCTAGCCGGTCTGACCCTGGCTAGGAGGGGGACATCCCTCCTCTCTTGGGAGGGTACGGAGGCAGGGCCCCTGAGTGGGGTCTGGGAAAGGAAGAAGCTAGAACACCCGAGAAGCTGTGCCCGGACCCGAGCCCCACCGCAGACCCGACCTGTTTCCGGAGGGCTTCCTGACTCGCTGTCTCATCACCAGTTTCACTGGCTGGATGGGCCCCAGGCCAGCGGCCTGTGGTGAGAAATCCAACGGAAAACCCTGCTGACTTCTGTGCTCACTCCAGGAGCTGAAAGTCCCCAGGCTCCCCAAAGCTTAACAAAACAAAACAAAGGGAGGGTGGGGGGAGGGAGGGATGCAGACAGGGCAGGCCCAGAACCCTCCACCCCCCATCCTGAGCCATCCTCCCGGTCCACGCTCCTGAGGTTGATGTGCCCTCACTGAGTGAGGCTCGGGGAAAGGAGGAGGAAAGAAAAATCCCCAAGAAGTGTTCTTTCCCTGCAGAAATGGCTACTGCCACTGGAAGAGGACCTGAGGGTCACTATCCCCACAGACCCGTGGCCCTGAAAACAAGTCCATCCATGTGGCTCCTCGCCTCAGTCGCCCAGCAAACCTCCTCATTCAGCAAAGCCCAACTCAAACGTCACCTCCTCAGGGCTGCACGTCCCGGTCCCCCTGCCACTGCTCTTCACTCTGCATTCCAACAGCATCATTTCGGCCTGTTTCTACTAGGACCTCAGCTTTCGTCACAGTTCACTTGTGTCTTCCCACGTTAGTCTGAGCCCCCGAAGGGAACAGAGCCCCGCATCCACGCCAGTCAGGGCACCTGCTAAGCCTGTTCCAGCCCCCATGGCTTATCCTGCACTTGGTGCTTGTGGGTGCATTTGTGGGCCACCTGCCTCCCTGTCCACTGTGTCCCCGCAGTGCCCAGCGCAGGGACTGGCATGGCCAGCGCTCAGCGAAAGCACAGGAACAACGGCTGCATGTCCCCAGGGTGGGCACAGAACCGGAAGGAACAGGGAGGGGTGAGCGGTGGCTTCTCCTAGACCTGTCTCGCTCCAGCCCCTCTCAGGACTAGGGACACGGGAAGGAACATCAGGTATTAGGATGGCAAAGGACATTCTGTGATGGAGACCTAATGTTCTGGAAAGCTCCATTTAACAGCACGGGAACATCGGGGCAGAGCAGAGGGCCTGGAGCGTGTCAGCCTGAGGGGATCGGGGTGTCCTCCCTTCCTGTGGACACACCCGTGGCTCCAGGGTCCCAGCCTGGGTGGAGGGGGGCTTCCTGCCCTTGGAACCTCTCACTTAAGGGGAGTGGCACCATCCCAGACCCAATGCCACTTGAGTGTTCCAGGGAGGAGCTTCCCAGCGGGACAGGCGTAAACAGGCCTCTGGGGAAAGAATGGGGAAGGGAAGGGAAGAGGAAGTGCCTGAGAGGAAGGTCCCCTTCCTTAAGGAATCTGCCGGCACAACAGAAAAAGGGCTCTAGACAGGACCAGAAACAAGACCCCGTGGCTTGTCATAAAGCCGGAGTCGCTCCGTAGGTCCATCCATAGATGGGTTCCCTGTTTCTGCTGAGGCACCTAGGTGCCAGGCGAGCAGGGAAGGCGGGAGGGAGGGAACCCAGGGCGAATCCTGGCCATGGGGCCTGAGCCTTCCCCTGCCGGCCCCGAGCCTTTGTGCCTTGGAATGCGGGGCTTGGGTACAGGCCCCCAAGGCCAGGCTGGAGCAGAAAGGGAAGCCTCTGGATTGTTCCCTGCACCCCGAACATTTCTGAGCATGCTCTGCGTTGGGCGTGGGGACACCTGGTGAACGAGACACAGAGACGCTTCCCAGGTGCCCACAGTGCCCGCCCCCAAAGGCTGTGAGGCAGGGGGATGCCACACCCAGGGAGCTGGAGTGGAGTGGCCTGTCCCATGTCATGGCTGAGAGGCCTTACAAGTCAGGTCTGAGCTGGGCAGAGAGAGGCACCCAGAGTGGTCCGGGTGGGCAGCCGGGGGGGGCGTGGGGGTGGCACGGGGAGGACCCAGCCGGGCCCCAGGGGCTGGGACGCTGGCATCCAGCGTGATGGTCAAGTATGCCAAGAGTGCAGTGCTGACCACAGGAGGAGACAGTCAAGGAAAGGGGACTGCAAGGCAGGGACTTGTCATGTCCCCCCACCTGCCCAGCAGAGGCCCACGCCCCACGGACACACTCGGCCTGAGTCGACTAGTCAAGACTCAAGGACAGCTTGATCGTAGATCAAAAACTCGGAAACTGAAGCAAACCTGTGGACCCCCAGAGTCTCCTTCTCAGGCACCACAGGGCGGGCCGCAGGCTAATGGAGCTTTTGAAGGAAATCTCAGCGGTCACAGAAGGCTGGACACTGCGGACTGAAGGCAGGGGCTACTCTGAGATTTCAGGCCCCCGTCACCAGCCCCTCCACAGATCTGACCCGCCACGTGGTGGCCCCAGCACACCAGCCCCGCACAGGCTGGAGTCAATTCCTCCTGGCCACCAGTGCCACATGGAGTGACTCTGGTACCAGGCAAATCTGTGGGAGAGATCTGCCCGGCAGGCGGCAGGGCCAGTCTGGCTCCTCTCTGAGGCTCTGGCCTGGATGTGGGCCACAGCCCTCCCCCGCAGGGCCAGGTCCTCCCGCAGGAGGGAGGCCGACCAGAGAGCCCAACGCTGCCATGCAGGGGACCCAGAGGACGAGCAGCTGCCGGGAGCACCGGGCAGCGCCCTGGCATGGGCAGTTCCTAGTCTCAGCACTGCACCCAGACCAAGCCTCTCTTTGCTCATCTGTTAATGGGCTGAGCGCCAGCCTCAGGGCTGTGGGTGGGAAGGCAGCTGTGCACCGGGGGACTCACGCAGGGCAGTGGGTGAGCAGTTGCAGGCTGGTGTCGCTCCTCCCAGCCCCGCCCCCACCCCCACCCAGCCTTACGGTCTTGGCTGTCTCTTAGCATGCCTGGGCCCCACTTTCCTGGATGGTGACATGGGAGTCGCGGTCCCTACCTGCTGGTTTACAGTGTAGCCGCGAAGATAAAGAGAAGCAAAGGCTGTGGGTGGTTCGGACACATTTATAGCATCAGACAAACCGCAGGGGCACCATCACAGCCCGGGGCTTCTCGATAAGCCTAATCACAGCCCCACATAGCCAGGCTGCAGGCCAGAGGCTGCACCCAGCGATTCTCGTTCGCACACCCGGGTGGGTGGACAGCCTGGGACCCCAGGGGCCTAGCCTTGTGGGGAAGGGAGGAAATGAGGGAAAGGATGGAAGAAGACCAGGCCAACCACCGTGGCACAGGGCCCTCAGCCGGCTCTGACCGCCCAGGCGCTGCAGCCAGAGGCTGCAGGTGTGCTGCCACTGTTGGTGGCCAAGGACACTACAGACCATCCACCCCCGTCCACCCCCAGGTGTGTCCTGGGCAGTCTGGCTTCTGACTGGGGCGGGTCCACTGTAAGCAGCGTGTGGGACCCTGTGTGTGCGGGGCCACTCCTCGACGGCCAGGTGGGGGGCTGCAGGTGCCCAAGGAGGGGTCTGGGCTCGGCTGGGGATGTGGGCATCAGACCCCAGCAGGACAGGGCGGCTCCTAGCTGGCTGGCGACACACAGGTGTGCACACACACCATGCAAAGCATACCACCCATGCCACATGTCACATATACCACATCTCACACACACACCACACACCACTTCCTCTGCCCCAGAGTGGGACCGACCACCTGAAAGCCCCGAGTCATCTCGGGCTCCCACTGTGGGAGAACCCAGGCCTGTGGCTGCTCTCGGGGCACAGGCCTTCCACTGCATCAGCATGTGGAGTGCACCCTAGGAATCTCTTCTTAGAGAAAGCAGCATGGGCTGCACTTCCCATTCTTCCCTTCATTCCACAGCCATTTCCCACGCTTACGAAGCTTGCCCAGACAGCTCATGCACGAGGACCTGCGACGGAAGGGGGACGCTGTGGGCCTGGCTTAAAGAAAGACACGAAGGAGCCTGAGCCACCCAGGAGAATGGTCACTGGGGACCAGGGTCGGAAGCAGCACTCCCAGAGGCGTCTGCTGTGCGTGAGGAAGTGTGAGCGTATGAAAAAGCACAGCGTGCCTGGGATGGGCTGGCTTAGGGGCACATGGCTGGGCAGGCAGCTGGGCCAGCCCCATCCTTTACCCTGGAGATGCAACTTGGCTTCTCTGACCCCCAGGCCCGAGTCTCTGGGGAGACCATGACCACCAAGTGCCTCGTCCCTGCTCCACAGCTCTGGGCCCGTGACCTCCACAGGCACCTTCACGCACAGGGGCAGGACTAACTAGGCCATGAAACAGACTACTAGTACAGACCAGTATGGGAAAACGGATAGATCAACAAATGTATTAGGGAGGGGCGGCGAGGGGAAAGAAGGAAAAATACCATCAAGCCCGAGGAATCCCGTCTAATCTCTTGAAAGACAGCTCAGATTCGTAAAGTCTTAGTCCAAAGACACCTGAGAAAGGTACCCGTGCATTCTTTTGCAGGTAAAGGTGAAGGACTAAGACAGCAGGTAGGTGATGAGTGGGCGTCTTTAGGGAACAGTTAAGAAGAAGAATTGGGTGTTATTAGCACGTCTGTCATTTGCCCGGCAGGACAGAGTCAGAGGCCTGGGTGACCTGGGATCTGTCACGAGCCTCGCCGCTGACTTTCCTCATGTGTACAATGTGACCTCGGATGACCTGGCCCGAGGCACACGCAAGCCCTAACCAACCCCACGTGGCTTCCACGGCAGCTGCGGAGTCTGCTCACTTAGCTGGGATTTACGTCCCCCCCCCAGGATCTTGGCTGGCAGATCGCTCGCTCGCTCTTTTCCTGGTAGACGGCAGAAAAGCTAAACTTCTGCCAGGCTCCTGCCTGGGTGGTGACGAAGTTTTCAGCTCACAGGCCCCAAGTGAATGGAGCCGGGCCACATGCTAAAACACCTTGGACAGAAACTGCAAGCAATGTCATTATATTTGTTAGACTTCGGTGGCCCCCCAGGCGCTGTGTCCGCTGACAGTGGGCTCCGTGTGTGGGGCGGGGTCCACCCCGTGGGGGGCTGCCCACGGCCGAGCGCCCGGAGGGAGGGCTGCTGCCAAATGCCTGTCTGGCATCGCGTACGGCTCAGCACACCAATCCTAAACATTTCTTTCTGTGTTTTTACACTTGGAAGAAAACTTCCCGTGACTCATCTCATATGCTTTTTGATTCATGTTTAATGTCTTTGGGAAGAAATAAAAACAGTAAGTCATTCTCAGCAAAAATGGCATCAGCCAGGTTCCCGGACGGTCCCGTGCCCGCTGCCCCTTGGCGGCCTCAGCAGCTACAGCTGTCAGCTGTCATCAGAGGCCGTGTTCATCGTCGGCAGTGAAGACAGCTCATCAAAGCTGCCTTTTGCCATTTAAAAACATCACGACGCCAGGAGCCATAGATTCTGCAGGGACAGTTGGCACCAGTGCACAAACTTACACGCCGGAAGGGCCCACACATGTGAGGGAGCACCTACTAAGTGAGAACCGGTGCTGGGTGCGGGGTGGGGGGCACAGAGTGGATGATGCCCTAACAGGGCCTACATCCTTGCTGGGAAGGCCAGGCACAGACTGCCTCTCCTCTCACCGAGTCCGCGCCTGCCCGGTGCCTGACGGCAGAGTCAACAGACCTGGCTGGGGCTGAGCTCCCTTCCTGGCCCTTTTCCCCAAGAACCTGGGGCTGAGTTCTATTCACCGGGGGCCTGGTGAGGGGTCACCCTGTGACTGATTAGCCCAGTGCCTGAGATGCAGGCGGGACCAGTAACTGAAGTCAGGAGGAGCGGAAGGGAGGCAGGTCCAGCTGATGTGGGGGCTCCTTCCAGCAAACCCCGACTCCTCACAGGCCTAGTGGCTTCAGAGTGGGTCTCTGGGCTGCACAGCCCTGCCCAGTGTGCCCTTGAAAGCCCACCTTCCTCACAACGCCCCCCACCCAGGTCTTCGAATTTCCATCGGAGACTCCCTGGCCCAGATCGGCCCCCAGTTCAGTGAGGCAGAGCAAGTGTTTGTTTGCAGAGCACGTTCCCTACGTAACTTCTGAGCTGAAAACTTGCAGTTTTGACAAGTCTGAGAATATTCAAGGGGACAAGGACAGAAAATATAGAACCTGGGCTCTCCCAGCCGGGCGGCAGGGCTGGGCTGGGTCTCGCTCAGTCGGGCCCCGCACAACACATCACACAGAAACCGCCCCAGAGCAGAAGCTCAGGGCATCAGAGGGCAACGATTCCCTTGCTTGGGGCGGGCAGTCCTGTGGACAGACGGACTGGTCCCGTTCCCCAACTAACTCCACAGTGGGTGAGAATGCCAAGCCGTCATGAGAGCCCATACTGTGAGTGTGTGCCTACAGTGTGTGTGCATGTGAGTGACCACTGTGTGCATGTGAGTGCTCACTGTGTGCCCACAGTGTGAGTACCCAGTGTGTGCCCATGGTGTGTGTGCCCAGTGTGCTCACAGTATGTACATGTGTGAACCCAATGTGTGTATGAGTGCCTATCATGTGCACACCATGTGTGCGCCCAGTGTGTGCCCACAGTGTGTGCATGTACATACTCAGTGTGTGCATGTGAGTGCCTACTGTGTGCTGACGGTGTGTGTGCCCACAGTGTGTGCGTGCGTGCCTACAGTGTGTGTGGACATGCACATGGACACACGTAACTGCCCACAGGAAGTGACACTGCAAAGTCACCCTGAGTCACTCTAAAAGTAACCCTCGACTTCCCACACAGGCGGGACTTCCCCTTCCCTCAGCCCGGTCTCGGACCGCCACAGTGCACACCTGGCCAGGTGGGTGGGCAGGCGGGCAGCCCTCTGAGAGGCCACCTGGGATCTGCAGACTAGTCAGCACGCTGGGGGCCCCAGTCCGACACCCAGGGGCGAGGTCAGTTGGGACCATGCCCTCCTGGCCTTTCTCCTGCAGAACCCCAATGCCCCACGCCCTGTTAACCTAACGCCTTCCGGAAGAACTGCAGTTAAATCTCTGAGCAATAGCGACCTCTAAGATACATGAAGAGGGGTCACTATTTCAGGGACCTGGGAGGCCCACTGTGGGGAGACTTTGGCTGCAAGCTTCTCACCTTTTTCTCGTTGGTTTAGCATTTCGAGGGGCCTGCCCCTCGGGTAGGACCCCTCCCGCACACGCCCATCTGGCCCATCTGCACCCCCCACTCACTCACCCCCTCCAGTGACACTGATCTCCCTGCTGCTGCTTAGTGACTCCGGCGCCCTCTGCCACCAGCCCTTCGCACTGGCTGCTCCTCTGATCTAAGACCGCCTCCTCACCTCCTGCAGGTCTCTGCTCCAGGCACCTGTCAGCGATGCCTTCCCTGAGCGCTCTGTCCCAGACGGAAGCCCCGGCACAGCTCTGTACCCCCTTTCCTACTCTGGTTTTCCTCTACATCTGATTGAGCTCCTGGCCTCTCGCCCCACAACGAGAATGCAAGGTCCTGGGGGCTGGCTCCACTCTGGCTTGTTCTCCATGAGCCCGGAAGCTTCCTGGCATGGAGTGAGTGATCAGAAAATCCTCCTGTAGCTGACGAGCACACCTGCGGGGGCGGCGAGGGGCTGGGACCCACGGCCCAGCAGGCGGGGGCCTCCTGTCCAGGGCCCAGACAAGGGGGAGCGTCCCGCTCACCATCCTCTAACCATGGGACAGCCACTTACACCCATGTTCGTGGGCCACCTGATTCCCAGAGCTCCGCACCTCTCGGTGGCGGTGGCGGGGGTAGGGAGAGGTTACTGAGTGTCCGCTGTGTGCACACCGAAATACCCAAGGCCTCGGCATGAGAAGAGATGTGGTGGACCACTTCTTGCGCCCCTTTGAACCCCCCACCTGCTCCAGCATCCTGCCTCCTGGTCACCAGCCTCAGCAGGACCCACCTGGCCAGGCGCCTCCCTGTGCTCCTGCACCAGCCCTGGAGCCTCCAGCCAGACTATGTGCAGGCAGGTGATGTCCAGGTAACCAAGCCCGTTTTTTTCTCCCACCCACTTCCCAGCCCCACTCGGCAGGGCTGGTGGAAGGAAACCCAACCATGGTTCATCCCTGAACCACTCAGGTTTGGTTTCGCGGGTCTGTTCATTCGTGGGCTTTTTCCAATAAATATAAAGTTGGACCAACGTACCCCTGGGTTTTGCACCCGCAAATCCGATCAACTTCAAACTGAAAACAGTACTTTTGACCCGCGGTTGGGAGTCCGTGGATGCGGAGGCCGATTCCAGGCCCTGGCCCCTGACAGAAGGAACCTGAGCATCTACAGATGTATCCGCAGCGTGGGGGTGGGCCCTGGCACCGGGCCCCTGCGGATACTGAGGGACCATAGTTGACTTCCGGGGAGTCAAAAGGCATTAGTGGGTTTTTGACTGTGTGGGCGTGGGGGCCGCAGCCCCTGAGCCGTTCGGGGGCCACTGCAGTGAAAGCAGCGCTTTCCACATCAAGCTGTGTCTGTTTTGTGGGCGAGAAAACCCCAGACACTCACCCCTGCTCCGTCCCCGGGGGCAGAGGCGCCTGCCTGGGGCCCCAGTCCCCACCCAGCGAGCGCCTTCACAAAGGTGAGCAGGAGACCGGGGACAAGGTGGGACGCGCGGCGGGAGAAACATCCCTCCAGGAAGATCAAGGTGGGAGGCCCACCCCACCATCCAGACAGAGCAAAAGGGGAGCCCCACCAGGGTCGGCGGCTTCCCGGGTGACAGTTGGCAGGAGCAGAGCGCTGGCCCTGGAAGCACCGGTGTGGGCACGTCGGCAGCTCCGCCCTGCTGGGCGCCTGTCGCCCGACCCGCAGAGCTGCACCTCTGCTGGGGGTCCTCGCATGGAACGGGCCACCTGCCACCTGTCCCCCCTCTCGCTGCCCCCTCGACACAGCAGCTGCCATGCTGGGCCCCCAGCAACCTCTAAAATTCAGGCAGCGACATGCACTTCAATAGGCGTCAGGCCCGGACCTCAGCCCTGTGGCTGAGCACTGGAAGGTGATTCCTTCCGGGTGGGAAGATGAGCGTCACAAAGAGGCACCCTCTGGTTCTGGTGTGGCTCAGTGGATTGAGCACAGGCCTGTGAACCAGAGGGCCACAGGTTCAATTCCCAGTCAGGGCACATGCCTGGGTTGCAGACCAGATCTCCAATAGGGGGCGTGTGAGAGGCAACCACACATTGATGTTTCTTTCCCTCTCTTTCTCCTTCTCTTCCCCACTCTCTAAAAATAAATAAATAAAATCTTTAAAAATAAAATTGAAAAAAAGAAAATTCCAGAGCATCAAGGTGGGCTCTCCTGGGCTGGGCTGAGACCCAATGGTTCCTCCCCCAAGTCCACCCCCAAGGCTGCCTCCACCCCAACACCCCCAGGCCTGTCAGGCCTTCCAGAGTGACTTACCCAAGGCCAAGTAAAGGCGGAGACCAAACAGGGATCAGAACCTCCAGGGGCTGTTTCCACGACCTGGGCGGGGCCACTAGACCATGCCCTGGAAGAGAGGAACCACCGGTCACTCGGGCTCTGGACACCCCAGCCTGTAGCCTGTTGCCTTTCCCTCTGGTTGCCTCCACGTGTCCGTGGGGGGGACCACTGCTTCCACAAGCCCCACGCCAAGCCCAGAAAGACCCTGGCTCCTGGCCTCCTTCCAGCCGTTTGGGACAGGGACCACGGCGTGTGTACCCCCTGCACCAGGAGGGAGGGAAGGCCACCACAGTCATGACAGAAGTCCCCGCAGTGAGATGCTGGTCCCCCGTTAGGTGGGGCTGGAGCCAGAGTGAGGCGTGACCTGTAGCCTCTGTGGCCAGCACCCTGGGTTCAGGTGCCGGCAACACCTCGGAGTCACTGCGGCCTGTCACGCCTCTGCCTGCGGCCTCACCGAAGTCTCTGACCCTCAGGGTCACAGTGAGGGCCACCTGGCACAAGGCTGGCTCTCAGGAGCGCTCACGCCAAACTCAGGCCCCTGTATCCAACGAATGGTCAGAAGGCAGCACGGCCAACAGGCTCAGTGACCAGCCAGCTCCGTGACAGGGGACAGACAGCATTTGTAGCCGCAGGGACACCTTCTATCACAGCCCATCCTGTCTCACTGAGATGCACACCGCTCTTACAGGGAAAGCACTGGGTGGGGGGATGGCAGGAAAGCACGGGGTCCCAGGTGTGACTCTGCCTCTGAGTGGCCCTGTGACGGGCACACCCTGCAGTCCCTGCCGGTCAGTTTCTCATCTGTGACAAAGCAGGTAGGCTGGACGCCCTGGAGACTGGGCCAGCTGGGACCCAGGCTTCCCCGCAGGAGGAGGGCCCGTCCCTTCCAGGCCCTGAAGGTGCAGCTCCCAGGCTGCACAGGACCCAGGCTGGCTCTATCGCTAAAGCCACAGGGCTCCCGAGCCACCAGCCTTTCTGTGACAGATGAAGGCTGCAGTCACTGCTCCAGACAGAACTGGGAGCAGAAGCCACTACACAGAAATAATCGTGTTGACTTATGCCTGGTGGCGCCTGACGGCTGTCTAGCAACTATCATACAAACGGTCACGGCTCTTCCTCTCCAGGACAGCAGACTGCGGAGGACTGGGCGGTTCAGGTAGACCTGCTGGGCGCCTGGGGGAGGCCCTTGGTGACACGCTTTCCCCCAGCACTTGGGACAGGGGAGGCAGAAGAAAAAGCCCTGGGAGGGCCACCCTCCCAAAGTCACTCAGCAGGTGCCCTGCACCACACCCTCCTCTCAGGCCCAGTTCACACCCTGTTCCTTTTCTCCCTGGGGCCCTTCCTGACACCCCGACCTTGCGGGCCTTTGTGCATGGGAGGCCTAAGGCACCCTCCTCTCCTAGGTGAGGGCCCTCTGGGCAGTGGCCTGGGCAGTGACCAGGTCTGACCCAGGCCCTTCGCAGAGCAGGGATGGGAAGCCCAGAGAGCTGTGTGGCCAGATGGCGCAGGCTCGAACCCCAGCTCGACCACGTCCTAGCTGCGTGACCCTGGCCCATCATCTTCCAAGCACATAAAAAGGAGATGATGATCCTGCCCGGGTCATCGAGTTCCTGTAAAGGTTAAACAAGCTCGTGCACCGAAAAATGCTTGGCACGCAGAACTCAACACGTGTCAGCAATGGCTGAGAGCAGAAGCAGGCCTTGAAAACCTGGGGAAGAACTGAGGCCAACTAAAGACACTACCACCGCTGCGGACTCAAGAAACAATACACAGTCCGGAATAAAGACGCACAGTGGACCCTGAACAATGCAGTTACCGGTGTGGGGCCCCCCAAAATCAAAACCCTTGTGTGACTTCGACCCCCCCAAAATTTAGCCCCTAATATCCTGCGGATTACATAAACAATCAATTAACACGTACTTTGCAGGTTTTATGTATTACACACTGTATTCTTACAGTAAAGGAAGCTAGCCTTGGCTGGTGTGGCTCAGTGGATTGAGCTCCGAACTACAAACCAAAGGGTCGCTGGTTCGATTCCCAGTCAGGGCACATGCCTGGGTTGTGGGCCAGGTCCCCAGCAGGGGGCGTGTGAGAGACAACCACACATTGATGTTTCTCTCCCTCTCTCCCTTACCCTCTCTCTAAAAATAAACTAAATAAAATGATACAGTGAGCTAGAGAAAAGGAAATCTGATTAAGGAAATCTCGAGGAAGAGAAAACACCCTTGCAGCACTGCATAGCATCAACACCGTAAGCTTACACCACCGGTTTACAACGTCAGCAAGATTGTCAGAAATGAACTCAGTGTTCCAAAATCGGTTGTATGTCCATACAGTTGCAATGAAAATTCAAAAATGAAATTAAGAGAACAGCTGCATTATGAATAGCATCAAAAAGAATAAAATACACAGGAATAAATTTAACAACAGAAGTGCAAAACTTACACTCTGAAAACTACGAAACATTGTTGAAAAATGTTTTTAAAGCCCCAAATAATTGGAAAACTATCCCACGTTCACAGATCAGAAGACTTAACGGCCTCAAGAGGGCAATGCTCCGAACCAATCTGTGGATCCAGTGCATTTCCCAGCTCACTCCTCTGTAGAAAGGGACAGACTCGCCCTAAAATCCCCACGGAGCTGCAGAGGGCCCAGACCAGCCGAAACAATCCTGAAAAAGAACACGAGGGCGACTCACAACTCTCCATTTAAAATCTTAGTACAGAGCCCTGGCTGGTGTAGCTCAGTGGATTGAGCTCGGGCCTGAGAACTAAAGGGTCGCCGGTTCGATTCCCAGTCAGGGCACATGCCTCGGTTGCGGGCCAGGTCCCCACACGGGGGCACATGAGAGGCAACTACACATTGATGTTTCTCTCCTTCTCTTTCTCCCTCCCTTCCCCTCTCTCTAAAAATAAATTAAAAACAAAAACTTAGTACAAAGCAACAGGACAGATACACAGATCAACGAAACAGGTTTGAGAGTCAGAAGGAAACCCACATGTCTGTGGTCAACTGGTTTTCAGCCAGTGTGACAAGTCCATCCAGGTGGAAGGAATATCTGCTCGACACATGGTGCCGGGACACCCGGGCAGCCACATGCAAAGGAGTGAAGTGGGACCCTCCCCTCACACCACATGCGAAAATCAACTCAACACGGATCGATGACCCAAATGTAAGAACTAAAACTAGAAAGCTCTTAGAAGAAAACAGGGATAAATCTTCATGATCTTGGATTTGGCAATGGATTCTTAGGTAAGATACCAAAAGCCCAAACAATCAAAGAAAAGACAGATAAATTGGACTCACGGAAACTTAAAGCTTGGGCCCGGCTGGTGTGGCTCAGTGGACTGAGTGCCAGCCTGTGAACCAAGAGGTCGCTGGTTCAATTCCCAGTCAGGGCCAGGTCCCCGGTGGGGGGTGCGCAAGAGGTACCCCGCATCGGTGTTCTCTCCCTCGCCTTCTCCCTCCCTCTGTCTAAATATAAATAAATAAAATCTTTTTTAAAAAATTTAAAGTTTGTGCTTCAAAGAACACAGTCAAGAATACGAAAACACAACTCACAAGATGGGTGAAAATATATCTGATAAGGGACTTGTATCTAGAATATATAAAGAACTCTTCCAATTCAATAGGAAGACAAATAGTAACCCCCTTAAAAATGATCAAATGACTTAAACAAACATGTCTCCAAAGAGGATATACGAGGGGCCCCATAAGCACAGGGAAAGATGCTCAACACCATTAGCTGTGAGAGAAGTGCAGATCAAAACCACCCACAGATCAAGAAGCGGGTGTGAAGAGATACCCCTTCACACCCACTAAGATTTCAAAACCAAAAAGGCCAACAGGAGAGCTGGTGAGGATGCGGGGAATCCGAGCCCTCCCTCACTGCTCCGGGAATGTGCGTGCCATAGCCCCTTTGGGACACGGTCTGGCTGTTCTCCACGCAATCAAACACACCGTCATCACGTGGCCCAGAAATCCACTCCTAGGTATGCACACACCAGAGGAACGAAGACGCACGTTCACACAAACACCTGTACCCAGTGTTCATGGCACCACCGCTCACGGCGCCCAGAGGGTGCGGACAGACAAACCGAATGGCCGTCAGCGGATGGAACGGAGGAGCAGACGGTGGTCTCCTCGCACCGTGGAGGGTGACTCGGCCCCAAATGGGGGGAGTGCTGGCCCATGCTGCAACACGGAGGAGCCGCAAAAATGTTAAGTGAGGAAGCCAAACCCCAAAGGACAGCTACCGTACGATTCCATCACGTGAAACGTCCAGAACAGGAAATGACTCTGGAGAGAAAAAGTCGATTAGCGGTTTCCTAGGGCTGGGGAACGGGGCGGTGGGGGGGTGGGGGACTGGGACGTGGCAGCTCCGGGTACGGGGCTTCCTGTGGGGACGATGGAACGAATCTCAGTGTGACTGCCGCGGTGGGCGCACACCTGTGGAGCACACTAAAGACCACTTCAACATGCCGAGTGAGTTCTGTGGTACAGACGCTGTATCTCAGTGAAGTTGTTTTAGACAAGGAATCTAAGCCAATGCTCTCGAACTTCTCTATCCCAGGGGCCAGAAGGGCAAAGAGCAGGGTCACAGGTGCAGGGAGGCAAACCGCAGGGTTTCCCAGCACTGCCACCAGGAGCATCTGGGCCTCCACGCTCATCACCCCAGCTGCCCATGAGCATCTGGCCACCTCAGGTCCAGGGGTGTGGCCCAGTGCCCGGCATCTGTTAGGTGCAGGGGCAATCTGAGGAGGCCACAGCCCAGGGGGATTCCCTCAGGCGTGTGCTAGATGCCAGGGGGGGCTGCGGGCACAAGCTCTTGGAGCTCTCTCACTCACAGGGGTGGGGGGCAGTCCCTTGGTGTAACCCTCTGTCCCGTCCATGAGGAGCTTCCAATGACATGTCACGTGGCCCAGGCAGCCACCCCCAGGCATAGCAGTGGCCATCTAGGAAGTTTGGTTCTGGGCCGTTTCTGGAGTCAGTTCCTCCTCTACTGGCCCAGGCCTGGAGGGACTCAGTGTCCATTTGCCGCGTCCTCTCTTTCTCCCATTGCCTGACAAGGTCCAGGGATGGGAAGGGCAGACCTCAAGGAGGCTCCCCTGCTAAAGGGAGGACGCGACATAATTAGCTTGGTAGTGGGGATTTCGGGGGAATTGCTAATAGGAATTTTATTATTATTCTTTCTATGATTGTTTTATTCAAACCTAAAACAAATATCTCAAGATGAAGTAAAGAATGAGAAGGAGGAAGTTACTCAGGCTTCTATAGCAAGTCAATCTATTGAAAAATCATCTACTGTTGCGGATTTGATTAATGGTAAAAGGTTATTAATCAAATTACTGTGTAATTCCTTCCCAAGGAACTTCCCAAGAAGAACTTATGAGCAAATTACATCAAGCAGAGTTGTTCAGCCCTGAAAATATTTATGCCCCGATAATGACACCTGGTTATATAAAGGATAACCAGCCAGAATAAACAGGGTCTTATAATCCCCTCCCTACCATTCCAGGATTACTTTACGGGGCTTATGTTAAAGAAGGGCGTATTTGGTACCCTCCATTAGGAAAAAAGAACATGCAGACACATCTAGTGCCTACTGACCCCCCATTGCCCTTTGCAGGAGTCTATATTGAAGGCATAAGAATAGTCAATAAAAATTAAAAACCTGTTCCTTGGCAAAGTCTGCCTGCTATGGAACGACCAGCATGCCAAGGTCCCTCTGGGTGCCAATTGAGCAAAGAGCAAAAAGAATTCTATTCGGAGATAGTTAATCAGACTTAAATCAGTTCACCCATTGTAAGTTAGTAGAATAAAATAATCTTATTGGAACACATAGTAATAGAAAGGACACTTGGTTCATAACATCTTAGCAGAATAGAATTAAGAAATAAACATAGATCATGGATCAATCATTAACCATAGGCAAAGGAATTGACTGAGATTCTGTCTGGCAAGTTAAGTATTTGTTCTCAATTTGTAAGACCATTATATAATGAATTATGATTTTTTGCTTGGTGTAATCATAAATCTATAACCTTAGAAAGTTAAAGCTTGCCAAAAAATCTGTATATAAGCAATGTGAAAGGTGACAATAACACAGAACAGCTCTGCACAGCCATCGAGTTGTGTAGTTGCCTGTCTCCCACCGCCAACGCCTTCCCCACCTTCGGGACCCCCTGGATCCTGCTGCAGCTGGACTGCAGCATCCATTGTCCTTGCTGCCAGCCCTTGGGAGAAGCAGCTAGAAAGTCACCTTCTCCCAGAGCTGGACACCTCCTGGGCCAGGTACCTGCGCAGACTCTGGTCTGCAGGAACCCAGTCTCTCCCGCCTGCTCACACCAGGACGTGTGTGTGCTCCAGAGATGACAGATCATTTTAATATGTCCTGAAACTCAACTTCACTAGGAAGCAAAGCCCCTGAGGGAGGAAAGCAGAGCAGGGTCCAGGTCAGAGATGGACGGGCTGGGGACCATGACTACGTCCGAGGGAACTGTGATCTCACCGCGGGCCCCCGGAGCGAGGGCAGCAGCGTGCAGAACACTTTCGCGCAGAGTGCGCCCACCCCCACGGCGGCCCTTTCTTCCACTGCCCAATTCCAGCACTGAGTTAGCGGGGCTGCGTGTTCTGCAGATGTCACCAGGGTGGGGTCCAGTCTGGGAACCGCCCCAGAATACTCTGTGGACACCACAAAGAGCAGGGGAGCCCACCCTTGCTGCTGGACTCACCCTGGCAGTGAAAGGCTGGCCAACGTGGCAGTGAGCTAAGTCCTGAGCCCTGCGTGGCCATGACCAAGGACCAGAGCCAGCCCTCTGGTCACCTGGGGCGTTGGGCGCCGGCTGAGCACCTTCCCAACTTCCAGGCGGTGTGCACGTCCACTCCCACGACCAGTGTGTTGGGAGCTCTTTGTCACCAAAGGAACGGACCGCCCCCAACCACCCTGTCGGGTTCTTTTACTAAATATGACCCCACACCCGCCATGACCCGGCAATTCAACACCTTGATCTATTCCCAACAGAAAGACCACATCCACCAAAGACACGCGCAAGAACGCTCACGGCTGCACGGTTGGTGGCGGTCCCCACCAGGAACTGTCCCCATGTCCGTCTGCTACAGATGGACAGATGAGACTGTAGCATGTCCATGCCACGAAGACCACAGAGCAGCCAGGACGATCTCTACGACACGCAGCACAGATGGCTCTCCAGACGCGTCGCTGAGTGACGACGCGGCCGGACACAAAAGGCTCCACACTGTGTGGATCCGCTCACGGGGAGAATGGGAACAGGTGCATCGGGCAGGCGGTAACAGAAAGCGAGGCAACGGCTCCGTGCTGGGGGGTGATGACCAGGAAGTGTCATGGGAGGGGGGCTTCTGGGTGCTGGTTACACTGATTCCCTCATTCTGTGAAAATTCGACAGGCTGCATGCTTGTAACGTGTGCGCTTCAATGCACACAGGTCCAACAGCAATGCAGCGATAAAGACAGACAGGGAGGCGCCCACCCCGTGCCCGCCCACCCTGGCCCCACCCAGGCTGTGGCGCTCACAGCTTATTTTAAGCACAACTGTTGTGGAAGAACAGGGAGAACCAGACAGCGCTACATCCGGACTCTGCTGGAATGCCGCCCGAAAGTCAGCCGCTGAAAGCCGGCGTCCGGAGCCTGGGGCATAAAGGCAGGTTCTCCTGCCTGAGCCACGTTATTCAGCAGCCGAGGGCTTATCCAGCTGCCTGTCTGTGATGAAGGGATAAGTCATCTGAAAACACAAATAAATTATTCATTCCCCACAAATGAGCAGCCTCTGGGTTCCCGCACCAGCCGCTGCACCACAAACACCCGAAGGCTCAGTGCATCCTACTCGCAACACTGCCGGGCAGTCACCCGGCACACAGACAGCTCTCGCTGTGATCTGCCCACGCTGCTTTCCATCCTGCACTGTGAGTGAAATCAGCACAGCGTCAGACGGAAAATCACAGCCGGCCGGCCAGCCGGCAGGAGACGGGGCTCTGCAGCAGAGTGCATGTACCCCAAAGGGGTCAGTTCCCAGAGCCGCCCTTCACCTGCAGCACCCCCTGCCAGGGCTCCCTCCAGGGTCTGAGTCACCTTCCAGATCAGGGACACAAGCCTGGAGTCAGAGAATGCAGATCCTTGGACCCACGGCCTGCAGGGTGCGCCTGGGACACTGCCTGTCAGACAAGTGCCAGAGTGGAGGCCACCAGGAGGAAGGGCTCAGGTCCCAGAGCACCCCCAGGTCAAGTCTAGTTCAGCTGGCCACACTAGGCAGGCAGCCCCAGTCAGGGTCTCAGTCTCTGAGGCTCCAGATGCTCCAGTGGGTTTTCGATGACAGGAAGGAACATTTGCAAAGCAAGTTTCCCACACTGGCGCTCAGAGGGGGCCACTCATGGCTGAGTCTGTTCATAGCCCCTCCTCTCGTCTCCATCCTTCCATCTTTGATTCCAGGCGCTCAGCTCCTGTCATGACTGGGAACACAGGTCGGCGAGGTTTCCGAAGAATGCCAAGCTCTGGCCGACCAACAGACCACTTCCTGTGCCTGGGACCTCTGTCCCTTTCGATCCCGGCTCACTGCCCTCCTTTGGGACACCCACAAGCTCCCAGTTCCTTATTTTTCCAGCAGGGCACTTGGCTGGGATTTGGGTTGGTATGTGCGGCCCCATAAGGAGAGGGACAGCAGAGGGGACAGGGTCTCAACCAGAGCCCAGCTCCCCACCGGGCACACAGCCACAGGGTCAGCGTAGAAGGAAAATGGTGAGCATGTGACTCAACATAAATCATGCTCTGTCTTTTCAGAGTTATCCCATGTGACATGAGGAGGCGGGCTCTGTCCCTCTGTCCCTGTCCCTGTCCCTGCCCTCCCATGAGGAGTCTCCTGCAAGAACAATACTGCAGACTTCCAGCCCTGGCCTGCCCCTTTCTGACCTGACTCAAGAAAGCGATGACCTTCCAGCCTGGTGCCCCCCTTGCCTCTTCTGTCCCCATGACCATGGAGGTCGACAGCTGCTCAGCTGTCTGCCTTGGATGGGACATTTATTTTTAAAGATGTGGACAGGTAGCAGGAAGGGGATTCTGGCCACAGAGCAAGCTTGCCCATCCAGACTGCCAGCAAGAAAGCAGGCGAGTGCATGCGCCCATGCACACACGTGTAATCTGTGGTTCTCAACAGGGGCAGTTCTGCCCCCCAGGGACATCTGGCCACATCTGGAGACATGTGTGGCTATTACAACTGGGGCCATCACCTGACATCTAATGGGTGGAGGTCAAGGATGCTGCAGACCATCCTACAGAGCACTGGACACCCTCCCACGCAACAAAGAATCAGGAACTCCAAAACGTCAGCAGTGCCGAGCGGGAGAGACCCTGACACGAACACTTCCCCTGTGTCACCTCTCCACTGGTGACAGAGGCCAGTGCAAGGGGAACACTAATGGAAGCACCCCCCGGGGGACCCAGGTGAATGAGGGCGCCCCACATTTGACCCTGTTTATTGGAGTGGCGGGCAGGTCTTTGAGCTAACACAGAAGCCGCATTTATGCATTCTTTTCTCTTGTTCAAACATATTTAACTGAGCTCTCAGCAGGTGCCAGCCCAGGGCTAGGTGTCGCAGGTGCCCCACGGACACAAATGGACTCTGGCTTCCAAGGAGCTCACATGGGTGCCTTAGGAGCTGAGGGGGCAAAGTGGCACTGCCAGGGGAAGGGAGGTGCAGGACACTGGGCAGGGAGCTCCAAGGGGTGTACAGTCCTACCTAAGGACCTGGGAAGGCTTCTTGGAGGAGGTGACATCTAAACAAGAGACCTGAAGGATGAATAAGAGTTACCCAAGCAGAGAGAGAAGAAATGCGCAGAGGTAGGGTGCAGGGAGCAGCCTTGCCAGGGACTCCCCAAGAAGCTCCTGCACCCAGGCAAGGGTGGGCACTCCAGTGACATGCCACAAAGAGGAGGGGGCCATGGCGGTCAGCACCTCCAGCTCTCAAGGAAGAGGTGCTTGAGTGCATCCGAGTGGGAAGGGCTTTGCCCAGGTACCCGCAGAGCTGGCCTGGCTGGAAAAAGCCCAGGGGCTGATCATACTAAAAACGCAAACAGCAACTCCTCACCCACCCCCACCCTGCCCGCGGCAGAGCCCCTGCATCAACACACTCCCGTCCTCTGACACCCGGGGCTTTTCCGCAGACCTGCCCACACGCCTCCCGCTAGCCCCAGAGCGTAGGAGCCTGCTGTCTCCAGACCAGACCTCGTGCACTTCCTGAATGAGCTGGATTTTTTCCACTGCAAATCTGCCGCGGCCAAGGGGAAAACCGCCCCAGAGCTGCACCACCAGCTCTTGGCCGCTCAGCGCTGTGGGCGCTTGTACTGTTAGGACTGTGCAGGGCTTTCCCGGGCGATTACAAGTCCTGAACGCACCTCCTGGTGGACGCAGCCATGGAGGCCACCTGCCCTTGCCCTAAGAGGGCACCCCTAGCTCCCAGAAGCTTTGCCCCAAGAACCCACAGCCAGGCCACCCCTTGCTCCAGCTCGGCGGCTGATCCGCGCAAGCGCGCAAGCTCCCACGTCTGATTATTTTTTTTCTCTCAAGCCTGCACACTCATGAATGAATGAATCCTGACATCAAAGTGCAAAGCTTGCCTGCAACCACTTTCATCTTATTTTCAGCTCATCCTTCCAACCTCCCAGGGCTCCTGGAATTTAATATCTGCCCAGCTTTTTTATCCTCAGCCAATCTGATACACATGCCACGGCCCATAAAGTGGCGGATGAAAATGCTGTCGTGGTCAGGGCTAACGAAGCAGCCCCTGTCGTGAGACGTCCGGGGCAACCGTCGCCAGCACTGGAGGCCTTCGGGTCTGGTTGTTCGCCTGCCCTTGAGACCTTCCAACTACCACTGCTCAGCTCCCGCAGCCAGAGGCCCGGGCGGCCTCCAGCTGGACGCGGAGGACAGGGTGCCTGGCTCTCCTCCCGCAGCCCCGCCCACCAAGAAAGGAGACCCGCTCTGGTGCCCCCCGCCTGTGGCCCCCTTCAGGGCGACTCCCACGAGTACCCCCGGGCTCACCTTCACAATCTTAGGAGAATCGCACGCAAAGCGGGAGGCTGGGTTTTGAGGAAGCAACAGCACCTTCAAATCTGGTCCCTGGAGTGACCCGTCTCGCATCTCATTGGCTCAGGCGGACGGGCCTGCGCAGTAGACTGGAACATGCGCCCAGTAGAAAGAGGCGGACTGGTCGGGTGGGGAGGACACGGGGAGGTGCCTGGTCCCAAGTCCCGGCTCCGCCCTGACGTCCCGCAGAGGGTGATGAGGGCCCAAGGATCGCCCTCCATGGGCAGAGAAGGCTGGACTGAATCATGTCCAAGTCCAAAACCTTCTGTGACTAGTCATTAAAAATGAAGTTTACAAACACTGTGCCAGTGACACAGGAAAATGGGATGATGACACGATAATAGATAAGTGGGGCGTGAAATGGACGTACCACCAATGGCAACACTTCTGTGTCTCTTTGACTCTGTAAACAAATACCAGTGGGAAGAAACAGTCCCAGATGTCAGCTACGATTTCTCTAGGGCATTAGACTCGCTTTCTTCTCGTCTGCACCTTTCACCTTTCTGAGAACGGGCATTTACCATGCACAACCAGGCCGAAAATATTCTAAAGGACGTGCTCCTCCACCACAGGTGCGCCTCGGAGAGCAACCTCACCCCGCCGCCGCGCCCTGGACCAGGCGCGCCCTGCTCACCCTCGCCTCGCCTCGCCTCGCCACGGTGCCTTCTAGAGGGACCAAGCGCTGCACAGCAGGGCAGTAGTTAAATAAATTATAGCGCATGCCCAGGAGTGAAGTACTGCCACAGCCTGCAAAATCGGGCCGCAAAGGATGGCTTTAATAAAACGGAAAAATGTACTCAGTAAGTTATTATGTTAAACAGTTCTATCACAGTCTGCAAAAAATACATTCTCACCATGGGGAACTTAAATTCTGTAGCATTCAGGGCAGCAGGAAAGATAAGACAACTCGAGGGGGGGCTGCCCTGCTTGGCTGGGAGGGTTTATTTCCTCACTTGGACTTGCAGGCTTTCCAAAATTACTCTGTCGGCCTCCCCTGGAGCCCGCCAGGCCCTCTCCCACCTGGTCTGTCGGGACCACACTCCGCAGCGGCAGTCCCCACGCCTTGCTCAGGTATCACCTTCACCCCCCTCTCTGACATCCCCACTCCCCAGTACCGTGCCCAGGCCTTTCCCCTGGCTCACGCCCCAAACGCTGGCTGTCATTTGCTTTCTCATCGTGTCTCCTATGGTTCCCCCACCACATGTGCGCTCCTTGATGCAGGTTTGTTATTCCGTATTTTTCAGGCCTCTCCTCGGAGCCTAAAATGTGCCCGGCACACAGCGGGCGCCCAACAAACACCCACTGAATGACGAATTAACACGCCTGACGTTTGTAATAGGAAAAACTTAGCAATGGCAAAATATTTTAATGCCCTTTTCTTCTTCATCTGGGTCGGGCACATTTCTCCTTAATGCTAGACTGGGGTATTTTCCTGTGCTTTGTCGGTAGGAGAACGGGTCTTTTATTGTGAAGTTCTTTAAGGTGTAATTTACATACAATAAAAGTCACTCATTTACATACACAGTTCAGCCAGTTTTGACAGCTGCATAGCCACCTCATTTTCCGCACAAGAATGGGATCTTTGAAAATCGTATGTTAGTGAGTGGTCATGGCTCATGTGAATGGTTATCTTCTCTCCAACTACTCTTCTGTTTTATTAAGTGATCATTCTTTTCCAGATACAAAAGGACAGAAAGGGAGACAACACCTGCTGGGTGCCTGGAGAGACGCCCTGTCCCCACCCTACACGTGGGCAAACCACAGGATGAAAGTCAGCTTACGTGCCCAAGGTCACACATACAAGGAAGGTCTGGGGTGTCCTGACTGGTGTGGCTCAGTGGGTGGGGCGTCGTCCCGCAGAGTGAAAGGTCGCCCGTTGGATTCCTGGTCAGGGCATGTGCCTGGGTTGCGGGTTCGGTCAGGGTGCACACGGGAGGCAACCAATTGATGTTGCTCTTGCACATCGATGATTCTCTCCCTCTCTTTCTCCCTCCCTTCCCCTCTAAAACATGAAATAAAAAATGTAAAAGATCAGAGGCTTAAATCCAGGTCACTCCTGACTTCGGAATTCACACGCACTCCGAAGAAGAAGGCTATATAGCTCACGTGATAGCTGTGAGTAATGGCGGTGGTCGGAACTGGCATTCTGACTTCTGGGTCTGGTATGACAGCTTTGCCTTGAGTTTCTAATCGATAGGAAACAGGAGTGGCAGCCATTCACCTTCCCCTTGCCCACTTTGCTGTCTTTTTCCTTCTGCACCCAGAGGGCCGACATTCAGCTCTGGGCCTGAGAAAAGCCCAGTTACCTCTTGTGCTGGGATCACAGGTAGCAATTCTTCCCTCCCCTCCCCCCCCCACCTCTTTGTTCTTAGATGATTTTCTCATTTTTCTTCCCAAAGACAGAGACCCCAGACTTCCCTGCGGGCTCAGACCCCCCACCCTCTGGCGGCACGCCCATGGAATTCTACCATGGCACGGCACCCGCCTCTCCCTCCCGGTCCCTCCGTCCAACACTCTCAGGGCATCTGTTCTGTGTGGTGATAAGGCCAGCAAAGTCCCCATCCCAAGGATGTGACCAGAGCAAGAGATGTGCCACCTACCGATCACACGCAGATAAACAAGGTCATCGCAGACCGTGGTCCCTCCACGGAGGATACCACCTCTGTGCCCTGGGGAGACACGTCTGCCGCCTCCCTTCTGTCCAGATCCTACACTCACACCCAGCTTGGTTCCCGGGCCCTCCTCAGACCCACATATCACAGGCGTTCTCTCCCTTTGTACCCAGCACCCCTGCCCCAACACCCGGCTCCAGCCTCTACAGGACCCTGCCACGTGCTTTGTTTTGAATCGAACACCCATATCCGTGTCCTGGGTCGCTGCCAGAGGGCAGGCTGGTTCAAAGCTGCACATCCCTGGAACCCAGCATGGCCGGGAGGCAGTGGGCACCCAGACTTGCTTCACGCAAACCGCAGCACCCCTCCCGATGGTCAGCTCTGCGGGGCAGGCAGGACCAGGTCTGTCTCCGTGTGCTGTGCGCCACAGCTGTGGAGAAAGAGCCCCTTACTGCAGTCCTTGAAGCCTGCCAGAACTTCCGGGGTGCTGTGGCAGCGGGGGGTGGGGGGGTGCCAGTACAGCGACAAAGACACAAGCCAGAGGAAGCACATGGGGCCGAGAGGCCACACTGGGAGGCCACAGTCAGTGATTTTTTTGGCCTGTATCTTGCCACTTTCTGATATAACATTACATAACTCTTCTAATTAAAGTAAGTGTTTTAACAGCCCACCCTCCCCGGGCTCTGGCGTTCTGCCCACTGACCCAGAGGACATGGCCTGGTGGCTCAGGGCAAGATCCAGGTCACCCTGCAGGAAGGAAGGAGAGCGTGGAGCTGCGGGGACACGGCAGCGGAGCCAACCCAGCCAGGTGGCCCAAGTTCCTGGAACAGCGGTCAGGAGACTGGGGCTGGAGGACCTGTCCAGGCTGGATCTTCCTAGAGGCTCAAACGCATCAGAAAGTCGGCTGGGCAGGAGCCAGGCAGGGCGGGGCAGGGCAGGGCAGGCAGACTAGGTGTTATGAAGGTTCAGCCCAGATGAGCTGTGAGGACAAAACAGGGAGGAGTCCCAAGTGCTGGGGCTGGGCCTCCCGTGCAGCAAGGTCACCACAAACCTGTGGGGTGATGCTGCTGGCCAGGCCAGCGCTCCCAGCTCATCCTGGACATGCCTGGACAGGAGGCCTTCCTGGTTCCAGAAGGCTGAGGGCCAGGTAGGAAGTGAGACTGAGCCCCAAAGCTGGTGGGGGGACTTGAGTAAGAAGGGGGCTTCAGGTCCCAGGGTGTCCCTCTCTGGTCCCCAGCAGGGGAAGGAGCCCATCCCAGGGTGGCTGAGCTTTGGAGCTCAGCCCTGAGCTGGGACACAGGGGGGACCCTCAGGGACCCCTCACTACCGCTGGAATGAAGGAACCCTTTGTCCTTGGCTCAGCAGGCTGAACACGGGAAAACCGCCAGCTCCAGGGGCTTTGGTCTCTGATGGCATCTATGCTGAGCTCGGCTCCGGCACCCAATCTCCGGTTTCTAGGAACGTTTCTGTCACTTGTCACTTCAGATCACTTTAAATTTTAATTTTTCTATTATCAAGTCAGATGAGAATGATACTTGAAGGCCTCCTCCGCCTCATGTCTTATTCATGCAGAGCAGCGGGGTGACTGGAGAAGCTGTGGGGGGCCTGCCTGGTGCTGCCCCTTCCTGAATGAGCCCCTCCTCCCAGACCTCAGTTTCCTGGGCTCTAATTCCCATCAGGGGGGCCCTACCCACCCGCCTACCGGGCCAACCCACAGGCCCTTCTTCCCAGAGTATCCTCAGTGCTCAGGCCTGCTGTCCTCACGGGCGTGGCATGTGGCTGTCCCTGAGCTGCCTGAAGTCACACCTGTTCAAGACCTTCTTCCCTGGAGAGTAAGGACAGCTTGGGGGACAGCGGTGATCCCCCCTTCTGGGCATCCCTACAGCACGAATCCATTCCCTTGGGAGGGCACTGAAGGGATGGGGGTGGGAAGGGGGCCCCCACACACCTCAGGGATGACATTCGGGGCCAGCCATGGGGACTTCTCATACAGGGCGAGGTCAGGTGTCTCACCTTGGAGATGAGGAGGCCGAGGGAGAGCCCGGCCCGGGAGACAAAGGCTGGTGCCCACCGCTGTGGGAGGACGGCAGGGTCTCTCCACAGCCCCCGCTCCCTGGCGACCCCTCCCTGCCAAAACAGGATGCCTGGGCCAGCGCTGAGTGCGGCAGGGGGCCACCAGCTGGGAGGCCACCCTGTCACCTGCCCCCAACCCAGTGAGCTACCTGGGGCTTCGAAGCCCAGGCGACACTCTGCACTCAGAGGACACAAAGAGCCCCCAAGTGACCAAGGTGGATGGAGGGCTAAGAGAAGCTCTTTGCAGGGGAGAGTCGTAAACAAGGTGAAACAGGCGGTGGGTGTGGGCGTCGGCCCTGCCTGGCCACCTGCTCAGGGGCTCCAGGGGCCACTGGATATTCAGACTGGCTTTCCCTCCCGGCCCTGTGGCGGGCCAGACTGGCCACTCACCCCCAGGCTGCAGACAGCAGGGCCACACACACCACAACCCTCGTCTGACCCGCCTCACCGTCCCCTCACCACTCGGCCACCCCGTGGCCCTGCGGCCCTGCTCTGCCTGCCGGTCAGCTCACAACTGCATCTCACAGGCAGACAAAGGAGGCATCCCCATAACACCTCCAATTCCAATTTGGTGACAGCCTCCAATGGGCCCCCCACCTTACCGATGAGGATGCTGAGGCCCGTGGAGTGGAGGCCAGCCAGGGGCTGGCGGCAAGGCGGGAACTGGATCCCCAGTCCTCCCATGACAGGGCTGCTGCCTGAGAGCCCTCGAGAACCCCAGGAACAGGACACCGCCGACGAAGGAGAGTACCCCGGGATCGTTCAGTATCAGAAGGGGTCCTGCTGCACCTTTTTGGGTGGCCCTGGGTCACACCCCCTGGCAGGCTCCTGTGGCCTGCCACAGGCTAGTGCCAGTGTCCCTTCATCATCCAGGGCCTGATCTCAGTGTCCGGGCGTCACAGGGCAGCCTGCCCGAGGGCCAGCACCTCCCCTGCTGCTGCGAGCCTCTCCGGCCCCTGTGGAAATCACTGCTTCTCAGAGCGGCAGTCCAGCCCTGCACGTGAGGACCACAGATGCGGCAGAGTGACAAAGCAGGCCAGAATGGACCCAGCCCAGTCCCCCGCCGCCCTCCCTTCTGTGGATGCACTGTGCTCCGGCCCACACCCTGCCCCACCCCGCCCTGCGGGGATGGCTGGGAGCGAGGAAACAGAGCCAGAGGCGCCTCTGAGAGAACAGAGCGGCTGCTGCTACAGGAGGGAGAGCCCAGGAGCAAACACAGAAGGTGGCCCCGGGCTTGCTGAGCCGTCCCGCTGGGGCCCCACCGACAGCAGCGCTGGGGCTCCCCTGGGCAGGAGGCAGAACACAGCCCTGGGTGCCCAATGCCCCGGGGCCCAGCCCGATGGCTTCCTGAAGGGAAGCAGACCGGAGTGCACCTGCACGTGGAGATAAGGCTGTTTATAGCAAGAGAAAGTTGTCTTTTCCGCCACGTTAAGAAGCACGTTTCAAGGCGTGAAAAGGCTGCAGGGACACCCTGGAGGTGGCCTAACGAGGCCCAAGCCTTTTCCTTTTTCAAAATCCCAAGGCGAACTTCTTACAGTGCGACTAACTGCCTGGTTGAATCCAGGCTGCCCTTAGCCCACGTTCAGCTTTTACCGGCGCATCCAGATGCAACACATGCGTCACTATTTGGTGACTAGGGAAGCCGCGAGTGTCCAGGGACAGTGCCCACCAAAGCCGGCAGGCTCCTCCACCGCCTCCTCTGAGAAGGCCTCAGGATCCGTGCCCAGGGCTCCCACTACAGGAGCCGCCAGCCCAGCGCCGTCACAGCCCCGAGGAGAACCTCTCCTTTTGCCTGTGAGCCCAGGGTGGGGTCGGCCCCCCAGCTCTTGAACTTGCTCCTGGCACCACACGGGTGCTCACTAAGCTCACAAACAGATGGAACTATGAGGCGACCAGGAGGTGCAAGGGCATTTGTATCTATAACTACTCGTTAAACAACCGCAAGCAAAAGCACGTTTTAAGAACAAACTGCCTGACTCTTACGTTGACCCAATTCTCATTTCTTAGGCAGAAGCAGGGTCACCCTCACAGAGCTGGGTGCCCAGCACCGGGAGGGAGACAAAAGCGGGGGCCTAGCCGCAGGCCGAGTCCCCGGCAGCAGCTTCGCCCCACCTGTAAGATCACCCCAGGGCAAGAGTCCAGCCGACTTCCTACCTTGGAGAGCCGGTGGGTGGGCGAGGAGCAAAGGGCCTCGCTGGGGCAGGGGCCGGCATAGGCGGAGGGCTGTCTGTCTGCATAGATTCTGTCCTCGGCAGGTCCTCAGAACTCACTTCGCTCTGGAAGCAGCGGGGGTAGGAGGCACACCCAGGCTTAAACCTGCAACCTGTCTCGCTGTGCTGGGAGGGGAAGCATGGCTTCCACCGCTCTGCAGTGGCAGACAGCTCCGCGTTCATGCCCCGGGCCGGCTCCACGCAGTGCCAAAGGACACACAGGGTGAGCGCTATACAGCCACCTGGCCCCAGCTTCCTGCTTCCACCATGCAACTGCTATGGACTCGGAAGGCAGGAAGCCAGTGCCCTGCAGGGCTAAGAAGGGCAACCTGTGACCCCCGGGGTTCTCTCTGAGCTGAGGAAACCCAGAGCAAATTCCCCCAGGGGCAGACGAAAGAGCAGCTGGCCACAAGGGCTGCTGAGGTCAGGACGAAGCATGAGCACGAGGAAACAACCAACCCCTGATGGGCAAGATGGGGCCCGGAGATCAGGCACAGGAGAGGAAGGAGACTTTCTGAAGCTGAACGAGTGGGCTCCCTCCTCCTGGCCCTGAGGAGCTGGAGGGAAGGACCCTCGGTGGCAGCCGCCACCCTGCAGTGACATTCTCAGGGTAAGTGTGCTGGCCAGGTGTGCAGGGCAGGTCCTGCCCTGGGAGTCAGGTGGGTGGCAGGCAGTGCCAGTCCGGGCCCTGCAGGAGGCACTCTCCTGTCCCTGGGCTTCTCTGTCCAGGGAAGAGCCGCAGGCGGCTGCCTGCTCAGCAGACATGCTCTGGGGGGGAGCCAGTCAGGAGCCCTTGCTCTGCCGTCTCCTTGCTCGGGACAGACGCTGGCTAAGAAAACAAAGCCAGCGTGGGGATGACTTCCAACAGATATAATCAAATTATCTATTTCTGAATTGTGTGAGCACTGAAACGCTGTAATTCGATTCCTGAAATGTCATTTAGAGTCGCTGGTGCAGGCGGCAGAGATGCTCAGTAAACACATCATCATTCAAACCCGGACACGCCCGCTGACCTTGAACCCCCACCACCACCCCTGCCTGGTGCTGTGCTGCCGTCTGCTCCAGAGGACACCGCAGCTGGGCAGGGCCCAAGGAGGGCGGTCCAGGGAGGGCGGGTGGCAGCACAGACTGGGCCCGAGTAAATATTGACAAGCACTGAGGACACACAGAGCTCGGGGGAACAGTGCTCCCTACGTCCGGGCAGAGGCTCCAGGGAGGCCACAGGCTGTCACCAAAGCACCACTGACCAATCGACTAGATGTCAGGCCTGCACTGAGCGCTGGGGAGAGAGGCGAGAGGGACCCACCCTGCCCTCAGGGGCCTCCAGTCCAGTGAATCTGCTCCTGAGGGCAGATACACATGCACAGCACACATGTATGTGTGCACATGTGCACATATATATGTGCCCACACAAGGGTATCCATGCACGCACACACACGCGCACCCAGACACATACATGCACACACCCATGTGCGTACACAGTCCCAAGGCAGGCAGGGCGAGGACCACAGGAGACAGCGCAGGGGGGTGCAGGGAGAGCGGCAGAGGGCTGGGCTCCGACCCCGCACCACCGCCCTGTGCTCCGCAGCAGCAGAAAGGGGATCCCGCCCGCGCAGATAAGCGTCTGAGACAGCTCCGTCCCTGGTCAGGCTGCCAACTGGCGAGCGTTACAAGAGAACCTTGTGAAGGCCCCGGCCTCCTTCTATCCGCACGGCTCACCTTTCTTTCCTGAAGGAACGAAGGCTCATCTAAATAAGGAAACAGAGGGGCGAGCAGGAATGTCCCCCGTTCTCTCCCCCAGTGGAGGCCGGGTCCCGCACGCTCCCCCAGATGTCTCTCCGCAGAAGCAAACCCCCGAGAACCCCAGCCTGACCGCTCTCGGGGCAGGACCCAGAGGCATTTGAGTGCTGCCTGTTGTCGCACTAGCCTCCCACAGGTGCCGTCCCCACCTGATGGGCAGAAGTGCCCGCCCATACACCTGCCACGGCTCCTCCCCTGCCTGGGGCCTCCCAGCCAGCGCTGCCCCCTGCCCTCCCAGGCCAGGGCTGAAGCACAGACTGCTGAGCCTGCTCGCCTCCACAACAGCATACGGCAAGTGCTCCATAGAGACTTGCTGGTTAAGCAACCCAAAGTCAATGGCAGGAGAGTCAAGCTGCGCCAGCCCCAAGGCCCTGATCTACCACATACTGGCTGTGTGACCTTGAGCACAGTAGGTAATCTCTCTGTGCCTCAGTTTCCTCATCACGAAGGAGAGGTGTTAAGCCCAGTTCACAGGGTTATTTCGAGGCTCCAATGAGCTACTGAAAGCATTTGGCAAGAGCTGGAGAAAGGTCAATGTGATCATCGAAAGGTAACAGCCGCCATGAGAGAAACGCTAGCTGCCGGCGTGACGGAGTGCTAGTTGTACCGCAGAAGGTGCTTCACGCGTAATGTTAGGCAGGGTGGGCAGAGCTGAGATCAGTCCAAGGTGACTGGTGACAATTGATCATCTTAGGTCCCCAGACAGGACCTGTTTCCCAACACCAACAGGACCGGGGCTGGTCGCCACCCTTTGGTGGGAGCTCTCCCCTCCCATCGCTGGAAGGCAGTTTCAGAGAAGCAACAGTGCCCTAGGGTGGCCGCGCACCAGGCATTCCGGGGAGTCCCACCGCCCTGAGTGTCCCAGGAACAGAGTCCCCGGCCAACACGAAGGAGAGCCCACATCCAGCCCCCGGGTTCCCACGTGGCCCTGCACCCTGCACATGAGGGCACGCGGGGAGGCCTCCTGGGATGGGAAGTGCACTTAAGGCAGCTCAAGGGTATGAAAAAGGTCAGGGAGGGAGGAGGGAAGAGGAGAGGGTCTCAGGGAACCTTCTGGAACATGCACAGGGCTGGGCCCTTCTATTAGGAAGATGGCTGGGTTCCTGTCACAGGGGATGTTTTCCAAAGGAAAGTGTGGTAAGAGTCCGTGTTATGTTTGGTTTTGCTTTCCACGTTCCCGTCTTTCACGGACGACCACCAGGAACTCTGTGAGAGATGTCTCGCCTGAACGGGCAGCTGGACCACCTCCCAGCCCCCTCCCCGTCCCGGGCGTCCTGGGACCAGCCTCTCAGGGTCTCGTTCGAGGCTTCATGTGCCCGGAACCCTGTTCTCGCCCAGCAACTCAGACAGCCCCTTCCAGGGAGCCCTCCCCATGGTCCCACCCCGTGGGGCTGGGATGTCGGTGCCCCCTCCAGCCATGCTTCCCCAACCCCGGTCAGTGAGCATCACAGCAACAACGAAAAGAAGGAACAGATGAAGTTGAATGACGGCGCTGCTCAGCCCCAGGTCACACGGGGCGGCGAGGAAAGGGGGCAAAAGGCACAGTCAGGGTCCCCCAAGCAGCGGCAGATGGCAGAGTCACCCAGCTTCTCCTATGTCACCCAGAGTCACCTGTGTGTGTCAACACATCTATAAACATGGAAACCAAATCGTCCCCTACTGCTGGGGTCCCACGCTGCGGTCACGCACTCAGGGATGGGCACCTTACTCATGGGGGAGGAGCTAGCCTGACCGCTGCCCACAGGGCAGAGAGTGACTACTCAGGGTCCTGGAGGAAGAGAAGTGAGGGCTGGGTCTGTGTGAGTTTGGAGGGTGGGCCTGGCAGGCCAAGGTATGTTCATGGTTTGAGGATGTGGCTTCCTTCCGTCTGTGGCCCAGGGCTCCAGCCAAGGGGCTCCCCCTGGGGAGAGGGCCGGACAGATGCGCCCCGCCGGCGTGGCTCAGGGGCTCTCCCGGGTGCAGACGGCAGGAGGAAGGTCCCCTGTGCCAACTCTCTGGCCTCAATGCTGCCACGACACCCACGAGGACAGGTAGGAGCCGGACACCTGGGAACACAGGCGTCTCTTCCAGCAAGGCCGCTGTCTGTAGTAACCTTGCTGCAGGAACTACGAAGGAAAGCAGGTGCAGGGAACCCAGGTGCAAGGCAGCCCCGGAGACTCCTGCAGCAGGCACAGGCACACCCAGATCACCCCGGAGGTCTGACTCCATCCTGAGGCTGCCTGGAGCCCCTCGCTGGCCAGCCTGCAGCTCCGCCACCACGTGGGTACTATGCCAGTCACCCGGGATTTCTGAAGACAGCAGAAGTCTCTTCTAACAGCTACTGCTGACTTCTTCCTGCATTTCTCCTCATACTTTCTATTAAAAAATTAAGCTGGCTTGACCCCCGCTATGCTAGCAACCTGACATGCCATCTGTCCTCCGTTTATAAAGGGGACCGGAGTCACTGCATTCAACGAGCCAGAAATTAAAGCCACGCTTCTTCCTTCCAGCCTAGGAGAAAGGCCCCATCACCCAGGCTGCACATAGCAGGCCACAGAGCGGTGTCCTGTGTTTGAACCAGGAAAGGAAGAGGGTTTGGGGACAATGATGGGCAGGTCCACAGTCACGGGCACAGCTAGCTCCTCCGAGAGGCAGGAGTCCCAGGGAGTGGGGGGTGGACCAGGGAGAGCCGGTGGTGGCTTCCCCTTCCTACTGAGCACACAGCACTCATCTGCCTGCAGAAGCTGCCGCTATCTCACGGCAGGGAAACAGTCTCATTACTGTCGGGGCGGGACTGTGTGCGGGAGAAGAACGTGACTTCCTGGTTTTCTCCTCCACACGGCAGGTGGGGAAACAGCAAAACCAAAAGACACCGACACCGACACCGACACCGTTCTGCAAACAGCTTGTGGGGAGGGCAGGTCGTGATGTTTACAAGAGCACCCTGGTTCTGAGCAAGCGCAGGGGAGGGCGAGCCCATGAAGATGCAGGCGGCCTTTCTGCTCTTGCCAGCTCAGGCCCTGGAGGAAGGCCTCCCGGAGAGCCTGGATCTCCCCACCTGGACCCCACGCACCTGCTGCCCCCGCCCCCGCCCCGCCTCCACTGGGGTTGGCATCCCACCACAGAGAGTCTCACAGCCCACGGCTCAAGCCACGATGAAGGAAGGGGTGGGAACGCTGCAAAACCACAAGGGAAGTGCAAGGAGGAGAAGTGGCAAAACCCAAGGCCATACGACGCAGCCCGGTGGCTGTCCCTGCCAGGCGCTCTGTCCTGCCCCTGTCCCCAGCCGTCTGCTCCATCCCCCTGGGCCACACTCCGGGCGCAGGTCCCTGAAGGAGGGCACGGGTGCTCAGAGGAGCAGGAGGCACTGTCAAGAGCATCACTGTCTCAAACAGCTTCACAGGCGAGGACAGACGAGGACACGCGGCCCCGGTCTGTGGGGCGGTGGCAGTGGAGGGGCGGCCCCTGAGTGTGTCAGGCCAGAGGGCTGCATGTGGAAGCCCCCAGGAGCGCAGGGCAGGAGACGGACCCAGAGTAAGTGGGCAGGCTGAGACCCCAGCGGAGGCGCTTTGGAGAAGGCGAGGGTTCCTCAGGGCACCCGCCCCTGGATTCGTGCCACCAACGCTGGGGTGCTGGCCTGGTCCCAGGGTGGCGGGGCTTCCGGGCACAGACTTGCGATAGAGCCAGACAGACAGAGGGCCCCAGCCGACCTTTATGACTGGGACCGGTTCCTCAGCCTTTCTGAGTGGCGGCAGCACCCAGAGGGCAGTGTATGACAGCCCTCCCCCTGCCCCCACTGTCCCAGCGCACACCTGTCCAGCCTCAAGCTCTCCCTCAGCCTGGCCTTGGAGACCTCGTTCAAAGCCGCCCCACGAACCCCACAGGCAAGGAGGGGGGTCTCCCACCATGGACTTCGGCAAGTTCCCTAACCTTGCCGGACATCAACATATGTATGGCAGAGAGCCAGTAAAACCTGTCTCACAGGGTCATTGCCAGAATCAGAAGAGCAAGTAAGTGAATAAACAAACAAGTAAATCCAAGGGCCTGGCAGAGTGAGCAGTCAGGGATCGGCAGTTCCTAGTCTGCACCTGTCACCAGCCAGGGGGGCGGGGTGGCACACTGATGGCCAACTGCACATCGAGTGTGAGCATGATGTGCGTTTGCATCCACAGCACCTATCACAGGGGTTGGTGCAGGATAAACACGAAGTAATGGTTTGTGGGAGGGGGACCCCACCACACTCGGAGAAGAAGGCTGACTTCCACCAGCCCAAGGGCCCAACACCAAAACTGATGACCCAAGGAGGGAAAAGGCCCAGGTATGTGGGTGACTCCAAGGCACTGGCCTCACTGGCCTGTGCTCTTCCTGCCTCGCTGTCTATGCATCGCTGTCTCCCTCTCTCTATCTCTAACCCCGCCTGTCTCTTCTGGGTCTCTGGGTGTCTCCCTCCCCCTTCTCTCTGAGGCCTCCTGTGTATGTGTCTCTCTCCCTCTCTCCCACTTCCTTGCTCTGTCTCTCTCTGCTTGTTTCTCCCCCCACCAGTCTCCCTCTGTGCCTCTGTCCCCCACACCTGGAGAGCAGGGCAGGACCTCTGGCTGTGGACCAGACTTCATATGGAATGTCTTCAGGCTGATTTTCTTGCCAAAAAGCCCAAAAATCAATACCATCCCACTCTGTGCAGTTCCTGAGGTCAATTACTGACTTGTGACTAATGTTCTCGGGAAGAGAACGCACCCTCTGAGACCGAACCCAAGGCCCCAGCAGAGGCTCTGTCTCCCAACAGGAGACACGCGTAACGTGTTCTACGGGCCCCCACGCGGAGCCAGGGAAACCTTCCACCACCATTGTTCTCTGGATAGAAAAACTGGGTATGTCTGTGTGCAGTGTAACCTGCCGACATCTTCACAACACTAGCTTCCAAAGCTCTGTGAGCCCAGGATGGTGAGGGGTGACAAATGAAGTGAGAGGGGCTGAGCGGATCAGCCATTCCGGGCATCACTGCACCAACAAACAGTCCCGGCCAGTCTCAGGAAAAGCCGTCGTGACTAAACACCCGTTACTGCTCCTTGCCTACCTGTCAGCATCAGTTCATTGTGTGGCTATCCCGGCAAACTCTTCTGCGTCCTTCAAGGCCCAATTCAAACTTTCTCTCTCTGTCGCTGCCGCCCACCCCAAGAAGGCCCCGCCCACTGTTCCCTCAGCCCTCGAGAGGCTGGAGGCACGTGCTCACTTTGCTCCTGACCCACTAGTCTGTGAGTCCCCAGGCACAAAGCCACTGTTGTCCTTATCTTTGTCTGCCCCGCGCCTCCCACAGCACCTGGCATGTGGAGGAAGCTCAGTGGGCTCCTCAGTCAGAGGCCCTGTAAGGAGGCGACCACAGTTGGCCAACAAAGATGGCATCTCCAGTTCTCAGAGGGCTGCATATTTAGGGTCAGATGCTCGTAAAAAACCCGAGGCCCTTGGACGGTAAGCCCCCATCCATAGTTTCCATGCATGGAGTCTATGCAGAATCCAGAAAGAAGCCAACAGGAGCTCTGAGTAGTTAGAACCCCTGTTCCTGTCTTGATGGTGGGTAGGGGGCCATGGAAAGAATGCGAGACACGTTCTTTGCGTCCCAACACCTGGGCCTTTGGCTGTGCAATGAGCCCTGGGAGCCTCAGTTGACTCCTCTGTACCAGGAGGACACGGTGCCTCCAAAGCAGCTTGGCAAGTGAACTGGGAAGGAGGCAGCCCGGGCCCTGCCTTAACCTGGTGAGGTCGGCCCCGGTTTCAGCCTAGATTTCTGAGAAGAGATCAGAGGTTCTGTTCAAGTGAGCGGTGAAGTGGCCACTTCCAGCTAAGGGGAGAGCAAAGGCACTGGGAGGCTCCCAAGAGGCCGCGGAACCGCCTGGCAGGTAGGGGCACTCAGAAAACATGTGTGGGATGAGGAGGGAGTGGGTGAGCACACGGCTGCAGGGCTGGACAGGAAGATTTGTGAGCAGACGTGTCAGGGAGAGCCAACAGAGGAATGATTGAGCAACAGAGTTGCACAATGTCGGGACGTGCTGATGCTGGGGGAGTGAGCACCCCGTCACGGGAGGAATGCAAGCCCAGAGCAGAGGAGAGATCGTGTCACAGAACTACAGCACAAAGGACCCGAGCATTGAGTGGGGGGCGCTCAGAAGAAATACTCTTACAAAGAATCCCTTTCCACCTGGGTTTCAGCGGTCACATCTCGGCCAGGAGTCGGCAGACGTCTGTAAAGGGCCAGAGAGGAAGTACTCAGGGCTCGGTGGGCCACATGGTCTCTGTCCCCACTCCTCCACTCTGCCTGCCAAGCAAGAGCCACCAAAGACAATGGCGTACAGGATGAACAAAACATGGCTATTCCAATAAAACTTTATTTGCAAAATGAAGCAAGGGGCCAGGTGTGGCCCATGGGCTCCTAGCTCTAGACGGTGGTCTCATCAGGTGACACTGTAGGTAGTTACCAGTGCGAGCTTCACTGTCCACCAAATGTCTAGCAGGTGATCAACCCCCATCTCTGCCTTCAGGCCCAACCGACAGCATCCCAGACACCCCCGCCAGTTTCTTTAAACTCCCACCATTCATTTCCCTATTCCAGCTGCGTCTGTATATGTTTGAAACTTTCCACAATAAAAAGTTAAAGAAAGAAACCTCCCCAGAAGGTGGACCTACCTGGAGAGCTGACCATCTCTACCCTGGCTTCTCTGACCCCCACAAGCCCCAGCACCCGGAACCAGGGTCCAGGCCCAAGGGCCCCTGCACAGCAACGCTGGGACCAGATGCAACAAAGAGAAGAAAAATAACAATATTGGGGGGCGCGGTTCAGAGGACTGTCTTTGCTTCCGAGAGCACGCTTTCCCTCGCCACCTTCGCTATGACAAGGTCCCTTCTACTATAAAAGAATACTAACAGCAGATGAGAATGTCTTACAACCTTACTAGGCAAAGAGTAAAGTTAGCAGCCCTATATTGATCCTAATTTTTTTTCACTGTAATCAGTTCACACAATCCTGATGTCCTGATGTCTGGGAGCCACTGCCCCCTCCTTGGGTCCTAGAAAATGACATTCTCTCAGGCTGCCCCAATCTCCCCCATGAAGCAGAGATGTGACCCGCCTGGGGCCTCCTGCCAGCCCTGAGGTGAAGCTGAGGTGACCACAGCCTCGGAAGGCCATGGCGGAGGCAAGCATGTGCCGGGGACCTCCTTGTCATGGGACCCACCTGACCCCGCAGTCCTACATCCAACAGGACTTTGCTGGTCCTCAAACAGACCTTGGAGGCCAGCAGAGCAGAAATACGCCCCATCTGGCAGATGAGGACACTGAGGTCAGAAAGACAAAGTGACCTTTCTAAGGTCCCCCAGCAAATAGTCAGCGAGGCAGAGAGAACCACACCGTCGCTGATGGCCACCGCCCAGGACAGAGGCCACCTCTGCCCTCAGCCAACCACCCTTTCTCTGCGGAACGCACGGCATTTTCAGGAAGGTTCCTCCTTTTCAGCAACCAGTTCAAATCAAGAAGCAGCAAGTGTGTAACCAGGTCAGAATGTTCGTTTGTTTTTAACTCACTCGAGGATGTTCATTGATTTTAGAGAGCCAGGAAGGGAGACAGAAAGAGAAACATTTGAAATGAGGCCAACTGGGGACCGAACCCGCAACCCTGGTATGTGCCCTGACCGGGAATCGAACCTGCATCCTTTTGGTGTACCAGATGATACTCCAACCAACCGAATCACACCAGCCAGGGCCAGAATGTTTTTTTTTTTAAAAATGTCAAGAATGGTCTGCACCTTGAAAGAGATTACTCGCTGGTCAGAAAGCCTGGAAGATTCTTTCCATTCTGCGGCAGAGAGTGCAGATAGCTGGGCAGTCCCCACTCTGGGCCGGAAGCCTAGGCAGAGCTGAGGGCACAGGCCCCAGGCTCTGTCCCCACATTCTTGGAGAGGCTGGAGCTGGGAGCTGCAGGCTCTCCTGACCCCTGGGGGATGAGACCCCCTCCCCCACAGACGTCCCCAGAGAGCCACGGAGGAAGGGACAGGCCTGGCTCTTGCTCCAGCATGCATGCCCTATGTCAGTGACACCAGCTGGTGACGGATGAAGTCAATTACACAAATCCACTGGGAAATCAGCCCATTAAGATAGAGAAGGAGATCCAAGACTGAAATGGGAAAGTTTTAGCGCTATGTGGATGGGGATCAAGGTGTGTTCTATGCCCTCAGGAGGAGTTTAAAATGGCAGCTTTGTGGAGATGTAACTCACGTACCACATGACTCGCAGCCCCGAAGCGTAGGATGTGACAGCTGCAGAGGGCTGTGTGGCCACCACCACAACCACCCCGAGAACGTTTTCATCTCCCCCAAGAGAGGCCCCAAACCGATTAGTCACTGCCTAGTTCTCCCCAAGCCCCCGGCCCCGGCCCCAGAGTCTACTTCTGTCCCTGCAGATTTGCCATTGTGGGCGTCTCATACAAATGCCACCATACCGTACGTGGTCCTTCCTGACTCACTGTGTTCACTCAGCATGCTGTTTTTAAGCTGCATCCATATTGTAGCATGTCGGTGCCTCGTTCCTCTTCATTGCCAAATATTCCGTGGATATGCTGCTTTTCTCATGGACATTTGGGTTATTTCCACATTTATGGGCACAGTTTCATGTGTCCATAAGGTGTCATTTCCGTTGGGTGTATCAGATGGGAACTCTGTTTAACCGCGTGAGAAACAACCAGACTGCTTCCCAAAGCAGCTGCACCATCTCCATTCCCACCAACAACACAGCAGAGATTCAAATGTCCAAATCCTTGCCAACACTTGTGCTTATCTGACTTTTTGACTCTCAAAATCTCAGTGGAAAGTGGTATATTATTGTGGCTTTGATTTGCATTTCACTGATGACTAATGATGGTGAGCATCATTTCATGTGCTTATTTGACCCCTTGTATATCTTTAGAGAAGTGCCTGTTCAAGGCCTTTGCCCGTTTTTAATTAGTTTGTCTTTTATTATCGAGCTGTGAGAGTTCTTTACGTCGTCTAGGTACAAGTCTAGAATATATATGATTTACAAATATTTTGTTCCATTTTGTGGGTTGTCTTTTCACTTTCTTGATAGCATCCTCTGAAACATAAAAGTTTCTAATACTGATGAAGTCCTATTGAAGTCCTATTTTTTATTTTGGTCATTTAGGCTATTGGTATTATAGTTAAGAAACAATTGCCTTAATTCAAGGTCAAGAAGATTTATGCCTGTTTTTCTTCTAAGAATTTTATAGCTTTGGCTCTTCCATTTAGGTCTTTGATCCATTTCAAGTTAATATTTATAAAGGCTAAGAGGTAGGCATCCAAAGTCATTCCTTTGCACGGGCTATCCAGGTGCACCAGCACCGTTTGTTGTGAAGACTATCGTTTCCCTATCGAATTACGTACCGCCTTTAAAATCAGCCGACTGTGAGTGGGAGGGTTCACTTCTGGATGTCCAGTTCTTTCCCGTTGGTCCGCATGTCTGTCCTTGTGCCAGCACCCCACTGTCTCAATCACTGTTGCTTAGTAATAAGTTTTGAAAGTAGGAAGTGTGAAGTCTCCTCCTACTTAGTTCTTTTCCAACACTGTTTTGGTCCTTCTGGGTCCCTTGAGTTTCATATGAATTTTCAAATCAGCTTGTCAATTTCTGCTAAGAATCCAGCTGGGATTTGCACAGGGGGGTGAGCTGAATCTGCAGAGTGATCTGGGAGCGACACCATGGTGGCAATAAGTAGCTTTCTGACCCATGAACGTGGGTCGATGAACATGGAAATGGAAATGACTTTACATTGACTTAGGTCTTGATTTCAAAATATTTTGCTGCTTTGGGAGTGTAAGTCTTGCACTTCTTTTGCCAAATTTATTCCTAAGCATTCTATTCTTTTTGGTGCTCTTATAAGTAGAATGATTGTCTTCGTTTATCTTTCAGATTGCTCATTGCAAGTGTTTAAAAATACAACTAACTTTTTCTAGATTGGTCTTACGTTCTACAACCCTGCTGAACTCGTTTATAAGTGCTCTGGTTTTTTCAGTGGAACTCTTTAGGGTTTTCTATACACAGAATCATCTCATCTGCTACGAGTTTACTCCTTATGTCCCAATCTAGATGTCTTTTAATTCTTTTTCTTGCCTGGTCGCTGGGTCTAGCACCTCCAGGACAACGCTGGGCAGAAGTGGCAACGGTGGACACCCTTGTCTCGTTCCTGATGGTAGAGAGAAAGCTTTCAGTCTTTCCCCGTTAAGTGTGATGTGAGCTGTTGTATGTTCAAGTTTAAAAACTTCAGCCTGGAGTTGATAACATGGTGCGATTTCTCCAAGTAGTTTAGAGAGGGAAAGCACTCAACATGTTCTGTCTATAAAAATGAGCACAGATAGAAAACACACACACACACACAAATGGAGCTTCCTCGACAGCCTGGCCTGAACTGCCCCTGGACCGTGGGATGCGCCGGACACCCTCAAGGCCTGCCAGACTGTCGGGGAGGGCGGCTCTCCGAGCTCACCAAGACTCAGGTGTGCCTTTCATCCAACCTACGTATACCACTGTACTTATGTAATTGCATCACTCAATTACATGTCACGTAAACCCCTGGGACAGGGCTTAAAAAGAAATTGTTTTTATGAAGCAAGAGTTAAATGCTTGGGGAGGGTCACTGGTAAGTTGGGCACGGACAAAATAACTGCACAATATTAGGGATGCACGAAAACCCGCACGTACTGGGCACTCAGTTCCTGCTCACCTGATAGAAACAGAAACCAGGACTCACAGAAAACGCATTAAAGGGTGACACAAGAAGATGGTGTGGACACTGCCCAGTGGACCTGCATTCCAAGACAGGCCTTGGCCCTACATCAGGAGACGGAGGAATGAATGCATGTTTTATGTTCACGTGACACGTTCTATATAAAAATAAAATGCTCAGGGGACATCTGTACTGTTTTTATGATCCTTTCTTTAATAACCTTTTTCAATTGTGCACCTCACCCCATCCAGGGCTGAGGGTGCCAGACGGGGGCTTTTTCTGGACACACGCAGAACGGCAGTTACCTGGCAGGTGTGACATGATACCATTTTCTCTGTCTCCTTTTACCATTTGGTATTTCAAGACGTTCTAATGCGGAGGTACCGTTGTTATAGTAGAGACAATGTGTGATAAAATTTCTTTTTTAAGATTCAGATTCCATTTCTTCCCACTAACAATGGGAAGAAGTTCAGAAAGGCTGCCTGGCACTGGCCCGTGTGGCCCCGGAGCCAATACAGTGCCCCAGGGCCACAAGGTGAATACGGAGGAGACGCGGGCGAGGGACAACTAATGCCAGCTGCCTCATCAAGACGCCCTGACCCCAGGGGACGGCTGCTTTCCCTGAGAGCTAAGAAACGCCGACACAGATCCCTTAGCTCAGTTGAAACTAAGACCGGCCCTCCCCGAGCTCTTTGGCGCAGCCCCCAAAGGCAGGCTCGCTTCTGGAAATCAGGCCAGGCCGCTGGACCCGACAGGTGCCCGTAACATCGCACCGCGCAGACCTGGAGCTCCTGGGAGAAGGCCAGCACTCAGGGTATTTTGAAACAAACACACGGTTGCTGCTCTGACAGATGCAAACTAAGAGGGTTAAGAGGTCTGTCTCTCTTCACCTAAGTCCCTCCGTCACTGGCCTGGTTTCTGCGTCCCTTCACCGCTGGGGTTCACAGTGGGCTGTGACACATGGAAAAAGGAACGCCAAGGTGCTGAGTGGCAGGACCTTCCCACGGAGACAGGGGCTTCTGACAGGGTGGAGGCCACGTCGAGGTCCTCCGGTTACACCCCTGCCCCGCACATTCTCATCATTACATTTGTGTCTGAAATACAGTTTGCTAAGCCAGGGTCCTGTCAGGCCCAGCGAGGACACAGAAGTCAGGGTGGGGAGCAGAAGGCAAGTGGATGCGGCCGTGCTTGGGCCGGGTGCACGAAGGAGACCTCGGGAATCCCCAAATCAACACCCAGACGCAAGTCCACACCACAGCGCCTCGGAAAGAGGCGGCAACCAAGGTGTGCTCAAACCTGTAGGGGAACCGGGGCCAGCGAAAGGGCCCAGAGTGTATGAGCTGGGCTTGCAGGAAGAGAAGGCTGTTTGGGACTGACACCCGCCCCCAATCAAATCCCAGAACCCCGGGGCAGCCAGAGGCACTTCCAGGGAGGGCTGGTAGCTGTGGCCATTCGAAACCTGTTCTCCAGCCCCACGCCCATCCCCTGTTTCTGAACCACCTAAGGGTGGATGAGCATAGTTTGCACCTAACAGGAGATCACCGTGACCCAGCCATCACCAGCTCCAGAGGGAGATTTCCTTGGATGTCCTGACCCTATCCCACACGGTCCCAGCCAGGCTGAGCCTGGCACGGAGGAGGGGCTCAGGGAGTGGAAAGACCAAACCAGTGACCACATGAGCAAGTCCTTCTAAATAGCAGGGTCACCGCCGGGACCCCAGATCCCCAGTGGTCGTACACATGCCCCTCCCTGAGGCTGGCCTGCGTGTCCCTACACAAATGGCTTCCACCCCAGCCAGCACCCGGGGCAGGGGTTCTGGAGGCTTCTGAAAGTGAATTCCAGTAATGCAATACTCGGCCTTATCTCCAAACACTCTGTGCCTCTGAGGATGAAAACACTTTGCAGGGCTCCACGAGCAGATAAAAATCCCTTAGAAACCAGTCTGGGCGGGTGGGAGGGGTGTGGCGGCGTGGACAGGGAGGGAGGGACAAAGGGTTAAAGCAGAATGTCAGCGGTCCTCAGAATGGTCCCCCCCCTCAGAGAGGCGGGGGAGGGGAAGGCCAGCCTCTGGACACGTGCTGTGGGGGAGTCAGGGAACACCAGAGACAGGGAAGGGACGAGAGGGGGACGCAGCGCGGAAAATGCAGCACACACCGTCCTGCTCGGTTCTGCTTGACGGCAAGGACGCCGCACACCTTCCAGTGCCCAGTCGACGCAGACACACCCCTGTCGGCTGGGTCTCTGGCTCTCAGCGGCCTGCCCAGTTATGCCAACAGGGGACACGCTACCCCGGCCGTTGACACCCACTGGCTCCCAGGTAAGACACAGACACCCTCTAGGGTGTCTGGAGGTTAGTTTTGCTCAACTGCGTCTAGAAAACAGAACTGCCTCCTGATTCAAAACGGAGAAAAAGCCACAAGGGGTGCAGAACGGTGGGGGGCTGGGGACAAAGCCAGCTTTGGGGATGAGGGAGCAGTTCCGTCCAGACGCCACAGGTGGGTCCTGAGCGAGTTGTGCAGACTATAGGGCTGATGACAAGCTCTGCGTGTCCCCTGCCACTTCCTGGCAGCCCCAGGACGCGGGCTCCTCTGCCCTGTCCCAGAGCTTCCTGGCCTGGCCACCATGCCCACCATGCTGGCCCCTGGTCTGAGCACTGCTCAGAGAGACCCCTGGGGAGGCCAGCTACGTCCTCCCATGTCCCCGTCCCCTGCACTCCCCTTCCTGGGAACCAAGGAACCGAGCTGGCGCCCTGCCCAGGGAGCTGTGGCCCCTGCTCCAACCGCAGGAGGTCTCAGGACCCCAAGGCTTTGCACACACATGCACACCCCCCCACTCGGAGCACACAGTGAGATGTAGCACAGGCTCACACCCCATTTACACCCACATCCCTCATCGTGGTGGGGGCACACAGGCCATCTGTGTGCTCAGGTTTCCCAAATGTGGCCGAATGTTCTCGGTGGCTGCCCCTCGCGGGCAGGGAGTACTGCAGATTAATAATCTGTCTTCTAGTCTCCTTCTGCTCTCTAAATGTTCTACGGTGAACATGCATGTAGCAGGAAAAGTTCAAGTACCCGGTGTTTTAAAGTCTAAAGACAAGTCGACAGAGACACACATACGAACCTCATTTGATTCACAGAGCAGCGCTGAGCACTAGGGCCTCCAGGTCACAAAGGAACAAACCCAGGACAAAGGCGACAGAACTGCCCAAGGTCACCAGCTCAATGTGCCCCAAACCCAGAGCACAGTATCTTCACTCCTGGGAAAAGGCTTCTCCGATGTTTCCCAGAGAGAGAGAGAGAGAGAGAGAGAGAGAGAGAGAGAGAGACAGTGGGGAGGAGAGGAGAGAGGGGGAGCCACTTCTGCGCGGCGTGCGAGAAGGCTCTCTCACTCGTCTGGTTATAAAATATGTCTGAGCCACCAGATGGTCCAATAGCGGCCGCAGATGCCCCGATAACTTTCCTTAATTTCTTTGCACAGGGTTCCATTTCACGGACCTGCCGAGTGATATCCAAGAAGCTATTCAGGAGTTCCATAATGACAATAACTGTACGATTTAAGACACGCCACGTGAGGCGTCCGCTCAACAGATGTGCGTTCATTCACACTTCCCAGATGAACAGACCTTAGGCTAATCCCCAGGCACTAGGGGCGCAGCAGGGGGCCCTGGGCAGCAACCTCCCAGGCCCCTTCCTCACGGGCCACCTGCCCAGGAACCCGGGCTCTGTTATATAATTAATCCCTGGCTCAGAGGCAGGGCGCTCCCTTCACAGACTCACCCAGGGACGGCGGTGCAGAGAGCGAACATCAAAGACTTGTCTTCCTGGTCCTGCAAGATCAAAGCCGCGGGGCTGATGAGTTCACCGCAGCACTCAGTCTTCCTCATGGCTTGTTCTGCCTTTTTCGGTTTTGTTTAGCTTTTAGCAAGGGACCCTTCACGCCTGGGCGTCCACAGCTCGATAACCTGGTTACAAGGCAGCGGCACAACAAGGCTCCGTGCAGGAGCGCCACACGGCCCTCTGCACCCCGCCAGAGACCTGGTGCACCGACATTACCTGTAACCGCGGGGCTTCCTGGACGCCCAGGCTGGTGGAGGCTCGCTCTGGAATTAGTTGCTGAGGAAGAGTAGGGCCATGGGCCAGTTGTCCAGCCAGCCTTGGCAAGGCAGAGACACCCCTTCTGTCTTCTCTGGTTGCTCCTCGGGCCTCTTACCGCCTACCGGCCCCCCCACAACAAGAGAACAGCAGAAAGACCTGACATGCTATCGGTGGCCAATCTAAATGTCCCTCTACAAGGAGTTTTGTTTCTGGCCTCAAACTTAGTCAGTATTAGCCAGTTCCAGCCAGACCTCTCTGAGCCAGCAGTGGCCACGCTCGACCTAAGGTCTGCAATCCGAGGCAGTTATCCTCGGGTTAGCTCACTAACCCGCCCACCAGGGGCCCCAGCCAAAGTCACTCCTTACCCTGAAAATGCTTCAAGAAACCTCCAAAGTCAGAAGCGAAAGACAGGACATTCCCGAGAGCAGGAGAAATAGCTTACATGGAAGTCTGCAGGCAGATGCTAGGCTGGCTCACCTGCTTGCCTGGTGGCCCACCATCCAAGTACCCGGGGAGAAGTCCATCAGTCCTTCACACACTAGTGTGAATTACCACCAGGCCCACTCATCTTGCACAGAAGAGAACCAGCACTCCCAGATGGGCCTTCTTAGCGGAGGGGGCCGGGGACACGGGGACAAGTAAGGAGTGTGGTGTGTTTCAGGGGGTGGGACAGGCCTCCATGGGTGCTGGGGTGGGCGCCTTAGGGAACAACAGCCTGGCAGGAGGGGCACACTAAGGAACAGGGCGTGAAGAGGAATGAAAGGGAGCAAACATTTCCCTCGTCCTAAAACTCTGCCACCCTCACCCCCCCACACACACATAGGCAGGTGGAAGGAAGGAGCAGGAGCCTGCTCCTCCTCTCTCTCCTGTCCCACGCGGGGCCCTGACCGGGAGCCATCTGTCTTAAAGCCCACGCTGCTGCCATGTGGCTCTGCCACAATCGGGCTTGAGCATCAGCCTGCCCATAAATGGGACGGGCAATGTGGGCAAGGAGAGACGCAAAGGGCCACTTATGCACCACAGGCTTGGACTCAGGCCATGGGACAGGCAGACCGAGAGACTCCTCAGAGGCCGGGCTGGAACATTCTGGCCAGCCTCTGGGGGATGCTGGCCCAGCCCAGGAACAGACTGTGCCTCCCCCTGCCCGGTGACAGGGAAATGAAACTCAGCTACAGAGAGAACTAGAGCCATGGACAGGAACTTAACACATCTGGCTCTGTGCAGCCCAGAGGCCTAGCACATGCTGTTCCTTATGCCTGGGATGCGTAAGGAATGTCCTCCCACGCCAAGAGCCTAGCACCCCTGAAAGTATGGGTATGTGCACCTCCCAGGCTGGGCAGATCGCTTCCCCTGGAACTGCCTGGGGGCCTGTCCCGTGAGCTCTGACATTTAGGTTGGTCCGCCCCCACCCGGCTGTGGGCCAGCAACTGCAGCTCACCGACTCCCAGGACCCCAAGCTGTCTGGCTGTGCGCACAGGAGGCAGGGCCAGGGCATTCCAGCAGCACCTTCCAGGGAACGCAGCGTGCACCCTGGAATGGATCAGCACAGGGATGCGCCCCCACGCTCACCCAGGGGGAGTCATCAACTCCTCACCAGCAATACGAGTTCCATCTGAGACAGTACAAATCCCCCATATAAATGAAACAGACAGCACAACTTTGAAATGAAGGACCCTTTAAACTCTAAGCTTCTGGATCTTTTCAAAATATTCGCTTTGCCCAGGGACATCCCCACTGGTGCCTTTGGGACAGCAGCCTCCTTTAGGAAGCGCTGGGCCCGGCCAGCCTCTGCCCTACATGCCTCTCCCAGTGCCTCGGGCATTCCCACAGCGCAAAGCCAGCAGCTCCCAGTCAGGGTCATGACGTCTTCGGGCACCTTCCCTGTGTCTAGGAGAGAGTTTCAGTCCCCACCAGCCTCCAGCCCACCATCACAGCAGAGAAGGCCCGAGAGCACACCTGGACAGAAGTCTCTGGCACAAATTCCCTTATAAATCTGGAGCCTTGGGTAGTTAAAACCAGGCTTTAAGAAAAACTGCCCAGGCCAGCCAGGTTAAAGCAAGACTACAGAGACCCGCCTGGGGGGCCCACACGGAGCGCGGTGGAGTGGGCCTCCAATGAACTGTAGTTGCAACTCATTGCACGTCCAATGCGGTATCTAGAATTTGTAACATGTTGCGTGGGGGAGGGGGAGAGGCGGGATTCAGCCCAGAGAAGAGAAGTTTGAGGGTTACTTTATTGAAATCCTCAGGATTATAAAAGCTCTGTCCTAACCAGAGGCAAACAGACAGGCCAGGGCGGCAGGTTAAGGGAGGAAAAGGGCCCCGGAACCAGCTGGAGAGCAGGGCTGTGCACATGCTCGGCCGCAAAGGTCCTTCGAGGTCAGACCAAGTCTCAAAGGAGCCTCCCCGGCACCTGAAGTGAAGCTTCGGGAGGGACAGGCTTGGGGTCAGAGCCCAGCTCTGCCGCTGACAGACTGCATGGCCTACAAGTCCAGTCCCCTCTGAGTCTGTGTCTCCATGGGACAAATGGGTGCCACCCCTGCAAAGGCATTCCCAGGCCTCCATACAGGGGGCCTCTCAACATCCCCCTTCCACTATGGTAAGTGACATTCTGTGTCACCCAACATTAAAGACACATCAATAGAACGTGTCTCTGCCAATCCTGGCAAAACATCATCCTAACCAAGACGGGGTCGTGGCTCTAGCCACAGGCCCTGCAGCAGAACAGCTGTGCCTCACGGGGTCGGAGTCTAGAAAACCATGAAGGAGGCGCTGCCATCCTTCCCCGGGCAAGTGAGGAAACTGGGCTCAGAGAGGTTAAGCCACTTCTCCAAAGCCACACAGCTGATTAGGGAGTGACATTTCACCATAGGACTATGTGTTACTTCTACTGGGGGCTGGGGGAGGGGCTGATGGGGGAGAAAGCAGTACAGGTGCACACACCCCCACATGTGATCCCTGAAGAGGACGAAGGTCACAGCATGAGAACAAGGCAGTGTTCCATGCCTGCAGATTTTACCAGATCAACACGATCGAGTGAAAGAACTTCACCCAGCACCACGAAGCCCACCAGGAATGCACCTGTGCTCTCCTCCGCATCTTTAACGCTTGTCGTTGTCCGCCTCTGTGGTCCTGGCCAGCCCCCGGTGCGGGGGCAGCACCCACATATAGGGCGCACATTTACAGCCCACGCCGCCCTTCTGTGAAAGCTCCCGGGATCCTCGCAGCCTTTCACGGACCAGTGGACTGCAAGCTGCAAGCACAGAGGAAATGAAGAACCTGATCGAGGAGGACAGGATGCCACCTCCCCCACAAGGAACTCAAACACGCAAGGAAATGGACCTGCCTCAAATTCTCCTCTGGCCCCGAGACGACCAGCCACCGGGAGCTCTGCGAGGGACTGAGGAAGGGACCCTGTCCTTGAACTTGGCCCGCTGTGACGTTCACTGACGTGAGCGCTCACACAGACATCCCTCCAGCCAGCCTCCTGGGCTCTGGTGCTCCTCTCCTGAGAGAAAGTCACACTCCTCAAGAGACCATCCCTTCTCCTCAGCCCTGCCCGCTAACGGGATTAACAGGGCTCCCTTAACTCTTCCTAAAAATAGCACATCCTTCCCCCCCCCCCCCGTCCAAGGATGGTCAGCGACACCTTAATACACATTGAGCCGCTTCAGCTGTGGCTGGCTTGTCCCCAGGAACGCCAACGGGACCTTCCTGAGCTCAGACTGACCGGTACTGGGCACAACTGGACATGCAGCATGAGGGACATCTGGGTCACAGCTTCCAAAGGCCCAAGAAAGAGCCGGGGAGCCAGGGCCTCTCCTCCTCCCAGCTGTGCAGCCCAAGCAAGTTTCTCAGCCTCTCTGAGCCTCGGGCCCCTGTCTGTACCCCAGCGAAGGAATACCTGCAACACCAAACCTCACAAGGTGGCAGGGAGAAGAAATAGAGCATGAAAGCGATCTGAAATCGATCAAGAGAGAGAAATTCTTACAGTCTTGGGGGCAGGGGGTGCAGTGGAGTGTTTCGCTGTGACAGTATTTTTGTCCTTTAAAAATGGACATCAGAACTAATAATTACGTACAATTTCATACTAAACAGCAAGATCTTACAAAGTGCATGTTCCTAACCTATCGGGCATTCTAAGAATTTGTCCTGAGGCAAAATCACACAGGTTAGGAGGGAGGGGGAGGGTATGAGAATGTTCATAAACTGTAGGACTCAAAATATTCACTGTCCCTGGGGCTGGAGACACGTCCCACCCCCTTGTGGGCAGACCAGGCCACAGGTTTGCTTGAGCTAATGACATCTGATGGGACTGATGTCAACTCCCACCTTTCTCTTCCTGCCAGGAGACCAGCAGCGTCACTAAGGTTGCCGTCAGCCTGCATCCCAGAGGGACAAGGACCTAGAGCAGGGGACCAGCAGTCAATGGTCAGGTAACTTGAGTAAGAAAGAAACCTAGGACGTGGCAAACCATGAAGGTCTGGGGTTGGTGGTGGGGTGTCATTTGTTACTGGAGCATAACGTAGCTGACTGATACAAAGCCACATTCCTCCAAAGGCAAGCCAGCAAACAACCACACAGCTAATAAGTCACTTACATATGTACATATATGTATATACCCACATACATATAATTATATGTGATACACGTAATATATACAAATACAGATGCACCTCTACAATAGAATGATGTATACATTGGCATAGAAAAATATTCTCAATGTGCTGTTAACTTTAAAAAGCAGAGTATAAAATAATATTGCTGACAAAGGATTAGTCTCTGGAATATTTGTAAAAATCTATAAATCAATAAGAAAAAGATAATCTACCCCCCCCCACACACACACACAATGGGCAAAGGAAATGAACTTGCAATTCACAGTAGAGGAAACCAGAAGACAGCAGACACTGACAAAGTGTACAAGCGGCTAGAACTCAGGAAAGGGCAAATTGAAACAATCATGAGATACTATTTTACACTCATCAGATGAATGAGGTAAAATGGCACCGTCTGACGTCCGTCCAAGTGTTGCAGAAATGTGGGACTGCTTTGTCCCTGCAGCAGGGAGAACAAATGCGGAGATCAGCGTAGTGAGTATGAGCGGACCGCAGCATGCAGCGATGCCTCTGCCAGAACGCCAGGACGTCCGAAGGGACTCTCCAGGTGTGCTTGTGCTGGCTGTCTGCGGCCGGGAGAACTCAGTGGTGAGCAGCAGCAAACATCTTTATCTCACAGGTCCTTTGGGCCCTGCATCTAGGTGCAGCTTAGCCCATACCCCTGGCTCCTCAGGGCTTCTTAAGAGGTTCCGGCTGGGCTGTTGGCCCAGGGCCGTGGTCTCATCTGAAGGCTTGGCTGGGAGGAGTGTGGACATCTGCCCCCAGGCTCACTCACAGCATTGTTGGCAGCCTCCCTGCGGGGCTGCCTGACCACGTGGCAGCTGGCTTCCGCCAGGACAAGTGACCCGAGAGACAGCAAGAGGGCACCAAGACGGAAGCCACAGCCTTTTTTCATTACATACTATAAGAGTGACAGCCCGTCCTTCTGCTGTTTCCAAAGTCAGGTGTCTTTGTCCACATCCACGATGCCCAAGCCCAGCGTGACCCTGCTCATACAGGGACCTCCACACTGACATGTCCAGTTACCCCTCGGCCCTCCCACGGAGACCTGCTGTCTGCGAGGCCTGGACCTCGGCCTCCTCCAGGCTTCAGCCTGCCCAGCCCAGTCAGTTTAGCAAGAACCCCCCACCCTGATGTCTGATCCCCCTGAATAGCCAATCCTGTCCCCTTTCTGACCCCTGGTGCAGAAGTCCTGGACCTGCCGTCAGCAACCTCAGGGCAGGCAGGTTTTGCACCGCCCTTGACCTTGCTGGCCATCCCAGCACCATATTTTACTGTGTATGATGCATACTTTTTTGCCCCTATTTTTTAGGGGAGCACCTGAGATACTTTGTACCTGTCCCTGTGTTTTGTAAGTATTTGTTACAAGTTTCTTGTACCATGTGTTCAAAAATAAATGCTAAAACTTCTTTACAATACAAAACACAAGTATCTAAATATAAATACATAATGATTTAAAAATTAAAATGGAAGATGTTTTCCTGAAAGTCTGGCCCAAAAACGTGGGTGCGCATGATACATGGCAAACTGAGGTACTTTTCCACCCGCTGACCCCCTCATTCAGCTCCTTGGCTGTGACCTTGACCTTGCCGTGCTCTTCTCCCCGTCACAGTCGTCCCGAGTGAAGACTCCCCACCACTGAACACGCATCAGCATCACTGTGTTGTAACAGCCCACAGCCCAGGGAGCGGGTACAGGGGCCCCTGCATCTCGGCCCCACCCTCCCACCTACCCACCAGGAGCAGCCCAAGGAAGGGGGGCAGGAAATAAAGAGAAACCTCGGGTGGTGGGGGTGGCCACCGAGAAAACAGAAACTGCCGGGCAGATGGGACTTCAACACGCTTTTAAACACAGGTCAGAGAACACGCTGAAGTCTGCGCTCCGGGAGCGAGGCCTTGAATGGAAGGAGAGGGTGGCCCGCAGGAGAGCAGAAGAGAAGCCGTGAAAAGGAGGCCAGCTGCACGATGCGTGGGGAAGAGCAGGAGGTGCCCCCGGCTCTGGGCTCTGGTTTCTGCGCTATGACCACGGCAGTTCACTTCCCTGGAACTGCCCTTGGCCTTCCCAGAAGTGGGGGAAGAGCAGGGAGATGAGATAAGGAACAAGTCTCTGGCTGTTCACAGAACAAAGGAAAATCCACAAGCCATAGCCTGGCCAATGCACCCTGGGGCCAGTCAACAGGTGTTCTTACAGGCTGCAATTCATCTCGGGGCTGGTCCACGGGGCTGGTCCACAGGATGACAGTGCGTCCTGCTCTCCCACAGGGTGCCCTCACTGACTGCCTGCCGATCCAACCCCATGGAGCCTCAGGTTCCGGCACCTGCCATCTTCCCGTCAGCTCAGGAGAGGACTCCACACTTCACCTTGCTCCCCAAAGCTGTGGTCATACCCCTAAAGCTTAGTCCCCTGGCTTATGTCCACCAGGCTACAGGGTGAGGACAGCTGGAACCCAAGGCTCAGCCACATGGCCTGGAGCAAGTGCCAAAGCTCCCTGTCCGCCACCTCAGTCTTCAAAGTGACCAGTGGGGGATTACTATGAACACTCAAGGCCAGGACTCCCCTCGTCACACCAGGGAGCCCTGCTTGCCCCCTCCAAGCTCCCTTGCCTCTCAGCCACGCTCACTGTCCTTCTTAGGTGGCCAGAACAGCTCTTAGGGACAGCAGGGACAGGTCCACCAGACCTTAGTGACCCCTAGTACGTACATCTAGCGTTCTAAAGGGGTTGGTTCCGTTAGCCAAAGAAGGTTAGTGCTGGAAGGACCTTAGAGGTGGAGTAGGTTAGGGTTCTCACACATTTTGACTAAGGGTTTTAAAATGAAACCTTGCCCAGACTCTCAATAAAACATAGATGTGGGGACTGCAGGCAGGCAGAGCAGCCCTGCCCGCCACCCGCCCCACCCCTGCTCAGTTACTCCCCAGCCACTCGCAGCCTCCTGGCCTCCGCCTCCCCGGAGGCTCCTCTGCAGAGCGGTCAATAGCATACAGAGGAGCGGCGTTGGGTAACAGCACAGCCACGAGTCCAAGGGCGGGAAGTACAACAGGTGTCAGGGCTCCTCCTGTCGTGAGAACAGGTGACCCAAGCTCCCTCAACAAGCCCTGCTGAGGGCATTCCACCGGCATGGGGACAAGCTCAGCCAGGGGCCACCATGATGTGGTCGAGCAATCGGTGGCAGAAGATTTATCTCCAGGTGCACGGAAGATCAGAAACGTCAGTCAGAAGGAGGAAGGAGCAGCCGGGGAAGACACAGCCTGGGACCCAAGAGGAGACAGGAAGTGGGACAAGTGACATGGGCTCATGAAGGTTAGGGGCACTCGGTGAAGGGCAGGCGGTCCCAGCTCCCCAAGTGCGGATGGGCCCAGAGAACACGCCTGAAAAGGGAGGGTATCCCTCTCCGTTTTGCTACTGGTCGTGGCACGGCCTTGGAAAAGGTGCTGGAGCTCCTTTCCCAGCCGGGAGACTCCCTTCTGTGTCCTTTTAGCCAGCGGAGATGTCCTGCGTGCGTCCTGGGTTCGGAAACGGGACACGGCGCGGGGGGGACCCAGCCCTGTGCCTGAGAACTTGGGCAGGAGGAAAGGCAGCAGGAGGGGTACCCACCGGGTCCTGGGCAGCAGGCAGGGTGTGGGCAGAGCTGGGGAGGCCGGAGGGACTGGCTGTCCAAGGCTGGGGCCAGGAGCACCCGGGGAGTGGCAGGAGAGATGGGCAAGAGCCCAGGTAGGACCAACCCAGAGGCCAGGTTGAGCTGCCCCCTGCAGACTACTGGCAAGTCCCTGAAGCGTGAAGCATGAGGGTGGCGCAGTCACGTGTCTTAGAGAAGTCACTGCTGCAGCTGGGAGAACAGATGGGGAGCATGAGACAGGAATGGAGTCAACCAGAGAAGTGGACAGCCCAGGCTACGGGAGCCAGGTGAGGAATGGACCGAGGTCATAGGACAGCAGACGGGAGGGGTGTGCACAAGCACATGGTACTGAGGCGGGACAGACCAGGCTTTGGGCAGTGGCTCTCAAACCGTGCTTCGAGTGCCTGGAGTTCTTATATAAAATGCAAACTCCCAGGTCCCGGCCCAGCAGCTTCTGACTCCACTCCAAAAGCTCCAGGTAAATGGTCTGGTCAGGGTCCGCACTTTGAGAAACTCGGCACAGAGGGCCACTGTTGTGCACACTAAGTGAGGTGACATCCATGGAGAACCAGAACCTAGACCCGGCCTGTAAGACACACTCAAGAAAAATTCCTCTTCCTTTCCATCTCTTGAGTAAGCTAAGGAATCTCTTCAATACGTCATCACTTAACCCCTTAAAATCTCATTAGCTGAGCACTCTCCTTGCCATAGGCTGTGGGCTGAACTGCATCCCCCCAGACTCACAGTCCGACACCCCCTGACCCCCAGGACCTCAGAATGTAGCTGTATTTGGAAGCAGGCTCTTTACGGTGGTGATTCAGTCAAAATGAGGTCATGCGGGTGGACCTAATCCAATCTGACCAGTGTCCCTCTAAGAAATCAGGACACATGCACACACAGCGGGATGGCCATGTAAGGACACAGCAAGGAGGTGGCCGCCTACAAGCCAAGGAGAGAGGCCTCAGAAGGACCCGGCCCTGCTGACACCCTCACCTCAAACGTGCAGCCTCCAGGGCTGTGAGAGAGAAACTTCTGCTGTTTCAGCTGCCAAGTCAGAGGAAAAACTGAGAAGGGTGTAGCTGAGTGACTTACCCAGCGAGAGGTGGGGAGGGGAGGAGGGGGCCCAAGTCCCCCAGCCCTTCCAAAGCCAATGCTGCATCACTCTCCTTAAAAGACTAAATCAGAGCATTCCTGTGAAAGCATTCTGTAAACAGTAAGCGGTCCCCCAAAAGTTCAGGACGGACCATCTTTCCTCCTCATCAGAAGTGTCTAAACTGAGACTTGCAAGCAGGTCTCACCGACCCCCGTCCCCCATGGCACCCACACAAGACCCTCATCACGGCGACTCCGAGAAAGAAAGCACCTCTAGCTCAGAAACTGCACAAAGTCAAGTTTTTGATTCAAAGAGAGAAAAATCAAAAGGACCAAGATTTAAATAACAGGAAGTGTTTTTGAGGGTTGAAGACCACGGGGCAGGGGAGGGAGAGCATCCGCCGCTTCCGCGCCTCTCCTGCAGCCTGGTGCTGGCTGTGGCCCCGGCCTGCGCCCCCCGCACACAACAGGGCCTGTTGCCACCACTTTGGGCAGAAAAAATGCAGCAGATCTGAGGCCGAGTGGATGGGACTGGCATCAAATGCACGCAGTTAGCGGGATTGTTAACTCAGAGTTCCTGCAGCCGGGAATCTGGTCTGCGTAGGGGGAGACCGAGGGCCAGGAGGGTGGAAGGGGGGATATGCTGGAGGGAAGACATGAAGTGATGAGGAAGAGACCGTTCTCACTGGGAGGAAGGTGTCACAGGGCTGCTTCCGTCTCCTTGGCTTCTACCAGCCGCCCACATCTCTTGGCTTGTGGCCCCTTCCTCCACCTGCAAAGCCAGCAGGGTGCATCTCTGGCCCATTCTCAGTCCCACAGTGCCATGGGACTCACACGATGGCACTGGCTCCACCCAGATCATCCAGGGTGCTCTCCCCACGTCCAACTCCTCAGTCTTACACGGCAAAGCCCTTTTCTGTGTGCGGTGACACCATCACAGATCCAGGGATTAGGTAGTGGAACCTTTCAGAGGCCATTAACCTGCCTGCCACATGACAGTCATGGGCAGAGATGCAAGTCCCAAAGCTGGGGCTTTCAGTCTCATGGATGCACAAAGCCCCGGGCAGCTCACAGGTCTTCAGAGGCTCACCCTAGTGTCCCTGGTACAGGAGACGTGGATGGGACCAGGAAGCTGTACTTCATAATCTTCCCATCAACCCCCACAGGCTCAACCGTCAGGGCAGAGAGCGTGCAGGTCAGGGAGTAACCCGGATCTCGGTCGACAAGTCTCACTGAGCAACCTGTTTCGGGCTGGGGCCAGACCCGCCGAGTTCCCGCACAGATGGCGACTCTGGAGCTGCGGCCCCTCGGAGCAGGCACTCAGCGTCCCTCCCCGGCCCACCAGGCCGGGCTGTGCAGGGACTGCATGAACAGCTCGAGGACAGAAATGGCCTCCACTCGAGTCTTTTTATACTTCCTAAATCTAACAGGCCATTACGAATGAAGCTTCTGTGACATGAGTCAGGAAATGAAAAGTTATGGGTCTGGTGTTAACCATAAATCACCCACTTGCAATATAAATATAGTAAGTCATTAGCGTTCACGCCATCTGCAGAGAATGCTGCCCGAGAACTCAGTTTGGCTCCAAACAGCACCATCCGCTACCAGAGTAAGGCGAGGCTCTTGGCCAGAATTAAGTCCTGGCTGAAGGTGAGCGTATTCACACCCACAGATGACTCTGGGAAATTGGCTCCTGTACAGTCTTAAAATAAAGATGAATCAGAAAAAAAAAAAATTGAGCCCCAACATTAACAAAATAACTAATATGGATAAAGAACTTTAATATACAGAAGCTTGTATCAGCCTCACGGCAGCCTCATGGGCCAGCACCATCGACACGTGAGCAAACCAAGAGTCCCAGAAGCTACGGGACATGGAGGGCTCATGGGCCACCCAGCAGACAGCCAGAGCCCAACCCCACCGCTGGTCACTGCGCAGAACTCACAGAGGCAGCCTCGTGTTTGGGGGTAACAGAACTAGTACCCACAAAATGCACATTCTGGAATCCTGTAACACAATCTGGATCAATGCAAAGTATCTCCCCAATTCTTCACCACAGCCGCACACTCCAGCAAGGGGGAAGCTGGGTTCCTGGCTGACTCAGGACAGGCACCTTCCACCGGCCGGAGGGGCCCTGGGGCCGCAGGGAAGATGTGCCCAGCTGGGGGCCTGGACATGCTCAACTCCTTAGGAGACGCTGCAACCCAGAGACTCTGGCACCGTCTCCCTCTGAGATACAGGGCCCACAGTCAAAGTCAGGGTCAGCACCGTGTGTGCCAGCTGCCAGGGCCAGGAGCTCTTGCAGCAGCAGCCTGGCAGAGAAGGGCTCCCAGAGGGGCTGACGCCTGGGGCTGAGCCAAAGGGACAGCTGACATGACGAAAACGCCCCCATGCTTCTGGAGGATGGCGGCAGTCCAACCCAGCTGGAACAAAGGATGGACATGGGGCAAGAGGCCACGGTGGCCCGCGGCCCAGGCCGGGAGCCTGGAGCATCTGTCCGCCAGCACCAGCCAATTTCAAAGTGCATGCAGAGGGGGAGAGGCAAGTGCTCTATAAATGACCAAATCTGTGTCAAGTGACACTGCCCCAGTTGTCCCCAAAGGGAAAGGCCGCATGGCTCACATCCATGTCAGAGCCACTGCAGGGAGGGCTATGAGCCCCTCACGCAGGCTCCGCCCATCCTCTCCCTGCTCCAGGCTTTGAGTCACCCGACCCAGGGAGCTCGCCCACAGCGGCCTGTCCTCACTTTACAGGGGCCAGAAGGTAGGCAGGCAGCACCTGCCTGCTAATTCTCGGCCCCAGGGTCCAGCCAACCCCACCTGACCCCGACCCCCACCCCCACCCCCAAAGAGTGGTCAGTCAAGGTTTTCAAAGCAGGATCAACACGGGGGTCCCACCCACTGCTTAAGAGTCTGAGGATGACGAGGATGACAGGCCAGTGTCCTATCACACACACTGGAACCAAGGTCCCACCTCCCCAGTGCTGTGCTGGGGCTGACCCGCCTACACTCACCCCTGACCCCTGGGCCAGGGGCCAGGGGAGGCGGGGACGTGCCCTCCGCACTTACTTTGGAAGCAAACCTTGGAGAATGTGGCTGAGCTAACACTCTTTACACCCCGAACGTGACCGTCCCCCAGAATGAACTGCCACCCTCTGGGTGTATTCCACCAGGATACACTCGGTGAGCGCCGAGCAGGTGACGGTTCTGAGACAGAGCCCTGCCACTGCAGAGAGGACAGATGACAGCCCACGGCAAACACCCAGCCTTCGGTCTCAGCGCTCTGCACTCTCCTGGGCCTCAGGTTCAGGCGCACACTCAGGCCACTGTGCAGTAGGCTAAAGGTCAGGGCAACACCCATGTCCCACACGGAGTTTAAACCCACCCCCCACTGCCTCATCCCATCCTGACCCCTGCCCCCCGCAAGGTGGAGCTCATGCAGCAAGGACCCGGAGTGATTCGGCAGGACCGGGCCGCCAGGTGGCACCTGAGCAGGCAGCACTCAGCTCTCCCCCAGCTGGAAGAGCAGATGCGAACCAGACCCTTGCAGTTCCAGCTCTCGACCTCCTGGACCTCCTGGAACCGTGTATTGGGGCAGGAAGCTTCTCCGCAAGGGCATCCCGGGGGGAAACACCACGAAGCGTTGGGCCTGGCGCTGGAAACCCGGGCCTGGTCAGCCAGGCGCTGGGTCCGGGGGGCGGGGTGGGGGGGGGATCTCTGGGGACTGCAAGGAAGAGGGTGTGGGGAAAGCCACCCCAGCTCGGCACTCGGGGGCCCACAGCAGTCCTGGGGTGGCCACCTTCACACCAGAGACCTTGGCTGGTGGCAGTCTGAAATCTAGTGTCCTCAGCTGTAAATAATTATGGCCTCAGGAAAACCCCTGAGAACAGGTGATGATGGCAGCTAACAGGTTAAAGGCACTCAGAGTTTAACCTAACAGACCCCCTACACACCCTCCCAAGCAAAACAAACCTGCGCTGGGCTGTTAGTCACTGCTCAGTAGCCAAGATGGCACAGAACATCTTCATCAGAGGTCTGTTGAGACAAGTAAGGCAAGCCCGCGGGCTGCCACCCAGCAGGCCAATCAGCAACCCCAAAACTCGGGGCGGCGGACTCTGAGAAAGGCTGAAAGGCTCTGTCACACTCACAGCAGCAGAGTGGCCCTCCCTGAGACAAGGAAACTGAGGCAGGGAGGTCAGCGACTGTTCAGAACCCAGACCAGACTCCAGAGAGTTCCATCCCTGCCAGAGAAAGGCAGCCGGAGCCTGAGCCAAGCCCAGGAGTAATTTCTGAATAACAGACCACTGGTGGATATAGTACCGTCGTCATGGCAACCAAAGTCTTAACAACTTTGGCATTTCCACAACCTTGAATTGATCCAGTTCTCAAAATTAACATTACAATGAAACTGTATTTGCATTTAATTCATTTTAATTGGCTTTGACATAACAACAGGGCCAGCGAGTTACTAAGAGCAGGACCCTTAAAACAGTAAGATGGAAGCTCATAATTTAAAATTTCCGTGTTTGGGAGAATTCTTCACTGACTTTCTCGGAGCGCATTTTGCTTCTTTATTTCTTGAGACGACAGCGGGACCTTGTGCGTACCGAGAGTCATGGTTTGGACTTTGCTCATTTTAAAATTGAAGACTGGAGTGCCGTGGGCCCGTCAGCTCGGAACGTGTGAAGGGGCGACGACGGGAGTGTCTGTCTGGGTTCCGGGAGGACACCAGTTTTGTTCGGGGGCTTGTTTTCCACCGACGCATCCCAGAGCCTAGAAGAAACCCTGGCAGGGAGCAGGCCCTCAGGAACGGTGTGTCGAATGAATAAGCGTGGGCTAGGTCTCCTATCTGAGATAACGTGTGCGTCACACATAGCGCTAGGTACGTGAGTTTTGACCGTTTGCATTGTAGGTGAGGTGCGGTGCCTGCCTAGAGAGGGCAGTGCCCTTATCCGGTAAGGGTACGGGGTGCAGGTGGGAAGGGAGGGACCTCACCCAGGAACCAGCGCCTGTCCCTGCCTCAGTCACCCAGCACCCCCCACAGTTCCACTGAACTCCCATCTCCTGCCAGGGCCAGTTACCGTCCTGAGGCAAAGCCCAGCACGGGACGGAGAGAGGGATGGATGGGACGTGTTTGGTCTCTGTCTATGGGGAAGAAAGGCGTATTTTTTAAAAGCCATTCCCCCAAGAGATGCTCTAACAATGACAGTCAAGTACAGGTGCACAGGGCATAGGCGGGGCAAAGGGATCAACGGGCAGGAGAAGCCCTGCCTGCTTCTGGAAGGATGGGCAAGCACCAGTTGTGGGGGAGGCGATTCCCCACAAAAGGACCAGCACTGCAAAGGCCCAGAGGAGCCAAAGGGTGGCAAGGAACCGCCAATCAACGCAGTTCCGGATGTGGGCGTGGGGGGATGACTGGGGGGGAGGCGGTAAGGGAGGACCTCACGGAGGGCCCTGCGGGCCATGCTCAGCATTGGACCTTGTCCTTGCAAGCCAGGGTCGACGGCACCGAGCAGTGTGAGCAAGAAGGCTCCTACAGGGTCTGAGCGGGGAATGGGCCTGGGGGGCAGGGGGCTGCAGACCCTGGAAACCAACAATAGCGTGGGCAGGTGATGGTGAGTGTAGCACAGGTAAGGGCGGAGAGACTGGGATCGATCTGGATCTCCTCAGCTAACTTACAGACCAACTAGATGGGCCGCAGGGAAAGGAAAACTGAGAAGGGGCTAGAAGGTCGGCCAGGCTGGCCCGTGTATGTGGGCAGGCCGTGGTCGGTCACGGCGGTTGGGGGACACGTGGTAAACTCGGTCTGGATGTTCCATCCACGTAAGACCCAACAAGCATGGCTGAGACAAGGCTGGGTTTTCTGTGTGCCCTGGGCTCGGGCGGCGGTTCAAGAACACCATCAGAAACCCAAAGTCTTCCGCTCCACTGTCCTCCCCGCGTGAACTTCAGCCTCGCGGTCACAGGCCAGCTGCCCTACTTCCAGAAATTGTATCTGCTTTCCAGGCAGAAGGAGGATGAATGGGCCTGAAGCATCTGTCTTGGGACTCAGGCTTTTTCTTCGAGGAGGGAGCTCGGACAGGAGAGCATGCCCACAGTGTGGAACTCACTGGGCTCTCCTGGGTGGAGGGCGAAGCCTGCAGTTGTCCCGCCTCGGAGTGGAGGGGCCCTTGACTTGCCGTCCTCTGGGCCTGCCGTCCTCCCGCCCAGCTTCCACGGGGCTGACTCCCTCATTTCTTTCCAGGCTTTGCTCAAATGTCACCGCCTCATGAGGCTTTCTCTGACCACCCTGTTTAGTGTTCCACGCTCACCCACCCCTATCTGATGCTCCTACCCCTTAGCTAATAATGTACCTTTTCTACAGTCTCACACCGTCCAGGTCTCACTACTTTGTACCTACAGAACCAACTCACTGAGTTTGCTGTCTGTTGCTCACAGCTACGGAGGTGGCAGGGCTCCCGCCTGGGTTGTTCTTAGCACAGCAGCACGCTGGGGGGGCTCTGTGAGTGAGTGAGTGAGTGAGTGAGCGAGTGAGTGCGTGCAGCTTTCCCCACCTGGGGATCCTCTTTCCAGGCCCACTCTCCGCTTAAACAGAGACTATTCAATGCACAGTCCCCACCCCCAGCTGGGAAGAAAGATGAGACCCACGTTTGGGGGCCTGGGCAGCAGTGTGCCAGGAAAAGCAGGTGGCCGAGCAGGCCCGGGCGGCTTCTTGGTGAAGGTGGTCTCTGGGCAAGGCTGGGAGCTGTGAGGGCGATCTGGGGAGGGGCAGGGGGCCAGATGGCCTAGCACACATCCCCCTCCCCAAAGGATAGCGCCGAGGGCCACAAGGAGTTCTCTTTCCCACATTACCTAAACCCAGGGCCCACGATGAGATGCACTCTGCCGTCCAGGACCAGCCCCCTTAGCTAGGCACCGTCGAGTGTGGACAAGTAAATCCCTGAGAGCCGTGTACCCCGAGGCCCCACCCCACCCCACCCTCTGGCTCTTGAGTCCCAACAAAGGTGACCACTCCACAGGCTGTCATCCAGGAGGTGGTTTAGGGGAGCTGCTTGCTCAGTACCTGCTGTGATCTGAGCCACGCTGGCCATATCTAAACAGGTGTCTTTCATCTGAGCAGCTCATTCCTAGGCCGCCCAGGCTGCGGATGCCGGTGCCAGTCCTTACATTTCCACAGCATTCCAGGGTCTACGGGAGATCTGGTGACTGTTGTACAGGGAGGCAGTCCAGGATGCAGGTTTTGTGACCCTCACCTGACAGATGGGGAAGCAGATGCGCCAGGGCGGCACCCAGGCAGACCCCGGGGACCTGCACAGGGAAGGCGATGGCGGTGCCCCGGGAAGGGGGCAGGACAGGGACAGAGTGCACAGCGGTGCCTTCTTCCTGTAGAGAGAACAGTCTGTTCCTGTCCACCAGGCAGTAGGTCCATCTGTCCAGCACCAAGAAGAGATCTCTCTAGTCTGTGACTGGAGCCCATGGAGGATGGACGCATCTGCACCCAGGGCGCCGGGGGCCGAGGCTGGTGTTCTTGTTTGGATCTCGGCCTCCTCTGCCAGAAGTCCAAGCCCGCCTGTCAGGTCACGGTGCGCACAGGGCCTACGATCCGCCTCCTTCTCATGTCGCCAACGGCCGGCAGAGCCAGCAACCCTGCTCCACACGTACATGCAGCATCTTCAGGCTGTGAGGAGCCCGCTCGGGTCCCCACCAGTCAGCAAACCTGTGCAGCTCGGCCGTGCGGCGGAGGGGCTACCGGAGGCCTTTGCTTGTGACAAACGGCAGAAACGAGGGAAAAGAGTAGACGTGCCTTTTGCTGATGAACAGACTGCAGAGAAGCCCAGGGCAGGAGAAAGGGGGGGACGCCCAGCATGGCCCCCCAGCAGCTGGCGCTGTGGATGCTGCGTCTCCTCGGGCCAGAGGCCACTGAAACCCAGCTGGATGAAAGGAGAAAGGGAAGTGCCAGGTGTCTGACAGGACCCGAGTGCAAAAGCTGGCCACACAGGTAACCCTCAAGTGACTGCCTTCAGAAACCAACGGGTGGGGCAAAGCACGAGAACAGGCATGGACGGGTTTTTTAGTGCATGAATGTACGAGAGGCAGGCCGGGAAAGCACTGTTCTGTCTACTGGAAAACGTCCGTGAATATGAAGAACAGATCCAACACAACAGTCAGTGCAGCACCCCTCCAACGAAGCCCAGGCCCACCCACCCCCAGGACAGCACAGGGAGTTCTGAGCCTCCAGGTGGCCGGTGGTGGCCACTGGGGGCGGAGCAGCCCACGGCCCCTCCTCGGGTCCTGCTGTCTTGCGTGGGTCACACCCACATTATCAGCTCCACTAGGCCCGGGCCCCCAACACTGCTGTTCACCATGTACCCCCGGGCCCAGGGCAGGCATGGCGTGCTCTGTATAATTGCTGAATTACATGGGTGATCACTCCGTGTGCATTAAACAAAGCAGCAGTCCTGGCTTTATTAAAATAGTTTGTTCTGCCTGCTGTTTTGGATAGGCGTTCCCCAGATGCATGTAAGTGTTCTGGCAAGAAAGGCGGGTTACGTTAATAATTAAGCAAACAGAGCAGAGGGGAAAACTATGTCACCAATCGCTCTAAGTCAACTCAAACATATGACCTTTGTTTAGGAAAATTTAACTCACATTTAATTTCAGATATGCCCTGTAAAGGGAGGCGTATTTTTTTCTAGGACAACTGGGAGACCCAGGTACCCGCAAGGGCACGCCCAGGCTCCATGGTAGCCTGCCTGCTCCCATCCTGTTCCGTGCAGAATCCTACAATAACCTGAGGACCTGGCTTCTGGAAATCACGATTTTGAACACTGGAGCCGCACTAATTTTTTTAAATATGGTTTCCCGATAATGAAGATCTTGAAATAATTGTACGGAATTTTGCTGACCATTATATTTCTCTCTTAAGATCATAAACACGGATGGCAAACTATGAAGATGTGATTTTTTTTTGTTAAATTTCTCATCCAAGAAACGGTAAGTGATCGCTGACCTAGTAGCAAAGGCAGCTCCTGGTTTTTCATATTTTACGGCAATATTATTGGCCTGGAGAGGCAGCCCAGTCCCCAAGCATCTCTCTCCTTCATTTACCCTGAAATTCATTTCTCATATTAGCCAATTTCTCTGATGGCTGGCCTCGTTTTCAGCACCTCTCCACTGCTGACTCAATATCCTGGACTCAGATTAAACCTCTGAAAAACGACAGGAATAACAGCCTAAGAAGTCTTCGGAGAGAAGTCACCACAAGTCGGGAATGGCTGTAGCGAGAGCCCGGGCAGCCCTGCTGACCAGCCGGTCCACAGTCCATCAGCTCCATGTCGGCCCCTGGCCACCCCAGGTCAGCCCAAGGCCAACCCACGGTCAACCCAATGGTCAACTCCAAGTCGGGAGCAGAAGCAGCACAGCGATGGGAGACGGACCCCCCAGCCCCCCAGGGTCCTGCAACTCAGTGGAGCCAAAGACGAGCAATCTCACCCTCAGGAGGTCATGAGGGAAGAGCAGGGATGGGGAACGGGAGAAGTGATTTTCAGAAAGGGAGCTGAAAATCATCAGCCTGAAGGACAGACAGTAAGGAGATTACACCTGGAATCAGGCCACTGCGTGAACACTGGTGATGACAAAAGACGAAAGCAGGGGGCCGCTGGGACCAGGACATCCAGTCGCCTCATGAAAATACCCAAGGTGGCACTGGCTGGTGGGGCTCAATGGATGGAGTGCCAGCCTGTGAACCAAAGGGTCGCCAGTTCGATTCCAGGTCAAGGCACACGCCTGGGTTGTGGGCCAGGTCCCCAGTTGGGGACGTGTGAGAGGCAACTGCATCTCTCACACATTGATGTTTCTCTCCCTCTCTTTCTCCCTCCCTTCCCCTCTCCCTAAAAATAAATAAATAAAATCTTTAAAAATAAATAAATAAAATTTAAAAAATAAAATAAAACACCCAAGGTTAACAAGGCACGAGCCACAAAGGCTCCTTCCAGGTCAAGAAACCAAGAAAATGCCCAAATTCAAGCACACAAAACAGAAGAAATACCGTCTAGGCCACATACTAACTCTACCCTCGGCCACGTTGAAACAGTGAATTTCTCGGAAGACACAGGACATTTTTCTTTATGTCACTGTTAACAGAGTTACTCAGTATTGAATTTAGATGAGATTAACAAATTCTAACGATGCAAAAAAAATTCTAATGATGCCTTATGATAATTTTCCATTAATTCAAATCATCACAAGGATGGAATTTGTGGGTTCCAGCCGGTCTGACCATAAGAAGACTTTGTTAGGCAAATGGAGAGAGTAAACAAGGTTATCACAGGAATGTGTTCTTGGGTTCCTTTTAAAAGCCTTTTCCCCCCTTAATTGCACAAGTCGTACATAGCCACTGGCAAAAATTTAGAACACAGATAAACACAAAAAGCAGGAACGAGAAACCACGATCCCATCAGTATCAACCCACGTCAGCATTTGGGACATTTCCTTCCCGTCCGTCTTCTCTCCTGCCCAGGAGTGAAACGAAACACCTTGCCTCCCAGCCCCACGGTTAGGAGAAGCAGCGTTCATTCTGCCTATTTTCAACCCCTTCTGCAAACACCTGCTACCTACCAGCCTACTGGGACAAATGCACTCATGTCAAAAAGTTCTTCAAAGTTCATTACAAAGATCACTTTGAGGTGAAATCTGGTCAGGAGTGTGCACGAAGACAGATACTTTTGTCTGAAAATCATACGATGAACACTCCCTCATTCTGGCTTTTCCCTAATTCCCAAGGAGTCAAAACAAGAAGTTCAGGCCACCGGTTTCTGAGGTCACCAGCGGTCAGACCTCCCAGAAAGAGCAGAATTGCATCATCACAGTGAGGAGGCGACGCCCTCTGCACGGGTTTGTCTCGCTGGTGTCCCCTTAAAGGAACTGTCAGCAGCTGCTACACAGAACTCGGAACCTCGAGTCTCCAAAGTCGGCCTGGCCGCCAGCCTTCTTCTGAGCTGCCCCGGAGACCCACCCACTTTGTACCACAAACCCATCTTCTCGGTCTCCGATGCCTTAGCACACAGCGCCATTCCCAGCCCAGGAAATGATGAGAAAGCGTCGCGTGGACAGATGGGCGGATGAAACACACAGAGTTCACCTCCCTCACTTCAGTGCCCTCTGCCCCTACCCCTCCGTCTCATCAGAGCTCCCCAGATTTGTTCCTCAACATTCTCAGTTTCTTCTGAATGAGGATGTCAGCTCTTAACATGGCAGTTACTAAAGCGTCTGTGTTTTCTAAGAGGTTCATTTTTTAATTTTTTTGCAGTCCATTCAGCTGAGAAAATTCTCTCTCTGCTTGAGGTGGGATGCGCCCTATAAGTCAAGTGTGCATTTTTAAACATTTGTGCTGAATTGTTGAGCGGACAGAACGCAGAGGTTATCTAGCCCTGAGCTCCCCTTGATGAATGAGGAACCTGAGATGTGGAGATAAAAAGCCACCCACACCGAGTGTAAGCCAGACATCAATAACGGGACGGGGTCAGTCCACCAGCCCCTCCGGCCTCACTGGCTCCCAGACCGCCACCCTGCAATTTTAACGTGCACGCAACACACCCTCGCCAATCAGCCACGGGCACAGAGAAAGCGCCGAGGCACCGACCTGCGCCACGCTCATTCAGGTCTGCAGAGCAAGCCCTCAGCACAGATGTCCAGGCTCACGGAGACAGAGCGAAGACCTCCTTCCTCTGTCTTTGGGTTCTGCTCAGGCCCTCAACGGATCAGGTGATGCTCCCCCAAGCCCGCATCGGGAAACGTGGTCTTCCATACACAGTCCACTACTTCAAGTGCCAATCTCTTCCTGAGACGCCCTCACAGACGCGCCCAGAAACAGTGTTGACCGGCTCTCTGAGCGTTCCTGAGCCCAGGCAAGTTGACAGATAAAATTCACCACCACACCTGGGATTTTCCAAGAATCTTCCAGATTACTCTCATGAGGCCACTTTCAGAGTAACATCATCCACCCATTCGGGTTTCCCCACCCTACCGGTCTTCCTGCCCTAACTCCCCCCACGACCCCCTAACAGCAGTGCCCGCCCCCCACCATCCCACCCCGGCAGCAATAGCTAATTCTGTAGAAACGGGCTCTGTGAGGCAGCGGCCCACGGGGTGGGAAGCATCGTGGAGACTTGGTGGGGATGCTGGTGCTGATGGTGGTGGCTGCGACGGTGATGATGAGGGTGAGGGTGGTGGTGAGGGTGAGAATAAGGATGAAGATAAGGGTGTGGTTGTACTGGGAAGCCAGCAACTGGCCCAGGACAAGACACAGGGGCAAGGAGCTACAGGCCACAGTGAGACCTCTGCACAGCTCGGGGTCCCTTACAGAGAGAACCTGGAATGCCTTACCTGTGCTGCATCTCCCCTCCCAGCACTCCCACCAACAATGGCGAAGACAATTCCCAAAAGCATAATAAGCGTTCACCTTACAGCTAGCTCTGAGGACAATCAGCCCGGCTGTGTTACTTGCGGGTCAGGCGAGAGCACATCACCAAGAATACGTGCCAATAATCGCGGCCGCTCTCCATCCCGTCCTCAGGCAGAAAGGAGGAGGAGCACTCCCCCGAGAACAAGAAGGGATCAAACGTGCCGAAGGCCGGGGCCTGAGCACCTGTCTGAGGACTGTTCCCACCTGCACTTACTGGGCAGAAGAAGGACACCAAGAAGACAGAAGACAAAGCGGCCGCCACGTTTTGTCTCCCACCCCTGGACGCAGGCTGCCCAGGCTGCGTCACCAAGCATGGGATGGGCACTACCCAACTGAAGGGTTTTTAATAAAGTCTGGTTCCTGCCACTGCCACCCCACGCTTTGCTGAGGGGAGAGGGAGACAGAGAGTAGGAGAGAGGGAGAGGGAGAGAGGGAGGGGGAGGGAGAGAGTCTGCAGTCCTGCCCGCCCACGGCGGCCTCGGCTCTTCTGGACATCCCACGCTCACTCTGCCAGGAGTGACTCTCCAGCCACACACATAAATACAGAAAATGGTACAATGTAGAAAATGACTTTTTTAAACCCTAGTGATTGATTTTGAGAGGTTCTCACTTCCCTCCAAAAATGGATTACAGAGCAGCAAAGAGAAAGGATGGGAGGGACAGGGAAGGGTGGGGAGCTATAGTCAATTCCATTTTCTGGAAACGTCTGTTGAAGGCACAGGAAGGAAGCAGAGACCTGAGCATTTTACTGCAGGAGGGGTGAGGGGGTGGGGCGGGGGACGGGGGGTTGGGGTGGGGCGCAGGGGGTGGGGGGAACGCTGAGATCACACACCGCTGCACAGACCCGGGATGCTGCCAACATTCCTGGGAGTCCCGGCGGCCCGCTGGCACACTGGCACACACACACACAAACTCGATACACACCTTCCAAGTGCTCAGGGAGGGTGGGGGGATGAGGGGTCTGGGCCTCCTTATTTTGTACTCCCCCAAGTTCAGGGTCACTGCAGCTTCATCAAGAGCCCTGAGAGATGCTTCTCAGAAGACGTGAGCTGTGACAACCCAAACCAGCAGCTCCCAGACTCCACATGGAGCCCCTCCCTGGCTTGCTTCCAGAGGCCTTCACACACACATTCACAGACTGTCGCATCAGATGCCTCGCTACTACAGTCTGGGTCAAAATATGCCTAAAATTCCCTGAGCTTGAAAAGAAATACTTAGGAACAGAGGATGCGCTGCTCCCCCCCCCAAAAAAAATATGTTTAAATAGCCAATAGCAGCCACCACCATTTACTGCAGCCGTGTGAGCAGCCAGACACGGCTGGACACTGCCTCCGACCTCGGGTAAGGGACCAAGGCGGGTCTAGAACCAACCCTCGGTGCAGGGGCCGCAGGGGGGCCGCCTTCCTTCTCTCCCCGCTCAGACTTCCCCTGGTCTCCTCCCAGACACCTGCACCCATCCCGGGTGTCAGGTTGGCCAAGTCCCCCTGGAGCTGGGAGTGGCCCTCCTCCATGCTGGATGGACCAGTCCCACCTGAGGCAGGGAGCAGGCCAGGGCCCAGCTTTCCAAGGAGCAAGGCACACAGGCCACTTCAGAGGAATACTTACTGAGGAAGAGAATGAATGGGTGGTGGGGGTGGTGTCTGGTGCCGGGGGGCTGCTGAGTGAGAAGACAAAACCTATTTCAAACACTGACCAGAGGACAGCATGACTGCAGTGAAGGGAGAGAAGGCTTCACTCCTGGAAGAGGAGGTGTGGGGCTGGGGGTGGGGGTGGGGGTGGGGCAGGCAGGGATGGGGAAGAGGGGCAGGGCAACAGAGGACAGACCCATTAGATGGGGGCAGGAAAAGGGGGCAAGAACACAGAAGCACCCCTGAGAGCTCAGGCTGGGGCGAGTGAGTAGATGGGAGTCGCCCAGCGTCGGGGGTTGTAGAAGGGTCTCAGAGCTGGAGGCCACTTTGGGGCTCTGCTCTGATGTGTCCTGGGGGACTGCACTGGGGTGAGCGTGGGGACAGTTCAAGTTACACCGTGCCTGACGCAGGGGCACCTCCCTTGCTCCAGGGCACCCAGAGCAAGGGAAGACTCTGACTAGGGCAGCAGGGTGTGGGGGCTGTGGAGCCCTGTACCCCAAAGCCTTCCTCCTGCCTTCAGGATCGGAGTCAGCATTCTTAGCAGAGGGTCGGAGACCCACCCCTCAGTCCTCAGGCTTCTCATCCAGGGAGGCAGGAGGGGACCTCAGAGTGAGCGCTCGCAGAAACACTCCAGGAAAACACAGCCCCGCATTCACAAGGGTGGGGGTGCACTTGGCATATAAAGGGACATGAAAAGCGCCCCAAGAAGGCCCCTTTGCTGCCCTGATGTAGGCAGGGAAGGGCTGCAAGAGGAAGAGAGCCTGCGATCTCTGGGAAGGTGTCTAGTTAGCCATGCCTCATAAAAGCAGAGATATGAAGCTCTGCCTCAGAAATTCAATTATACTTGAAAGCACGGAGCCAAGGTAGGGCTCTCGTAAAGGGTTTACCGTGCTTTTCAGATGATTTAAAAAACAATTCTTCAGACTTGCACCTTGCTCAGCAGTGCCTAAGAAATGGTCCACCTGTCAAAAAGCATTGACTACCTAAAGTTACATTAAACCCCATGCCATTAGTTTCCAACCTTTTTTTCTGTTGTTGTTTTGGTGGAAAGTGATTGGAAAGAAACCATCCCCCCCCCCCTCCCAGGGGAAAGCAGCACTGAGAGAACCCCTACGCCTGCTCCATGGTCCCCATATAAGATGAGAAGCTCAACACAAAGGGTCACATGAGATGCACAGCTGTGCAGCCTCACGTGTGGATGTGAGAACCCCAAAGAAACCCAGTGAGGGGTGGTGAGCGGTGCGCCCCCAGGCACAGCACGCCCCCAGGCACAGCACGTTTAGAGTCTCCAGTGCCCCCTTCCTCAAGCACAATGACATCAGGTGCTACAAACTAGCAAATGACACATAATCCCCCATCAAGTCTGGGCTGGCTACTCATAAATTGGTAGCATTATCCCACAACAAACAAGTGTGATTTAGGACTGGCTGGAATGCTAAGTTCTAATACAAACCTGATCCTTATCTAGGTAACATTTCAGCTGCCAAGTAGCTTACCATTGGGTGCCAAATAAACTCTGAGGCTTCCCATGAGTGCCCTGGATTATCACTGGTTCATAAATTGGTGCTGTGAGTGTAGCACTTTATCACTTCAGAGAGGCAGGAGGTCTCAGAAGAAGTGTGGGGGGAGGACCACAGGAGTAAGGAGGGGATAGGCGCCGGGAGGCCAGGCACTCCACGAGGCATTTCATGTGAATGGCAACCCTCTGAATTGCCCTGGAGGCAGAGGGTGCAGCCCTGGGAGATGACACTACTACTTCACCTGGATGAAACTGCACAGCAGCACCGAGGAGGGATGCACCTGGGTCTGTGCAGGGGCGGGGGGGCGGGGGGCCCTCCTCGTCCCTCCTGGAGCTCTCATTTGGCTCAGCCCTGTGGCCAGACGAGGGCATTAGATAAATTCTGAAGCAATCTGTCCAAGCTTGTACTTCTCAGAGTCTCTCCCTAGGAGGGAATTATTGGGAATAAATGGGTCGTTGGCTAGAGTTTGGGCAAATCTCTGTTCTGGGGTTTTGAATTATTCCTGCTTCTCAAGTCGAATGACCTTCCAGGTATCTGACTCCGGATGCCAAGTCTCCCAAATCACTGCCGCACGAAGACATCTGTGTCCCGCCTCAGAGAAAGCGTAAAGTGGAATGTCCAGGGGGCAGGCAGGGCTAGAGTTCAACCCCACCTCCCTCGGCGAGCGCGAGGCACAGCCCCTGGGCCTTCTCTCTGGTGCATTATTCAATAAAACCTCAAGAGCTCGGAGATGACAGGCCCTCTCAAAAGTGAAACAGAAATAGAGCTAAGGGCCAGAACTCTGGTTTGCTCTGGACCAAGGGCTGGTTGTAACCAGGGGGAAAGTAACCCAGCTCTTGGTCTCTCTTCTGAGAAGGCCAGACAGATTTTTTTAAAAAATGTGACTATGGAATATGATGATGGGGAAGAGAGTAGGATTCAAAAGCCCCCTCTCTTCCAGGATATAAAGTCATTTTACCAAACAGGTTGCATCCTAAGTGTGTCCCTGGCATCAAGCAGGGCGAAAACTTCACCTATTCATTTCCACCCACCGCGCCATCACAGCTGACATCCTGGTGGAAAACAAGCCACAGGAACCAAACCAGAGCTTTCTGCGGCTGTGCCATGAAAGCCTGTGGAACACTCCGGCTTCCCTGAGAGCACCAGCGGAAACACAGCGGGAGCCAGAGGCAGCCCTGCCACACACAGTCCCCTCACCCCTGCGCTCGTAGTCAACCCAGCCCCATTTCAAGAGCCTTCCACGTGGTGAGGTTGGCTGCTCCCTTGGTGAAAGTTATATGTTGTTCAGACTGGGCAGGGTCCTCAGAAGAAGAAACCGGGAAGCAGAAGGAAGGAAGGAATCACTGGCCCTGGCAGAAGGCAGCTGCCAGATGGCCCTGCAGGGTCTCTGCAAGCCTTTGGCAGTGTTGGCAGGGCTGTCCCTGAGAGCGCATGGCCTTGTGGTTAGGGCAGTGGGTACACTCACTGCAGTGCAATGTTACCAGCAGCAGATTTCCAAACTAAATATTTTGAAAATTAAGGTGTGGCCCTAGGATGCAGGATCCCACACAGACTCTGAGGCTGATGAAAGGGAGTGGGTTGGGGGGAAGGGGTACCCGAGGGTGTCCAACAGGGAGGCCCAAGGCAGGACTCAGCGGTGTACTGGCAAACACTCTCCTCCAGGGGGAACCAGGACCAGCCAGGATGCCGCGGGAGCCCGAGACCCGGCCCTGCTGGGAGTGCCACTTTCATGCCCTGCCTGTCAGATTCCATGAGCTGCACGCACTAGGCACTTGTTGAACAAAAGGGCTCCGGACCCTCGCAGCCGCTGTTTGGCCAGAAGCAGGGCTCCTCCTCGGGCACTGGAGCCTTCGTGGCTGGAGACGGGCCAGAGCGCCGCGCGTGGCAGGCTCCCGCACACTCCAGGCGGCACTGTGGGGAGGTGCGGGGAGGAGGAGGGGGAGGAGCCTACCCGCCGAAACTTTCTCGAATCTCGGTGCTTCGCGGTTAAGTTAGGGCCATGAGAGAGGCGCAGAACACGCGCACAAAGGGAAATGTAAGAGCCCCACCCATGATAAAGAAGTGAAAAGATCTTTATTTTAAAACCAGACCTCAATTAACGCAGCATCTACTATGCACCAGGCACTTGGCCAAGAGCTGTCTTCAGCGCGTTCTCATTTTAACTGTCACGACAGACCCCGAGGGAGGGACTGTCCCCATTTGACTGAGAAGCAATTTGCAACCCAGAAAGGTGGGGTGTGGTGGGGTGTCTGACCCAGGTCACAGTGCAGGTCTCCGAGACACCAGGGTTCCTATTTCGGGAACAGGGCTCTGCCCGTCGCCCCTCCGCCAGGGAAGAAGGAAGTGGAGGGCTGATATGCCCCCTCCCCCGGTCAGAGCGCAAAGGCGACCCACGTGGGCCGCGTGGACCTGCCTCCCGGCGGAGCTAGTACAAGCTGCCCCCGAGGCCCGCGCCAACCCCTGGGGATCCCAGCTGTCTCCGCGGGCTCCGGAGCTCCACACTGCACGGGCCAGCGGGGACAGGGCTCGGAGCATCGAGCTGAACCGCCCACATCTACCCCGCCACTCCCGCCCCACGCACAGCCGCGCGCTCTGCACACCCGCCCCGCACCAGTCCCCACCAGCAACTGTCCCTGACACACAATTCCACAAACGCAGCCCAAAATGTGCACACACAGATCGCCACGAGGACACGCCATTCCATGGACACATCAGCGTCCTGTTACACACAACTCCACCACACAGAGAAACACAGGCACCCCCCAACACATACACACGCGCGCACGCACACGCACACACACGTACAAAGCCCGGTCACAGTGGACGCCAGGGCACACGCCCGCACTCCCGCAGCCCGCCCCTTCCCTACCTGCACCAGGGCAGGACGCAGTCCGCCGGCTTCCCGATCCCAAGTTCGGCGCCGCGGCTCTGGGGCAGGCGCTGGCCGCTGCCTGGGATGAGCGCGCCGAGACCGGGAAGGGTGGCTAGGAGCGCGGGCCTCCTTGCGCCCGCAGCTGCTGCACCAGCCCTGCGTTCATCGCCGTCCAGAAAAACAAAAGGAAGCCGTCAGCAAGGGAGGGAGCGAGCCGGTCCGCCCGTCCGCCGCCTGCAGACGCAGAGGCCCTCCTGCCAGCCCCGGGAAGGAAGGGACGCGAAGGCGGGGCCCGGAGGGGCCGGGGGGCGGAGCGCTCAAGTTTCCTACCGACCCGCCCCCGCCTCGACCACACCCCCATATTAGCCCCGCCCCTGCCCTCGCTTGGGCCACGCCCCGGCTGGTCCCTTGGCGCAGAACGCCTGCACCTTTCCACACTAGCCCCTAGCTCCTTTAGGCGCATTCTCGGCGGAGCCGCGCCCCAACCCAATCCCAGCCCCACCCGGATTTCGGGGGAGGGGAGTCCTGCTTCCGCCTCCCAAATCTTTGGCCTCTGGCCCGTGGGTGTGGGAGAGGCCGGGAGGCGGCGCCCAAGAAGAGCCGGCCCCCGCGCCAGCCCCCGCCCCCCCGAGGTCTCTGCAGGAAGTGCGGCTGGGGTGGCCCAGAACGGGAAGAGGCTGATTCACCCCAGGCCACCGGCTAAGCCCCTCTGGCCACCCCCACACCCCTATCCCCCGCTGCAAGTCCCTTGAGCAGATACCACCAGCCTTCCCGCGCCTCCTCCAGGGCCGCAGCCCAGAGACCAGCCGGGGCTCTGGTTGACTGCTACCTCCAGTCTGTTGGGGCAGGCGGTCTGGGCACCCGGCCTCCGCTCCCCTCCGGCCTCTGCTCCCCTCCGGTAAAATGGACTGGAGGAGGACCGGGCTTCTTTAGGCCCTTCCCTTCCTGACGCACTGTGGGTCTTCAGTCTCTGCCTAGGGAGGGACTTGGTTGATATGTCAGCCCCAGGGACAGGTGGCCTCCTGGGTCTCAGGGAGAGGCAGACCGTGTTCCTAGCGGACTTGCTCCACCCCCGTGCCCATGGCACCTGCGTCAGAGGGCAGGAATCAGGGACTTTTGGCCAGCAGCTCCTGAAAATCAGGGCCTTGGAAGAGCTAATACACACCCACGCCCACCACTACCTCCACCGCCCACCCCAAACATCCCTGAAGAAAGGTAACCACAGAAACAGCGTGGAGCTGGGCCTTAGTGTTAGGCTGAGGCAAGCTGCCTTGCTTGCATGTCTAGGGACAAACTCAAATCTTCCTCCACAAAAACACGGTGCGTGAACTCCCACTACCCAGGAGGCGGCGGAGAGAAACCGTGGTGGGTGGCTTTCAGAGGGCATTGGGTGGGGCCTGGCAGCCGGTGGTCTGAGCCCAGACCCCTCTGTCCTCAGGCGGAGGGCAGGACCCCCAGAGCAAGCCAGCCTCCTAGTCGGCCCTGCTGCGAGAACTAAGGACTAGGAAATAAGGACTGAGCATCAGCAGGACCAGCAGCCACGATGCCTGCCGTGCGGAGCCAGCTCTGGCACTGGGCTGCCATCTTTCCTTCTCAGCAGAGACCAGCAGCCAAGGTCACTGTGGAAGCTTCCTGTAGTATATCCACCCCAAGGGTAGCGTTCCAGGGGAAGGGCCCTCCGTCAGGTGTCCGGACCAGGCCCATCAGCCAGGTGGCTGCAGTTACTGGGTTAGCAGGGGTAGCTATGTTCTGCAGTGGTCACATATCTGACCCCACTTCAGGGCAGGTTGGTGGGCATGGGGAAGACTCCACACAGGTGCTGAGGAGTCCCGGCATCTTCCATACAGAGATTCTGCTCCTTCAGGGCTCCTGAACTTCTACTGGCCCCTGGACTTCAGCCATCTCCAAGAGAACAGCTTTAGCCATGTCCCTCATTCTCAAGGGCCGTGAGGAGCCAGGCCTGAAGGGGGCACACATCACTTCTGCCCACATTCATGCACCGGAATGGGTCACAGGGTCGGTGGATGCAAGGCGTCTGGGAACTGCAGGCTTCCGTGTGCCCAGAAGCCAACAGCCACTTTGGTGAGCACACCTCGATGTCTCTGCCACAGAAATGGGCCCCCTTCTTCCACGCAGAGCCACAGCCACAGGTGTCCACGCAAAGCTTGGCAATTACTGTCACTGAGGCCTGAACTTTGACCAGCTGCAAACCTAGCTCACGGGAAAAGGGTCAGGAAAGGCTCACAGGGCCACAGAGGCCCTGGCTGGTGTGGCTCAGTTGGTTGGAATGTCATCCTGTAAATTGAAGGGTCACGGGTTTGATTCCCTGTCAGGGCACCTGCCTGGGTTGCGGGCTCAGTCCCCAGTCTGGGCTCATGCGAGAGGCAACGGATCAATGTTTCTCTTTCACATCAATGTTTCTCTCCCTCCCTTTCCCTCTCTCTAAAATCAGTGACCTTGTCCTCCAGTGAAGATTTTTTTAAAAAGCCGAGAAGGAGAGAAGACGTGGTGGATGCGGACAGGGGGCAGGGTGGACGGTGAGGAAGCTCGGTGAGAGCACAGAAGTAGACTGAGTGAGTGCCTGGCCTTCGCCTCTCCCGGGGACCTCCAGACCTCTGCCCCAGGCCTAGGGCTGTTCTCTCACCTGGCCAGCCTACCTCTCCCTCCCCAGCAACCAGGAACCCACCTCATCCCTCCAGGCTCAGTGCAGCGCTCCACCCAGCCTCTCAGCTCACAGGCACCTCTCCCTTCTCTGACCTTCCGAACAAGGTGTATGTCTCTCTCAGGTGAGACACAGCCTGCTCTCTTCCTTCCTGTCTACCATACCTCTGGGGCCAGGACTGTAGACCTCTCGTGGAGCTTCGTGCGGGGAGAGCATGCAGGAGTTACTCATTAAGTACCTTGGCATTCAATAAACTAGAGCAAGTAAGAAAGCCACGTCAAGCGGATGGTGCCCTATTAGTTTCCTGGGGCTGCTGTAACAAAGTACCACAGGCCAGGGGGCTTGAATGACCAACATGTATTATCTCAGGTTCCGGAGGCTGGAAGTCCAAGATCAAGGTGTCAGCAGCGTTGGTTCCCTCTGAGGACTTCAAGGAAGAATCTCTTCCAGGCCCTTCCTCAAGCTTCAGTAACCTCGGATGTTTCTTGGCTTGTCGATGGCTGTCTCCATCCTATGCCATACTGTCTTCCCTCTGCATGTGTCGGTCTGTCCCAATGCCACCTTTCTGTAAGGCCACCCGTTGTAGTGTGTTAGAGCCTACCCCTCAACCCCCAGTGACCTCTTCCTACCTGGATCATCGGCACACACCCTATTTCCAAATGAGGTTAGTCTTTCACAGGGAGCAGGGTTAGGCCTTCAACATCTTTGTGGGGGAACAATTTGATACATGATGGGTGCAATACTGTATATGATTTGTATCGCGTATAATTTGTCTTCCATACCACGGCTGCAGAAACTTGAAGGCAGGAATGACTGATTGTTCTTAAGAAGAATAATATCTGGCTTAGTTTTATGATGTTATTTTTGAAGCACTTAGACATCAGTCATCTCTACCATTCTTAAAGTCATTCCCGTGTTTTACAGATGAGAACACCTGTGCTCAGAGACAGGAAATGTCCCGGGTCACATACTCGATCAGTGACAGCCAGTTCTAAAAGCCAGGCTCCGTGTCACTGTGCTGGGCCCACACGAGCTTCGGAAAAGATATTATTCAAAAAAATGTATTTGAAGTACTGTGGTGCCCTTGAGGGTGTACCCTACTAGGGAGGTTCTTTCAAATCCACGTGGGTCTTGCTCACGAACGCCTGCTCCCCGGTGTTTGAGGAAGCGGGTGTTTCCAGGTCCTCTCTGGCTCTGTCACAGTTTCCCTTGTAAGCACAGAGGGGACAAGAAGTATGGCTGCCGGAAGAGAGCAGGCGATGTTCCCTCAGGCTGGAGGTGGCACCTGTGGCAGCCTGGCCTCCCCCTGACCCCAGAAGCTCAAGGCAGAGGAAGAAGGCAGAGAACATGCTGGAAAGAATCACCAGCCTTGGCCTTGAGTCAGAAGCTGCGTCAGAAGTGGGGAAATTGGACGATTAGGGCATCTTGCCTCTATCTGAGCTCCACTCGTGTTCACACCCCAGGGGTCACCCAGGAAGTATGACTCAGGCACGTGCGGATGGATCCTCTTCCCTCTTCACCCTTCTAAGTTCCAGGGGGTCATGACAAACTAGAGTGTGTCTTCTTCTAGGGCACCTGCCCTGCGAGGGACTGAAGTGTGTCCCTCGCAAAGTCATACATTGAAGTGCTAACCCCCAGCCCCCCCACGTACCTGTCAGGACTTTTAGGAGGAGGTGGATGTTAAATGAGTTCATAAGGGTGGGGCCCTAATCCGATAGGGTAGGTGGCCTTATAAGAAGAGGAAGAGAGAGTCAGATTTCTCCCTCTTTCCACAAAGGCCCTGTGAGGACAGGCAGAGAAGGCGGCCATCTGCAAGCCTGGAAGAGAGTCCTCCCCAGATTCCAAATCAGTTGGCATTGATCTTGGACTTCCAGCCTCCAGAGCTGTGAGAAATGAGTGTCTGTTGTTTAAGCCCTGCTCCCCAGCCTAGGGTATTCTGTTGTGGCAACCCAACTGAGACATGCCCTGTACACCTCATGCTCTGTTGCCTACCCCATCTGCCCCGCTGCCCCTCTCCAATCTCAGGGCTGGGGTCCCTGAGCCCCTGTCCTCGGGACCAGGGGCTTTTAGGACCCCATTTTGCTCCTTGAGCGATGCATTGCTCTCTTGCTCCTGCTCCCTGACCCTCTCTCCGACCTTGGCCTCTAGGGAACAGGGTGGGAGTGTGGAAAGGAGCCTGGCCTGCTGGTAGGGCTCAGGGCCTGGACCCATCTCATCTCCAGAGGAAGGAGAGCAGGATTCAGGGTCAGGCAGACCTGGGGGCGCGTTCCGGCTCCTGTAGTCAGTGGCATCAGGGCCTGGGAGGTCCCTTGAACCTGTTTGGACCTCTAGGACTGCCTCATGGGATAGAGGCTTCAATGAGCAACATTGGACACCCTCAAACTCTCCCTCTCCTCTCCTTTAGCAAGCCTAGAGCACTCTCCTCTGTAAGCTCATTCCAGCCCCAGTGCAGGGTTCTGATTTCCTAATATGCAAAACCTGGATATTGCTGTCTCCCTTGGACTAAAAGAGGCAACTGATGTATGTGAAGGGCCTATGGTGTGATAGGTCCTCAGTAAATGATGCGTCCATGACCTTCACCTTCATCAAAGGCTGACTGATCAATACAAGTGTCTAAAGAAAGCCATCCAGTGATGCTGTCAGGAGACTTGGGGTCTGGTCCCAGATCCGACACGTTCCAGCTTTGTCACCTGAACAAGACACCGAACCTCTCTGAGCTGTTTCCTCGCGAATTCTCTGTGCTAAGGTGACTGGGGTAGAGCGGGTCAGGGGTGCCAAGGAACGGGAAGGGACTTTGTATGCCATCGAGGTGCTCACTCAGGACTGCGAGTGCTGAAGGAGCCTCTACACCAGGAGCAGCCTGGTGGGTGGGAGTACAGGACAGATGTCCGATGCTGGTTTGCACAGCTGGACAGACAAGGGCCTGTGCCCACGCCCTACGTGAGCCCTACATGCATAATGTGGTTGCCCAGTGCAAGAGGGGGCACCTCGCCAGCCACCTGCCAATGCCCCGAGTGTAAACCCCCAGCCCCAGGCTGGATGCCTTCTCCGTGCCGCTGAACCAGGACGGGAGCAGCCCGGAGTCCGTCTGGCTGCACAGCGCTAGTGCTACATCACAAACCCCAAGCCAAACACAAGCAGCCGCTTCGACCACTGTTGCAAACCAGTTCAAACCAGAAAAGGCCACTTGCCTTTCTGGCTCTGCTCCTGACGGCTGCTCTTCTGGAAAACAGAGCTCTTGTGCCTGAGTAATCGGCCCCTGCCCTGAGCAGGTCAACAGGTGAGCGCGCTCAAAACAGGTCCAGGACTAAAGTGGGGGTGCAAGTAACCCCACAGCCCCACATGTCTCCCGTCGTCTTCCGACAGCCAGCACCGTCCAAGTTCCGGCGGAAAGAAACTGCCATCCACATACGGAGGCACATTTTTTAAGTAAAAAGACACAGGTAGAATTAACTGTACATGTTACTAAATCCAGTATATAGAAAATACTAGAACGTCAACATGTAGTCAATCTAAAAATTACAAGTGAGGTATTCTGCACTATTTTTTCATTTTAAGCCTTCGAAACTGAGAGTGTGTTCTGTATTCATAGCACCTCTCACCTTGGACTAGCTGCGACTCAAGCGCTTAATAGCCACATGTGGCCAGTGCCTGTTGGTCTCAAACTTCTGTGTGCCTCAGAATCCCCGGAAGGGCTCATAACATCCCGGGTTGCTAGGGCCCACCCCCAAGCTTGGGGGTTGCCTGGGAATGTGCATTTCTAACAAGTTCCCAGGGGGACGCTGACTCTGCTGGTCAGGAGACCACACTCTGAGGGCCTCGCCAGCATCTGGGGCCAGCCAGGTGTGTGCATGCTGATTTACAGCTGGGAGAACATTGTGACTGCAAACCACAGAGTGGCACTGGCCTGAGGACAGATACACAGACGAAAGGCATTAAAGTGCAAGTCCAGCAATAAGCCCTCACACGGACGGTCAGATGCTTTTGACAAGGGTACCAAGAGCAAGAGAGAACAGCCTGCCCACAGGTGGCTGCACCAGGGAGGGCACCGGGCCAAACTGTCGGTGCACACCGGCGCGCTCACTGTCGGCGCACACCGGCGCGCTCACTGTCTAGGCGGGTCAGGGTCTGCAAAGATTGAATACTCTGTGTAAAAATCACGTTATTTTCTTAATGGATGTGTGGTTTCCTGGGGCTGGAGGCAGTGGTGGGAGTGAAATGAGAGGGGGCGGGGGTGCTCCTCTAAGACACAAGGTTTCCTTTGGGGTTGACAAAAACGTTCTGCAATCGGCCTCGGTGGTGGTCGCACGGCTCTGTGAACATACTAGGAAGACCATTGAACTGTGCGCTCTAAATGGGCGGATTGCATAGTCCGTGGGTTATAGCTCAATAAAGCTGTTAAAAAAAAAATTTCATTTGCCTGTATCTTCTTGGGGGGTCAACTGAATAGTGTTCCTGCCTCCAGGCCTTGTCCCCACTGTGCCCTCTGCCCGTGGAGCTCTTCCTCCCCTTCCTCCCCTGGAAGCCCCTTAGATGCCCCTCAGAAGCCCCGAGACAGTAACCGGTTGCCTGCCTGCTACACACCCTCATCCTCGGGTGGGCGCTTTGTCACAGCCACACAGTAGCCCCAGTCCAGCAAACACTGAGTGGGTGAGGAGAGGCCGGACCTCGCCAGGCCCCCCAGGGGTCCCTGGGTGGGCTTGTATGTAGCTGGGCAGGACTTAAGGAGCTGCTGGGAGCCCTGGGAAGCAGGGGGCCCAGCGGTCACCACAGCCTGCCCCACACCAGCGAGGGGCCAGAGTGACTCAGCACTGGGGACAGGCTTCCTGCTGAGAGCGCCATCGCTTCCGCCTGCCAGCCAGCTGGCCGGCCACCAGGGAGCTCCCATGCCTTCTAGGGCTGCGGCCCGCGTTCTGAGGTGCCACCCTGAACCAGGCTTCGGACCTTCAGACTGGAGTTTCCGATCAACTACTCTCAGCTGTGCAGCCTTGGGTGTGGTGCACAACCTCTCTGCGCCTGGGTTTCCTCACCACTGAGAAGTGGGGACTGGAACTCAGCGTCCCTCCCTGGACATCTTGTCCCTGGCCTGCCGGCCCAGGCTCCCTCCCACACCTCGGCAGCATGGTGCTCCTGCTGTTACCCCTGCAGGTCGCCAGTCCCCCTCCAGCTCCACTGTCCCTCCCTCGGGCGGAAGAGGCCTTCCTTGGGTGCACAGGAGGAGGACACGTACTCCCAGGACATAGCGCCCCTCTCTGTCACAGCGCTTAAGACACCACACAGTGGCTCTCTGCCTGCCAGTTCCATTCCTGTCCTGCAAGGTCTTCCCAGGGTCTGCATGAAGGGCCCAGGGCAGGCGCTGGTGAGTTTCCCCCTTGCAAGAGCAGGAGCAGGTGGCGGTGAAGGAAAAGCAGCGCACAGGGCTCCCGGCTAATCACGAACTACCATCAGCCCTTCCTGCCCCACAGAGCCCTTCCTCCGGGTAGGGCACTCTCCGTGTCCCACTCGCCCTGGTGCCAGAGCCCCCAGTGTTGGCCTTCTTCGTTCCCCACGAGCATTCCCTCCTGAGAATACACAGGTCTATTTTGTAGGGGGCATAAAACAAATGATGTGGTGGGTGAAAGGGGCAGGGTCCATTTCTGTCCTGCCGCCGCTACCCAGAGCTGCATTTCCGTGAGTAAGCGCCTTATTACAACTCTTTAAAATGAAAAACAAAAGAAAAGGAAAAGGCGGGGACTGGAATGCAGGTGCCAGCCTCTGCTGGGTGCCCTGAGGCAGGCCACTGCCCCTTCCAGCGGCTGCAGCTTCAGAAGGTGGCTTTCAGGGCTTCACTCACTCCGGTGTTGGGGGAAGGATGAGCCCCCCGGTGGGAGGTGCTCTGTAAGGTGGAAGCTTCAGAGGGCCATTGCGGTCAGGATGGGACAGGTCGTGAAGGTCCCAACAACCTGCTCCCTCGGGTACAAGCTGGCCTGGGGTCTGTGGTCATATTTTTCAAACCCAAAATCAGGCCTCTCCGGGCTGATAATCCCAGAGAATCTGGGTCCCAAGGCTGCTGTCTCAGGTGTGCCTGCCAGGTGTGCAGGGCAGAGGCAGGGAGGGAGCTCAGATCTGGGGGGAGGGAGGAAGAGCTTTGCAGCCCCTGATGGAGCTGGCAGAGTCACCGGTCTGCTGGGTGCCCAGTCCCCTCAGGCCTGTACTTGTTTTCAGCTGTCTGCGCAGGGTCCATTAGTGCCCGCGAGAGGACCCAGTGTGGCTTTGTGCTCAGACCGGCATCTGCATCTGCGCCAGGCTCTCAGCCTGCTCACCGCGGCCTCAGCTCCCTGCAGCCCAACGGCAGGTGGGCCTGGAGCATGGGCTTGGGGGGTCTCCATTGGCGGCCTCCCACCCCATATCTCAGAGCTCCAGAGCCATGGGAACCCAAGATTTTCCTGAAGGGGAGACGTGGGGGCACCTTATGTCTGCAATCTCTCCAAGCTCTCTGCCTCCACGCCCCAGGGCTGGGAAGCTGTCCCACCGACAAGCACACCGTCCTGCTGGGCCAGCTGATGCCCTTGGCCCAGAGTCACCAGGGCCCCAAGCCACCTCCTAGCCGGTGCCACCTCCTAGCCGGTGCCGCCTCTGCTCCGTGACACTGGTCTTTGCTCAGGCTCCATCCACCTAATGAGAGCTGAGGGCAGGACCTGGTCTTATTCCCTCCGTACCCTTGGCGTGTTGTCAGGGCCCAGAAAACAAATGTCTGAGTGACGTGAGACAGGGAACAAGCCCACAACCTGGTGTGATAGAGAAACGACAGATATTTTTCCTCTTCATTTTCTTTGCTGCGTAACAAGAACACAACCCATTCCAGGGTTGAAGACACCTCCTAGGAGAAAAATGCAAATGTTTTCCCTTCCGTCCAGGGAGCATGTGGAGGTTAAGTGAGCCTGGCCTTTGCTGAAAGTAAACCGAGACCCTCAGGGTCTAACGTGGAAGGACAGGGAAGTATGAGGCTTGGGAAGGAGAGAGAGGATAAGAGTGAGGAGAGATGGGGCTGTACCCCCAGCACCCCGGCCTGGGAGTGGGTCCTGTCAGAGGAGCTGCTTGGAGGGGCTGCAAGAGGGCCTGGAGAAGGACCACCCAGGGGGCCAAAGTTGGAGGCCCCAGCAGCTGGCCCTGAAGTTGACCCTGATGAGCACACCCTCCTTCTCATGGGCCAGACTCCTCCCTGAGATGCCCAGGGTACCAGCCACCAGGGAGAAGCCTCTGAGCTGGGCAGTGCTTGCTGACATCCCATAATTAGTGGGTCCATGGGGGAGCAGTAGTGTAGAGAGGGGGACGAGGTAGCCCTTGGGAGGCAGACCATGACTTCATTTGCTTCAAGGCTTTGGCAGTGACACCCTACCTTTGCCCTGCCCTTCCTAGCTCCCGACCAGACCCACCTCTGGGCGCTAGGGCCTCCTCCCTTGGGTGTGTTGGTTGAGAAGCCACAAAGACAGGAGGCCATGAACCCCCACTCTGCATGAATGGTCGCCCTCCTGCCTTGCAGCTCATCCCCGAGGGGGCTGCTGGGACCGCACTCATTCATCCCGTCCTTGGGACGTTCACACGAAGGCCTCTTGGACCAGCTCTCAGTCAGGGGCTGTGCAGGAAGCAGAGGTGAACCTGACTCACCACTCATGGCATTGGGCACACACCTGGTGTGTTCGTCTGCTCAGCTGCGTCCTGGGAAAAGTCCTCCTGTGTCCTCACTTGCACTGGTTTTCCCCGCGTCACGCAACTCTCCCACGGGGTGCCCTGCCATTGACCTCCGTGTTGGTGCTCCCTGCCTGGAGACGGTGCAGAGCCCACAGGCTGGGGCTCCGTCTCACCAGACTCCCCCCAGCCCCTCCAGACACCCGGTACCAGGCCAGGCTGTCGCCCACCAGCTCTAGATTGGATGTTCCCACTCACTCACTAGAGCAGCTCACAGAACCCAGCAGGCAGTTGCCTTGGGAGGTCCCCCGTTTACCAGAAAAGGATGCTACTCAGCAAGAACGAGATGAAAGAGATGCACAGGGCAGGGCCTGTGGGGCGAGCCCGGAGCTTCCATGCCCTCCGCAGGTGCACCGCTCCAGCATCACCACGTGCTCACCCACCCGGAAGCCCTCCTGTGCTTTTGGGTCTTGGGGGGACGCTACTACATTAGGCATGGTTCATTGAATCATTGACCTTTGGGGAGCAGATTCCATCTCCAGCCTGTCTCCTCCTGCCAGAGGTCAGGGGGCAGGACTGGAAGTTACCTTCAAATCACATGTTTGGCTTCCTACCAAAAGTCACCTCAGTAACTCGCCAGGTGTGGTTGAAAGGGGCTTGTTATGAATAACGAAAGATATCTTTATCTCTCTTATCACTTAGGAAATTCCAAGGGTTTTTAGTAGCTCCGTGCCAGGAAGTGGGGGTGGGGGAATTGAAGACCAAATACACATATTTCGTATTAAAAATCACAGTATCACAGGCTGCCATAACAACACACCGAGTGGCTCAAACAACAGGCCTCATTCCCACAGCTCTGGGCCTGGAAGTCTGAGGTCATGCTCTCCCTGGCCTGCAGGAGGCTGCCAGGGAGACAGACAGACAGACAGACCCACAGGAAGCTCTCTGTGTCTTTTTCTTATAAGGTCGCCAGGCCTATGGATGAGGGTCCCACCCTTGCGACATCATTTAACACTAATTACCTTCATAAAGTCCCTGTCTCCAAATGCAGTCACCCTGGAAGCTGGGCCTCAACAAATCAACACTGGGGGGACACCTGCATTCAGCCCATGACACTGGGGCACTCTGGGGTCCCAGCCACCTGCTCTTGTCTCTATGACTCCCTGCCCCTCTCCATGCATCTTTGCCTGCTGCCTGATCTCCAGAGGGCTGCGGCTGAGACCAAGCGGCCCCTTCCTGAGGCCCAGGGGCCAGAGGGAAATCTGGAGGCCGCGATAATGCCGGGCTGTGCGTGTGAGAGACGCACAATAAGTGGTCCAGGAAACTTGTCAGCAGAGTGACACACATGAGGGAATGCTCCCTTCCCACCCTGGACCACCAACCTCTGTACTTCTCCCCTGACCGAACACCCTCCCCTGTGGGTGATGTCTGAAGCAGTGAGCTTGGGCTGCTACGACAAAGTGCCCAAACTGGGTGGCCCAGACTATTGATACTTGTTTCTTACAGTTCTGGAGGATGGGAAGTCCAAGGTCATGGCGCTGACAGACTTGGCTCTAGCCGAGGACCCTCTTCCTGTCTTGCAGCTGGCCACCTTCTCGTGGTGTTCTCACACAGACACTAATGCACTTCATGAAGACTCTACTCTCGTGACCTAATCAACTCCCCAAGGCCCCATCACATCTGGGGTTAACATTTCAACATATGGATCTGGGGAGACCCAGACATTCAGTCCATAATAGGCTCACCCCCAAACCCAGCCCTGACTGATGCCCACCCTCTATTCCCCACATCTGAAAAACAGTAACAGCACATCCTTCCCAGAATTCCACGCTCCTTTCCATTTATTGTCCTACCTTTCTCTTCCATTACTTTTTTAAAATATCCTCACTTGAGGACATTTTTTCATTGCTTTTCAAAGAGGAAGGAAGAGAGAGAGAGAAACATCAACGTGAGAGAAACATCGATTGGTTGCCTCCTGCCCATGCCCGGACCGGGGATCACACACACCCTGACTGGGAACCGAACCCGCAACCCCTCAGCTATGGGACAATGCTCTAAACAGCTGAGCCACACCAGCCAGGGCTCTCCTCCGTTCCTTTCTTCAATGTCATAATTTTCAAGGACTCATGGCCCCCACTCACACACCTTCCACTCACTCCTGGTCCTCTGGCGTTGACCTCCAGTGAAGGCCCTGTGCCTGATGGCAGCCAGCGTCTGTGACCCTCCTCTCCCATCTCCGCCACCCCATCCACCACCGAGTCCCCACGGCCTGGCGTCCAGACCAGTCCTGGCACCTGTCTGTTTCTGTCCGTCTCTGTGGCCTCTGTGTCTCACCCTCAGCCGTCGGAGAGAGCCTGTCTCTGGCTCTGACACCTAATTTTTCCTTGAGCAAACAAGCAATCAGGTCGTGAGCACATCTCTCCCCGGCTTAAAATTCCTCAAAGCCTCCCATCGTTCTGAGAAGCGTGGCGTGGTCCGCAAGGCCTGGCCCAAATGCCCACCGTGACTCACCAGCCTCCGCCCCCCCCCACACGGCAAAGACCACAGAGGCCCCTTCCTGCTCCTCCAACGCCCTACATGCAGCCTGAGGCAGCCCACCTGCACCATGCTCTCTGCTGAAAGGCTCCGGACCCTACTCTCCTCCTGTCGAGCCCCTGCTCCTTCTTCAGGTCCCCACTTAGGTGTCTCTGGTCAGGCAGCTGGCCTGGAACCTCCCTCCAGTGGGAACGGTCTTGCCTTTCGCATGCTAAGAGCACCCCCTGCAACTGTGACCAGTTAACCAGGTGTGTGATGGTCTGATTACTACCCACCTCCTCTAGCCAGTGTGACCTGCCGAGACGGGGACAATGCCTAGAACAACGCTGGGCACACAGCAGGTGCTTAACATTGCTGACTGCATGGAAGCGCTCTTCCACATGGGGAAATGCAGGGTCAAAGGGGGAGAGGTCCTCCCGAGGTCCCACAGCTGGTGCCCAGCACAGCAGGGATTGACTCTAGCCGAGGTCGCATGACCTCGAGGCTGCACTTAGTGGGTTTGGGGCATGCAGGAAGAAAGAGAGAAGAGCGGGTCGATGGGGGATGGAAAGGACTCTGCCCTGATTGGAGGAGAGGCAGCAGGGGAGAGGAGAGGTGAGAAAGCCAGGCTCCTGGCTCGGGAGTCGGGTGGACGTGTCTCCATCTACTGGGAGGGGGCCCTGGGTAAGGGGAGAGGAGGGTCATGGCAGCTGGGGGCATCTGCAAGACACCCCGCAGGGGCTGGGTGTACAAGAAGAGGTCTGGGGGAGGGCACGTGCAGAGTGGCAGCCAGGAGGGGCTGGTTGAGCCTCGGCGAGGAGCAGGGGGAGATTCGGGGAAGCTTGCTGAGCCTTGAGGCTGGGAAACCAGCGACCACTGCCGGCCTTCCCAGAGCGGCCAGGACCTTTCTCAATCCCTTTTCGGTTCCTGACAACTTAAAGGAAGAACCAGGCAGCTCTCTCCAAGAAATCAGCCGAGCCAAAGGGCAGGCGGGGACAGCAGGACACGGGGACACAGGTCTCAGCAGGAACACCCTGATTTCCAGTCAAGTCTGCTTAGAAGCCGACCCTTTCAAGCCAGTGCAAGCCCTGAACCCAGATTAGGTCCGGGGAATACTGGGGGCCCCTTCTGTGTGAAGCTCTCCAATGGGACATCGGAAGTGGAGCTCAGGTGTTTAAGGTTTGGCCAACCTTCAGTCTTCCGGGTCACGGCCCACAGGGCCATCCACTCCTGTGTGCCTCGGAAACCCCCCTGAAGCAGCCCTTTCCCACGCTTTCGGGACCGCTGGTTTATTTCATCAAAAAGTTGGTACGAGTGGAAAATCATTTTTTTTTAATTCGAACATGTCTTCAACTTTGTATTTGTAACCGAAATCATACAGAAGCACATCCGCCAGTGAGCCCTGATGTAGGGGAGGCTCCCCGCGCGAGCCTGGAGCACATGACTGGAGTATGGTGGACTCTCCTGCGTCCACGGCGCCCTCGCTATCCGAGAGCAGGCCCCGCTGATACTCATCACTTTTGCTATGGTCCTTTTCCAAAAGGCCTTCCCGGGTGTGTCACAAACCGCTTGAGCCTCAGTGCTTACAGCATCCAGGAAGGGGCCCCCGCTGTCACCGAAGGACCCCAAGTCAGCTCCGGGTTTCTCAGGAGCCTGGTCCAGGCGGTGGCGGGACTGCCCTCATGCTCAGGACCCACTTCCACATCTGCTGGCTCACGTGGCTTCTGCCTCGTGGGTGGGATGACTCAGCTCCTCTCCACGTGGGCCTCTCCAAAGAGGCCTGCCTATCATGGGGCAGCGGTTTCCTCCAGAGCAGCTGCCCCCAGGACCAGGCAGCGGCTGCCATGCCTCTCCAGCTGCCCTCAGCAGCCCTTCAGTCCTACTCGCCCCACGTTCCCTCGGGCTCCCAGACCAGTCTTCGCTTGGTGAGGGGGAGGGCTCCGCAAAGGTGTGAATGCCAAGACCCTCATGGAGACTGGCCATCCCCCAGGCTTCATTCAGCAGCAATATTTTTAATGCAACTCACCTTGAATGAGTTTTTCTCAAAGCATTTAGATTAGTGTTCATAGAAAAATTCTCTTTGAATTCATATTTTATCATTTATGTACCTTTCATTACACAATGTCATTATAATAACAAGCATAACAAACCCAGATTGGGGGACACAGCTGATGGCCAGGTGAAGAGGTACCACCAGATGTACCCCAGGACATGGCACAGAGGGTGATGGCCGTGGCCAGGAGCAGGGGGGACCCTGTGGACACTGTCAGGGGCTGCAGGCATCCATTAGGCGGAACCTAAGACGGGAGGGCTGGATGAAAGACACGTGTGTCCAGGCCAAGGGAAGTTCAGTCCATTCTAATAAGCGCTTCCTGAACACATCAAGACTCAAGCATCAAAGAAATGAAGAGGGATTCTTCCCCAGGGAGGTTGCAATGTTAGGGCTTCGTAACCAAGCCTGGGGGGTGTAAACATTTCTTCTCTCTTGGTTCTGGAGGTCAGAGGGCTGAGATCAGGGAGTCAGCAGGGGTGGTTTCTCTGGAGGCCTTTCTCCTTGGCCGGCAGACCGCTGTCTTCTCCCTGCATGCTCACATGGTCATCCCTCTGCCTATTCTTGTCCCCGGTCTCCTCATAAGGACACCGTTGTGCTGGAGTAGGGCCCAATAGTATGACCTCATTTTAACCTAATTACCTCTTGAAGGTCCTGTCTCCCAAAACAGTCCCATGGTGATGTGCTGGGGGTCAGGTTTTCCCTGTCTGAAGTGGGGGAAGGGCGCACCATGCAACCCTAGCGCCCTCTCCAGACTGGGAGAGTGGTGGGCTTCCAGAGCAGGCCCTGGCCCAGCTGACTCCCAGCAGGCGAGCAGTTTTCCCAGCGAAGAGGGGGTAGGGCGGGCAGATGCACTCTGTGTGCAGAGCAGCAGCAGAAGGGAGGGCCACGGTCGTTCCAGGTGTGGGACTTGGGGCCAAGCAGAAGCCCCCCTCCTCCTGGCAGGTGGGTCCCTGGGTCCCCCGTAGCCAGCCCTGCCTTGTCGTCTCCCACAGCCTCAGCTCCCACCTCTAGGAACAGAGGGGTTGGGAGGTGCAGTCCTCTGAACTCAAGACGCAGCCAAGGCAGGAACCGATGTGGGCACTGCCAAGGGGGAGGGGTGGCTGGTGTGCAGTTTGGCCTTGAGCGTGGAAAGTTCAATCAGCTGGAAAGAGTAAAAGGAAGTTGGAAAAAATTTTAGCCCAGCCCTGACCGCAGAGGCGATAAAGGGTTGGTGAGGTCACTGGGCCTTCTGGAAAAAGTGAATCGACCCATCAGACGAAAAAGAGAAAGCAGGGCCCGTGAGCCCCTCTCTGGCCGGGGAGGTGTGTGTGGGGGGGTGGATGTGGGGTCTGGGGAGGGTGTCTGTCTTTGAGAGGGCCTTCCACTTGAGGACAGCCGTCTCCTCTCGTCAGCTTTGCTGAGGGAGTTTGACCCCAGCTCCTGGGAAAGAAAAGGCAGGTTCGGAGGCGAGCCGTCCCGCAATCTAAGCCTCGAAACGGAAGCACCCGCAGGAAGTAGAGGGAGTGAGCGTGCACACATTCTCATACTTCCCACTCGGCCTGAGGTGCTAGGGGTGCAGGACCCAGGCAGGGTGTGTGGGCAGGGCGGGCCTGACGAGACTGCTATGCCAGCCTGAGGACAGGCATTGGCACCAGGTGGGGCTGGCCAGCATGATCCGCCTGCCAGATGGAGCCAGGAAGCCCCTGGAGAAGCACCTAGAAACCTAGGCGACATCCCCTGTCCCCCATGTAAGGCTCCCGACCACAGCTGACAGGCAGAGGCCCTGCAGAAGGACATGCCCACGGTCACTCGGCCAGTCAGCGGAAGCTCCTTCCTCTCTGCACCCATGTGTCTAGCCTTGGGTGCCCAAGGACCCCTGGGTGCAGAGGACACCATGGCAGCGATGACAGGGGTGGGAGGGGGGGTCCTCCATGCTGCCAGGACTCCCTGGCCTGTCCCAGCTCTACCAGGTGGGAAACGTTCGCAGGACTGGGGACCAGACAAGGAGCCCACCCCTGGCCTGCCCTCTGTCCTTGCTCCCTTCCCACCTTTTTTTTTCCTTAACGTTGTTGCAGAGTCTTCCAATCACCAGCTACAGAGCAAGCGGGGAATGGAATGGGTGCCTGTGCCAGGCTTGTCCCCCCCGTCTCCGAAGCTGGCAGAATATTAGCCATTCTCTAGATGCGATCCTGGGAGGTTCCAACTTTTGAAGTCAGAACACCTGGCTCACCTGGCTTCTCCCAGAGCTTGGGGGCCAGGCCAGCACCTGAGCAGCCTCCCACAGCAGGGGTGTGTGGGTGTGTATGTGTTTGTACAAGGCCACTCCTGCCTGCCATTTCCACAGCTTCTTGTTGGTCACAGGCTCCTGATAACCGGGGAAGCACGAAGATAAACGTGAACGGTAATAAAGTCATTTATCTGCACAGAGCTCATAGTGCCAAAGCCATGCTTTCCTCTTCCCCACACTCGGCCTTGGCCTGGATCCTGTCTGGAGTCTGGAGTGGACTCAGCACCCCCCTGGGCGGAGGGGGGACAAGGCCCAGAGAGATGGCAGCTGCACTCCCTGCCCCTCCACACAGTAATATTTGGGAAACCCTAATGCATTTGGCAATTCCAATTGCTTTGCCCCCCAGTGTTCTCTTGCAGGGCGGCTCCTTGGACTCAGGGACACTGTATTATAATCATTGTTGGACGATTCTGCTCTCAGCACAAGGGCTGGCACACATCAGCTGGACTGGAAAGGGAGCCAAGCTGGGGTGCAGGCACTGGGCGGCGGGGTGGGAGCCTGGACTAGGCCAGCACATGGCCAGTGTGAGGAGTCATCCAGCCCCCGCAGCTCACCACCACCCTGACAGCCCTCCCTGCCCCACAGCACCCCCCACCGCTGCCCCTGTTGTGGGTCTCCCTGCCTCCTGCTCTGTTGTATGTCATGGACAAGCTGTTGCACAATCAGTCTCTGGGTCAGCCTCCCCACCTGGCTCTGGCCCCCTAGAAGGACAAAGTACATCTTTTCCATTCTTACAGCCCCGTCCCCAAGCCCAGGACCTGGCACCCAGCCGACTCTCAGGTGCAGTGAGGAAACCTTAGTTCCCACGGGCCCAGCCCCAGAGCAGGTGGAGAGCAGCGCCAGAAGAGGGGAGCGCCACGCAGGACAGCTGCCGGGCAGCAGGGCCGGGGCGAAACCCTACACAGAGGAAGTCTGCTTTGGCAGCTCATCGGGCCTCTGGAGACAAGCTGCGCGGTGCCAGCGGGCGGGGAGCCTCGCCCCACAGCGGTGCCGTCTGGACATCTTCCCAGTGAAGCCAGTTTGGAAGATTACAGCCCCAGGGGAGCGCAGGGGATGTCTTCTGCCCCGAAACACCCCTCAGGTGGCACTGACCTTGCCTTTCCCGGCCTGAGCGGCCTGGACACAGCCCCCCTGCCCCTCCCAGTGGCTGGGGGTGTTTCTCATGCTCATTATTCCCGGGACTCCCAGCACAGTGCCCCTCATAGCATGGGCCCCTGGGAAGGGTGTGTGGAACGGACTGTTTTAAAGGCATCGGGAAATGTGCACTGAACGGAACCACGAGGTGCCTTAGCTGCCCAGCGCGGTTTCCATCTGCACTGAGAATGGTGGGCCTTCGCTGACTCGGGTTTTCGACATTCAGTTTTCTTACCACGGAGCGCACAGGGGACTAATAGCTGAGGGGGCTGGAATGTTCAGGAATGCTCAGTAAGTCTGGACGGGATGTCTTCAGAGGGGATGAGCTGGATTCTTCCACCAGAGGAGGTGACCCCTTGAGGACGCCCAGGGGGCAAGCCCCTGAGCAAAGCACTGACCAGAGGCCTGTGGAGGGGGCTTAGGGCAGCTCCTCAGGGGTTTCCTCCTAGAGATGCCAGCTGTGAGTTGGAAAATTCTAGAAAGCTCACAGGCCTTCGAGAAAGGTGAAAGGCAGGAAAGTCAGAGACTAGGGCAGCCTCCTGGGTCATTCTAAACTGCTCAGGCCCTGGCCAGGTAGCTCAGTTGATTAGAGCATCATCCCGCACGCCAAAGTTTTGGGTTCAATCCCTGGTCAGGGCACATACAAGAATCAACTGATAAATACATAAATAAGTGGAACAACAAATCGCTGTTTCTGTCTGTCTGTCTCTCTCTCTTAAAAAAATCAATAAAAATTTAAACTACTCATACCCCAGCATAGGAAGGGGGTCTGGGTCTTCATCTCATTCCAGGCAAGGCTGAGGGGATGGAGGGTGGAAAAGGGAGGGGATGTGAGAGGCACCCAAAAGAGCCCCCCACACACATGTCTTTCTACTGTAACCCTGAAATAGTTTCAAAAAGCCCCGTATTAATGACTCACATTTGGGGGTGAAGCTCTGTTTCACAAAGAACACTGCATCTGAGAAGCCCAGGTGTCAGCACCTTCGTGGGTGGGCCGTGGGGTGTCAGGAGCACATGAGCCACCTGCTGGGTGTCGGATCTTCTTGGGGTGTCCTTTACTCACAGATTGGGCAGGGAAGCATGATTTTCACGTTAAAACAAACATGGATTTCTCATGGAAGTGAATACCAAGAAGTATGTGTGTATGGGTTTCAGCTTCGAACCAGTTGGTAGGCAGAACCCCTGAGATGCAGAGACCCCACCCTCCAGGAAAGCCACCCTCACTCTCTCGCCATCGGGGGCCCTTGAGTGGAACATTTGACAGGGCACTTTTTTAAGTCACTGAAAGCCAAGAACTCATTCATGCCCAGTGCTCGATCCAGTGGAGAGCTAACGGGTCACGGGCCCTGGGGGCTGGCCCTCGAGGGAGCTCACCCTCCTGCAGTAGGAAGGAGTCCCGAGCTCCCGGAGACACAGCAACTTGCCCCAAGTCAGCTGGCTCTACACAGACCCGTGCTTTGGACTGTGGGGAGAGAGAGAGACCGAGGTCCCAGCCTGGCCACCAGGACAGACACAGCTGGCGCTGAAGCTCCAGGCCCCCACCCTGGAAGACTCTAGAACAACGCTGCACAGGAGCTCAGGGGAGGTGGGGAGGAGAGCCTATGCCTGAGCCCACTGGGCAGAAGCCCTGCCTGCGTTTTGGACACAGAGTTGCAGGTGTGAGTGGAGAGCCACAGGCTGGACGTGGGGTTCTGAGGTCAGGTCCGACCTGCCACCCTTTTCTAGCTGGGGAGCAGTGCCTGTGTCCCCCATACTCTAGGTGGTTCTGAGGGGCTGTCAGAGCATCTGTCCCCCAGGCCTGGGCCATCACAACGTGATGGCCTAGGTCCATTGGGGCCAATCACAGTTGTGGTCAGTGCCTGATTGGCCCCAGCCCTTCACCCCTCCCTGTATCCACAGCTCTGCCACGTGGCTTTGCAGGCTCTCCCATGATACTGGTCCCAGGGTCTGGCACCACGTCTGCTCGGGCCACTCTAAGAGAAACTAGACCCCAAGCCTGCCTTTGCAGCATTCAGGGTCATGGGTCATTGAGGCTGCCCCACAAAATCAGCAAAAATGCCCAAAGGCAACTGGGAGGTGGGGAAAGGACAAAGGAGCCGGGACGGGCGTGGGGTGGGCAGGCGAGTCAGCGCGCAGGGCTCGGCAGAAGTACAGGACAGTCTAAGAGGCAATCGTTGGTTCCGCTCTAATTGCAGGACTCTCCAGCCGACGGGGGCCCTCTGTGTCCCTCGAAAAATGTAACAGAGCAGGGACAGCTTCAAAGACGCCCCTCCCAAGACCGTCTGCCTTGCCTCTGGGTGCCAGGTATCAGGGTGTGCCCTGGAAAATGGGCATTAGCCATCCTTCCGGAGAGTGGCTGTGAGCTCTAGCTTGGGGGACTCCCTTTCACTTTCCTGTACGTCTTCAGGAGAGATGTCCCTGGGGTGGGTAAACCGAGGCAGGCACGACTTCCCCACCATACACATACACACACACACACACACACACACACCCCACACACATAGCCCAGCAAACGGCTCTCTCCTGGCAAATTTTTCAAGGGGAACAGCCCATGCCCCAGCCCGTGCAGCATTAGGGCCCTTGGCGGCGGCTCCCCCACCCCGCTGGGCTGTGACTCATCCAGTTGCTGTTGGCAGCAGCCCTGCCAATTAAGGGAGAGGAAAGCCGTCCTGGAGGTAGCTGAGTCTGGAGTCCCCTCTCCTGAGACTGGGGGTGGGGAGGGGTGTCTCGGGGGATGTTGAGAGGCCGCTCTGACCACCACCCCTGCCCAGGGAGGTGACACTGGGCAGGGCCAGTCAAGTGCTTATCAGAACCCAGGGGCTCCACTCAACCCTGCTGAGCTAGAAAGGGCCCAGAAAGCAGAGGCTTCGGAGTGGATTTTAAGTGCGGGCTGGCCCCAGGCTGGAGGAGGGAGGCTCCCTCAGGCCAAGGGCACTCACCTGACGGCAGTTAGCAGTGCTGGGACCACCGCCAGGCCAAGCAAGGGCCAGAGGCGCAGCACGCACAGAGAGGAAGGTGTCTGGGAGACCTGGCCTTCACTGGTCACTACATGCTGACCCCACTTCTCCAGGGGGCACTTGCACCTCAGCTGCCTAGAGGAGTGAAGTTTCGGTCTCCGAGGCCAGGGTCAAGTCCAGCCTGACACTCACTGGAACTCACTGGACCACTTCCCCCCGGGAACTTGGAGCCCATGTGCCCACCCATATCCTGGCCTCGGGTGACAGATGGCACGGGTCTCAGTGGCCGGCCTCTCCCACAGCTCTGTCCACGCTTACCTTCCTTTCCTAGATGCCACCTTCTCTGGAGAGCCTTCCTGACACCCCACCTGATCGCCCCACCTACTCTCGGCCACGCTGCTCTGGTCACTGTCACCCCCTGTTTACTCGTGCACCTAGCAGAGCCTTTAGCACCTACCAGGCCCTCGTCAACAGCTGTGGGGAGAATGAATGAAAAAATGCATGAGGAGACAAAGGAAGGAGACAGAACCCTGCGCCTGGGCTCTGGGGGCTCCTGAACGCGAGTCTGGTCGAGGGTGTGGGAGACACGCCAGCAGGGAGGCGGGCAGCCTACAGGGCCCCTGCCCTCGGGGCTGTCCTGGAGGTGGGTGTGAGCCAGGCTGAGGTGTGGACAGACTGTGACATTTTCTCTCTGAGCTGAGCAGGCAGCTTTTAGACAAACTGTTCCTTCCCACGGCCAACAGGTGCTGCCCCGGGATCCCTGCCCTCGGCTGGCTGCTGGGACTCGGCCCGGAGGGTGGGTGGGAGCCCCTGGAGCAGCTAACCGTCCTCCATGCCTCCCCCCGAAAGTGCGCACGGGGCTGCGGGGAGGTCCGAGTGAGATCGAACGTGGAAAGCCAGAGCAGCCTGCTAACCGCCATTTGCCTCAAACCCTCCATCTTGCTCGGAGCCAAACTCCCTGCTGTGGCTCACACAGCCTGGCACGACCCAGCCCGGCTCACTCTGCGGCAGCCTCTCTGTTCCTTGACTTCCCCCAGCACGGCCTCCTCAGGGCCTTTGCAAGTGCTGTTCTGTTTCTTCCACCTGCAGCCCCTCCCCCTGCCCCTTCTGGCCTGCAGGGGTCTGCAGCAGGCCCCTCCCCTGTCGGCCGGCTTTATTTCCTCCTTAACGCTCAAACCACCTGAGAGGTTCTACCTTGACTCATCTATTTACCTCCTGCCCCTCCTTCAAGTGCAGGTGCTGAGAGGGCAGGGTTTACGCTCGTTTTGCTCCCTGCTGAATCCCTGTCTCCCTCCAGAACGGCCATGGCATGGACTAGGTGCCCCCCCCCAACATTTATTCATAGAACGAAGAGCAGAGTTGGAAGTTTTACTCAGCAGAGTACTCGGTGTCCAACAGGCACTGACTGGCTGCCCTGGCTGGTCTCCTGCCCGCGGGGTTCCGGGATGAGCAAAACTCCAGGCTGTCCATGCACTATCTGGACGCACATGAAACAATGCTTCAGTGTCTGTCTGAGACTCACGCTTCACTGGGCAGCCTCTATCTTATCTGTCCTGCCCATGCAGCCCTTCTGTGACCTCTGGCCTCTCACCTCACCGTCCCTCTCCCCCAGGGACACAGTGGCAGGGACCCAGCGTTGGGATCTGAATTTCGCCACAGACAACCTCAGAACAAGAGCCGTGCTTGCTGGGCCAGCTCTTGGCAGCCTGGGCTTGTCACACCATCCTGTGCCATGGCCTGGGAGGCGTAGGCCCCACAGCCAGCCCTGTGGCTGTGCCTGACACCATGACCCGACGTGCAACACGGGAGGCAAGATGTGCCGGGTAGGAGACTGTGAGGTCCGAGGCTGATGAAGACTCTGCACATGAAAGGAGAGCCTAGAAGTCCAAAGTCGACCCCACAGCCCTCTTCCCCAGGCGAGCAGAACAATGCAGGGGCCAGAGCCAAGGCCTTTGAGGGGAATGTCCCCAGCACCCGGCTCTCCCCTGTTCTCACCCCCACCAGGGGGGTGCTAAGGTCTCTGCACCATCCAGATGAGGTGCTCCCTGCCTAGGGATGGACAGCCAGATCTCATCCCCCACAGCCCCCCACTGGAGCAGCCACCACGCACCCCCCACACTCTCCCCAGGCCTCAGGACCCTGGAGTCTGGCGGTCAGCACAGACCTCCAGAATCCACATGCCTGAGGTCACTACCATGGCTGTCACATCACTGGAGTGTGAGAACCTCCACGCAGGGACCAGCAGCTGGACCAGCAGCTGGGAAAGCTGGTGCGAAACCAGTGAATAATGCCTAGTGAATAACCGCCCGCAAGCCCAGGCCCTGACCTCAGTTCCCCCCAGCTCCGCTCAGTCACGCGCTTGCACTGAGCGCCGACCTGTGTTCCAACGGCACTCCGCCCTGCCCTCCAGAGGGAACATTCCTGGCACCGCCACCTACTCTATTTCTGAAGCCAAAAATGCAGGATTCCTCTCTTCCTCACAAGTCCCACTGGCATGAACCTCACTGCATAACCTGGACCTGACCAGGCTTCCATCCCTCCCCTAACAGCGCGTCCCCCCCCGGGGCCACGGCCAGGGCGCCGTGGTCTACGATCCTCCTGCGCCGCCCCAGCCAGCTCTGCACTCGTCGTAGCCTAGTTTCTCCAAAGCCTCCTTTCACCACGGTCGCCCCGGACCGGCAACTGCTCCATGCTCTTCCACGAGCTGGTGGTTAAATCAGCTGCGCTACATCCGAAGCGTGGGATCCACTCAGCAATAAACGGGTGAATTACTGACCCCCATAATGTTGATGAAACTGGAGGAAAATGGGCTGAAGGATAAAGCCAATCTCACGGAGCGATTCCCGGTGCGGAGGGATCCATCGTGAAGTGACACAACCCTGGAGAGGGAGAAGACATTCGCGTTTGCTAGGAGGGGGGATGGGAGCGGAGGGGATGCGTGCGGCTGTAAATGACCAACACAAGCGAGCCTTGTGGGACGGTACAATTGAGCTGATGGTGGCGGTGGGTGCACACAGCTGCACGGGGGACAACATTGGGTAGACCCACACATGCGCGCACACACAGACGAGTGTGTGAATACTGAGTGAGAGCCGACACCGGGTGCTGGGAGAGAGGGCACGTGGGACTTCCTTGTACACGTTTCTTTTCCATAGCCAGACTTTTGTTAATTTCCTTCTCTCACCCCAAACTCTCCATGCATTCCAGCTCTGGTTCCCGTCAGAAAAGGCCTGTCTACAGAGGTGACATTGAGATCTGAGTGACAGGAAGAACCTGGCTGGTCAAGGTCAGAGGAAAGAACCTTCTGGTCAGAGGGAACAGCAGGTGCCAAGGCCCTAAGGAAGAGGCGCTCTGGGTATGGGGAGAAGACAGGAGGGGTGGGGACAGGAGAGGAGGCTGGGAGGGAGGAGAGCCAGCCGGGACTCACATCTTGGGTGGCAGTAGGGGAAGTTCAGGTTTGCACTGTGCCTGAAGCCTGGGAAGTGGCAGAGGAGAGATGGGATTTAATCAGGATTCTGAATGACCGCACTGGCTGCTGTGGGCACCACGGATCTCCGGTGGGCACGAACAGGCGTGGGAAAGGCCCTTTGGGAGCATTTGGCAATAATCCAGGTGAGGGGACCGGGGGTCTTGGCTAGGCAAGGGCAAGGGAGAGGGGGCACCATTGTGGGTGTTGGGGAGGGGGCCTGGCAGGACTCAGTCACTGATCGTGGTGGGGGTGGGGCCGTGAAAGAGAGGGCAGAGGCACGCAGGATGCCCACGTCTCCATGCCCTGCTGCTTCCTCCTGCCTGTGTGAGCTCGTGTAAGTGACACAGCCTCTCTGAACTCAGTGGGTGCTGGTCCCTGTCCCGCCGGTGCCAGGGCCACATATGGGTAGGACGCTGAATGATCCTCAAATAAGCACAGGGGTGCCTCCCACAGATTCTCCAGGTTTAGCCAAGGCCACCTCCTCTGAGAAGCCCTCTGGGGCCCTCCCTAGAGCGGCCTTCCTCTTTTGGTCCCCAGAGACCGCAGTGCCTTCGGTCCATGTTTCTTCCTTGGTCATGCTCTCGGTGAGCTTGCATTTCTCCACCAGGCTGTGACCTCCTGGTGGGTCTGTTTTCATGGTCCCTGGTGCCAGCGTGGAGACCGACATCTTACAGGAGCTCCGTCTAGCTTCACGGGACTGAAAAATGAGCCAAGAGCCCCAACAACTCATCAGGGCTCGTCAGTCCTTGTCCCCAGGTCCCAGCCAGTAGAGCAGCTTTGGGTGCCCAGGAGGGGCCAAGCCACGTGTCATCAGCAGCGATGACCACCTTCCCGAGGGCAGCTGGCTGGACCAGCATGTCCTGTGCCTTCTCAGAGGACAGGGGTCGAGCCCAAGCCCCGAGCCCGGCCCGGCTTTGATAGGCCTCGTCAGTGCCCTGTGGGGGAGGCTGTCCTAGGCCCGCGGGGTACCTCTCATGAGGGCTGCACCCCAAATCAGGGTTGTGGGAGATCCCTCCGTCCCCAGACAGCGAGGGAGAGCAGGTCCACCCAGCAGTGAAGAGCAGCCCTCCTGTCTTAGAGGGCAGAGCCCGGAGACCCTCCAACTAGGCTTGAGGATGGCTGTGCCCTCACCGTCAGTCCGCAGGCCGGCACGTTCCTCAGCTGTTCCGTGAAACGGCTCTTCAGCATCGTTTCTGCGTTTGCATTAGGAAACAGGGGTTGGCCAAAATGTCTGTTTAGTTTTTTCCACACTTTTCATTGTCACCATTAACGTTATTGATCTGGATATTCTGAGTGTGTCAGCTGTCTCCTGCTATTGGCTTCTAGTGGGGAGAGGCCAGGGGGGCTGCTAAACATCTTCCAGTGCATAAGACAGCCCCACGGCAGAGAATTATTTGGCCAAAATGTCAGTCGTACCAAGAAACTTCCCAAACCACTTTTGACACGTTCCATCAGTCACGCACGGCACCTTCTCCATACACTGCACAAATCTTTCTTTGCGTTTCGGTTGTGTTTTTACCTTTCTTGAAATAATAAAGCATAACATGCCAAAAATGTTGTTTCTTCTTCCACCTTCAACATTAAAATGGCTGCACAAAAATTCACCAATTCTGATCAGTGTCTCGTTAATGCACACCGATGTGATGCGCTCTAACAAGATTGTTCCACATGAAGTTAAAGACAACCCAGCACTCTTGCAGCTGTCCTATGGCAAAACCACAGGGACATTCTGGCCAGCCCAGCATCGCAGATAGAGACTAACACAGCGCACCGACTTTATCACACGAGTCAGTTAGGGTTGGGCTTTGTTGTTTGCAGGGAAAATCACTCCGATACACGTCCACATAGTACAGACAAGTCGTCTGGAGCTCAAAGGGGTGGGGCTAATGCGGTGCTCCCTGCACCCCACTCACCTTGGCCTCTCTGTGTGTAGTTCCTAGGCCAGGGAAAACAGTTCCTTGTCCATCCTGCTGGGGTGCCAGCAGAGGGGGGCGAACAGCATGGGGGTTGGAGCTTGCCCTGGACCAGGAGAGTCTGCCCAGAGGGAGGCATTAGGGGGTTCTCAGAGGCTCATTTTCCAGATCAGGAAACCAAGGCCCCAGCGAGCTTGTGAGGGGCCAAGTGGAGGGGGCGGGTTTCTCACACACAGGAGGTGAGGCCTGAAGCAGGAGCCTCAGGGTGGGGGGTGGGGGCAAGGCCTTTGGAGGTAAATAATAGCTCAGACCAGAAGGCGGCAGGATCCAGGATCTGGGAGGGGCTGAGAAGTGGTGTGTGGGAGCGGCCAGGTGAGGGCTGCAGGGAGGAGCTTGGGAATGTGGGGGTGCCACTGAGCCCAAGAATGGCTTGAACCCGAGCCCCAGGCCCAGTCCCATCTGTGAAAGGGGGAGAGAGACTGGGTCGTCGTGGGAATGGCAGGGGGCAGACATGTGAGGGAGAGCCCAGCACCGTGCCCACACCTGGCAGGTGCCCATTTGGAGGTCGCCATCACTGCCGTGCCTGCCGTGGCATCTGTGAACCCTGGCATTGCTCTGCCCTTCACCCCCCTCACCCTCTGTCGGCCCCTCCACAGCCTCCCGGTCCTCTCTCCTCGCCCCCCACCCCATCCCCGCCTGGTGCACATGGTCACCCTCCCGCCACCCCCCGCAGGGACTGCCCCACTTTCCTTTCGACACTCAGAGTGCAGGAGGAGAAATCAGTCCCCGAAAAGTCTGCTCTCCCGTCACCCCACTGCACTGACCGACATTAATAATGAAACTAATGACCCAGGTTCAGGAGGCACCTACTGCCTGCCAGGCACTGTGATGAGACCTCATAGCCATGAGGTACTGAGGAGAGAGCCCCCCTTACCCACCTGGAGCCCATTCGCTCAGGGACAGAGGAGAGGGTTGGCCCACGTGCTCAGCTCTGGCACGTTGCGTGTGGCCTCAGAGAAGGGACACGCAGCGGCAGCGGCTCCTTGGGCCCCTCCCGCCCGCTCCCTCCGACTCTGCTGCTCAGATGAGGAGTCGCCCTTGTGCGCCTCCTGGCCCTCGGGGCCCTCGTTCCCACTGCTCCTGTTAATACACACACGTATTTTACAGCCTCCCGTGCCCTCAATTCTTCTCATTTTCATCCTCATTTTAATCGCCCCCTGGGACTAGGAACCTAATTTTAGCGAAGGTCAGATGCAGTTTTGGGGGGGCTGCCCCCCTTCTGGACACAGGTGCTTCAGACTATTTCTGCCCCTGCCCAGTGGCAGGGGGCCTGGGCTCAGGGCAGGGGGGCCCGGTGGGGGGCCCTATACCTGGCAAGGACTTTCCCAGCTGACCCCACAGAGTCCTGGCTGGTGAATGCTGGCCTGCGAGTCCTTCAGAAAGGCCCAGAGCTGTGAGAGGCTTCAGCCTTCTGCCTCGTGTTCGGGGAAACCCAGGCACAGAGAGGCCTGGGTAACAAGGCCAGGATTCAGCTGAAATCTGCCGCTATCCCCAGATTCAGCGTCAAGAAGAACGGCAGTGGGGTCACTCCCTGTACACACAGTGCGTATGGAGCACACCCCAGCCTCCACAGCAAACCAACACCCCCTCTAATAATTGGGAAACACCTTCACCTTCTGCAGGCGGAGGCTGGCCCGAGCTGGGCTGGGCGTGGCCCTGGATGGAGATCAACGGCGATGATTTTCACAGCACAGGCCTGGGTCCAACCTTCGTCGGTAGTGCTGAACGTGAACTTGAGTATTTCTTAGAAACACAAGGCAGAGTCAGACCTGCCCTTGGTTGTCCTGCTTTTCAAGATCCTTGTGCCCAAAGGAGAGGCCACCTGCTTTTTTCAGTGGCCAACTGGGCTTGAGTGTGGACTCGCTCACCTACAATCTAGGCCCCCACCCAGTCCCCTCCGCGAGCCCCACCCCCGGGGTGGCCGTGAGGGTGAACAACTCACAGCACCGAAGCTCCAGACTCCCCAGCCCCCAGGCTTTTCTCACGCTCACCCCAGCCTATTCCAGGACACCCTTGGGCAGCCTTCTGAGACCTGCCTTCCCGTCCCCTCCCCTCCGTGCTGCCAGCGCTGCAGTTCACACCCGGCCACGAGCTGCGAGCATGAGTAGCCCATGCTGGCAAGTAGTCATCACTCTCCAAGTCCAGGACTCGGGAAGATAAAACCTGTAGCCAGAAGGCTGAGTTCTTCATTATCGGAGACACATCAGAAGCTGGAGGCAGCTATTCCCTGGAAGCACTCCGGGATCAGGGGTCTTGGGGGCAGGACAAGGGAGGGCATGGTCTTAAAGAGAGCACCTGGAGACTGAGGGGCCCAGAGGCCAGAGGAGGGCAGGACAGAGGGGTGGAGCTCCCTCAGGAAGCCAGGAAGGAACTGGCAGCCAGCAGCCCCTCCCTCTGTGTACCACCCCAGACTTCTCTCAGATACTGCCTTGTTGCCCCGCATCTAAACCTTGGGCCCAGAGGTGGGGAGGGCCTGGCCTGGGGACAGCTTCTTCACTGCTCCCTCCAGATCTGATCCCTGTCACTGGGGCACAGCAGGAGGGGGGTGCTCCTGGATAGCTCAAGGACAGAGAAATGGAGCAGAAGATGGGCTTCGAGGGGGCTGGCAGCCACAAAGCTTCAGCTTGCCCCAGGGCAGCTGCACACCAGGGAAGAGAGCTCCACGCCCCCTCTCCAGGCTCCTGGGGCACCCTCTCCTCTCAACCCCGCTCCCTCCGCACTCCCTGGGGACATGCCAACCCAGGGCTCCACGCTATCAGTCTGATCTTCTTGCAGATCTCTGCTTTACTCTCTACTGCCTTGGCTGAGACTTTTTAAATGTGTGCGCAGGTGTGTGTGCACGTGTGCAGACGCGCGTGTGTGTGTGTGTGTGTGTGCATGTGTGATAGCAGTAATTTCCCCTCCAGCTCCTTCTAGCCAGGCACCCCCTGGCTGCGCACACAGGCTGATGGGCTGCTCCTGAGCTGATGTGGCCAGCTTTATTTGACGCGAAGTTAAGGTGCCTGCTGCCAACCCCCAGGCCTTGCCTACCCCCAACACCCCGGCCCGTCCCCTCCATATTTCTTGCCATCGGGTACAGGTTGGGTGGCTGTTGGTGGGTGTGCACGGTTCTCAGCCAGGCCTGGCACTGCCCAGGCCCATGCAGCTGTCTGCTGGGCTGTGAATCCCCATCTGCCAGTGAGTCAAGGGGTCACCAGGGGGCAGACTGCTCCTCAAGGGTAGGCTCTCTGCTCCTTTAATCACTTGCCCCAAGAAAGTGGGGACTCTCAGGGCAGGGAGTGCCTCCACTCACCCCCATGCTTTCTACAGACCCCTCCCCACAGCTCAGGGGAGTCCAGGCACAGGTTGCCTGCCCCTGCTCTGTGCCTACTCCCCCCAACGCCAGCAGCAGCCCACCTCTGATTCCCCCCTCTGCGTGGGGGGCCCTCGCTGCCTCAGCCATGGCAGGGCTCACAGTCACCGGGGCAACTCCCTTCTGGGAGTAGCCACGGGTGTCACCCTCACACAGGGCACCTCCCAGGGGTCAGCGTGAACTCCTGCCCCAAGGGAACCCTCCCCTGGGCACACACCACGGTGGGGAGGAGAACAGGATGGAAAATTCTGCCTGCGACTTTCCTTCCCGGAGTAACCTCTCCCAGCACTCTAGCCACCTCCCCCGGCTCAGCTGCCTAAGTGCTCGGAGCTGCGAGAGCCTTGGAGAGCTTCCGGGAGCTTCCTTTGCTGTGTTTTCCCTTCCATTTGAGAGAGGATGAAGTAGGTGTGGTAAGTGCAGCCCGAACACTTAGGGGTGGGGGTGGGGTGGAAACCCTCTGGGAGCTCCCACACCAGGTAGGCCGGCCTCCGAAGGGGCCCTGCTGCCCGGGGCCACCCAAGGGCCGCAGAGCTGTGCTGTGGAGGAAGGGTTTTTAGGACTTTATGGGAGCTGACCAAAAAGTACAGCTCATTCTGGTGGCCCAGATGTCTCATCAGGCGTCTCTGCTGTCCAACAAATTATCCCCCAGTGGGGCGCTGGGCCCCAAGGCCTGGGTGGGGGCTGTCACAAGAGCCAGTGCCCCTTCCTGCCCTGCCTACTCCGGGTGGCTTGTAGGTACAGAACACCAAGCCCTTTGACCTTCCTCGGCAAGGTGGGGGAGGGAACGGCTCTGGCACCATGCCTCCGAGGAAGCCAAGACACTCGGCCTCCCCAGGGCTCAGGACCGATGAGGGAGGCTCAGGAAAACCCACGCCAACAAGGCGGCCCATGGAAGCAGGGCACTGGCATGGGCAGGGCCGTGGATGGACCAGAGCACGCTGCCCTCACTACCCCAGCCCCAGGCGCTCAGGGGACATAGGGAGACCCGCCCAAGATGGTAGACCTTCTGGATGATTCCACCACCAGTTCTGGGAGACCTTGGGTGAGTCCCCCCCACACCCCCCCGCCTGAGCTCAGTTCTCTCCTGAGCAGAGACAACGGGTGGAGCTGGGGACCTCCAACCCCCAAGGGGCCATAGCTGCCATCCTGTCTATGGTAATGTAGAGACAGAAGGCGGGGTTCTTGTTTTGCGGGGGGTGGGGAGCAGGCATGGCCTTCCCTGTCTCAGCAGGCCTTCTGGCACATCCATGTGTCTCGGTGGCCTCAGAGGGCACCGGTGAGGAGTGCCAGTGGGCAAGGGGCATGTGGTTATGGCTTGTCAACCCTGCTGTGTTCTCCAGAGGGACAGTGCTCTGGGGCTGCGACTGCCCTGCCGTTCAGCAGCTGCTCAGAAGGACCTGTCTTCCTCTCAGGACAGGCCTCCTGCCTCTCCCGGACTCTGCAGGTGTGGGGAGGAGCCAGAGGGCCCTAGAGACACCTCGACCTCCCCATGCCCTCCCCATGGAGGGGCCCGGAGACAGGGATGCCTTCCCGGAGGTCTGGGTCCTGGTGCTGGGAGCCGAGTCAGCCAGGTCGGTGTCTTCCACCCCAAGGTTCCACCAAGGGCCCTTCAGCAGGTCCTGTGACACAAGGTCAGTCCCGGGAGGAGCCTGGCCCAGGGGGCAGTCAGTGGAGGAGACGCCTGGGTACACAGAGGAAGAGTAAGCATAACAATGTCAAGGTCAAGGGCCCAGCGCAGATGGGTGGAGGAGGGTCTGCCCAGCTCTGCCCAACACCAGATGGGTGACCTCAGGCAACGAAACACTCTAGCCTGAAAAGTAGGAGGAGAGCCAGATCTGCTACAGAGGAGACAAGCAGCCTGGTGGCCTGGGGCCACACGCATGAAGAGCAGAGTAGACACTCTTACTGCATCACTGGGGTGAGAGGACAGAGAGCCCAGGAGGGCCACAAGCTGGCCCCCACATATTCCCTCTGGCCAGCGTTTCCTCAAACAGGTGGCAAGGGCGCGGAGCTTGGGGTGGGGTCCCAGCTGCTGTGGGCGGGTGTGGGCTGGCCCATGACGGAGCCCCTTGTGTTGAGAAGGCTGGACGACACTCCGTGCCCAGGCAGCTGCAGCCCAGCCACCCAGCTCCTCCTTGCATGGTGCCCAGGGACAGGGATAGCCTCAGGAAGGCACATGGCAGAGGCCTGAGTGTCTTCACAGGTCTGTGCACAATGCCAACAGGGAGAGAACCCTCCAACCTACCCCCATCACCACTGCCACTGTCACCTGCCACCTTAGAAAAGAGGAAGGTGAAGGGGACAGACTGGACCTGCTGTTACATCAGCCATGGCCCCTGACGCCCTGGCCCCGCCTCTCCCTCCACTGGCAGAGAGCAAGTCTCCAATCAGATTGCTCGGCTGCACAGACCCCGGCGGCTGGCAGCATTGTCTGCAAACAGAATTGTCTGCGTATTGGGGGAACGGAACCAGAAAGCACTTGATTTGATCAATGTCACCCACCGGAGGCATTTTCAGAAACACACGCAGCTGCGGAGGCCCAACACCAAACAAGGTCAAAGAGAGCCTGTAAATAACGGCTTTGTGCTTTTCCAGGACACTCCTGGGGATCCGTCCCAGGGCCACACGTGACTCACCGTGTCCATGGCACCCCTTCCCTGAGCTCAGCCAAGAGCATGTGGGAGCCATAGGCCCCACCTCACAGCTGTGGACATTGTTCTCTGGATTGGGGACCCACCTTCCATGACAGATGGGGTCCCAGGCTCCATTACACCCCCAGCAGGCTTGGGTTTCAACTGGCGGAGCTCCCATCCCTTTTCCCCGCCCCCCTGGATCTAGAACGTCCACCTGATGGCCCACGGGTGCCTGGGACAATTAGTCTGATGGGGCTGGAAAGGAGGACATGGGGCACCTGGTGATATCTGGCTGGCCGGATTGGGGTGTGGGGAGTCCACACGTGGATGAAGATGGGTCCCCAGGGGTGAAGGATAGGGCAGGGCAGGACCAGATGGGCCACATCACTATATTTGGACAACACTGTCCCTGGAGACAGCCCAGTGGGCATGATCTACTGAGGTGCCTGCAGTGGACCCCTGAGTAACCGTGGGAGCAGATGGCCAAGGCTGCAGGGGCCCTGGGCAGATGAAGAAGGAAGGGGAGGAGCAGGAGGGAGGACGGTGGGCAGGGACATGCCCGTCACCTTCTGGAAAAGGCCAGACTGAGAAGAATCCACCTGAAGCAGAGGGCAGAGGCGCCTGAGTATCTGGGCCCCTCTCCCCATCCCTCCCCACACACTGCGCGGAATGGGCTGTGATCCCCCTTTAAGCCAAACCCTTTCCAACCAGCTGGGACATAGTAGAAATCACTATGGCATTTGTTTCAGGCCATGACGCAGATTCCAGACACAGCGCTCTAGAGTTCAGAGAGGGAAAGAGGGTTTCTTGTCATCCTAGGTCACACACGCGACAGACCATCCAAGATGCAGTGCACCTAGCCCGCCCGCTCTGGATGACCTGCTCTAGCGTGAGCCCGGCACTTACCAGCTGGGTGCCCCGAGCAGGGTGCCGACCCTCTGGCCCTCAGTCTTCTCGAGTGTGAAGTGGGTACAATCAGATACAGCGCACGGGGTGCCCAAGGGCAAGATGGCTTTGTGAAGTCTACAGTACTCGTCAGAGCCACTGCCATGTCCTCTGACCAGGTCACCCATGGGAAGGACAGAAATGTGGTGATGGGCTATTTTCCTGCCCTCACCTTTCCGAAGACGGCAAGCTAGTGAGGAGCCCCTTGGAAAATTCCAACTGGTGGCCCAGAATTCGGGCACTCAGTCAATGCCTTGTGCTGCTCTGAGAAACCCCGGCACACTGTCACCTCCGGGACAGCCCCTGCAGTTCTGTGGCAAACTGGCCTGTGACCTCCAGCTGCGAATGAGGAAACTGGCCCCACAGAAGCCACGGGCTTGTCCATCGTCATCCCCCAGCCCGAATCCAGACCCCCAGCGCTGCAGCGAGGCCCATCCCACACCTGCCTCCCCAGACACTGGGAATACTGAGCAGTGCCTGCAGGCCACGTGCTGGCCAGTTATCCTCCCATTTGAGGCTCACCCAAGAGGAGTTGTCATGTTCTCCATGACAGGGAAGATGCCAAAGTCTCCCAAAGTTGAATTCCCTGGCTCCAAGGTCAAGTGGGGATTAGAGCCCCCTTCTGCCCGACTCCACAGTGCAAGGCGAGCCTCTAGACGTTCCCAGGAAGGTAGACAGGGCCCGGCCTTCCTGCCCTGCTGACAGGAAGCAGCTAAGGGACACCCACATGCAGTTCTGCTTCCTGAGAGTTGATAGATGACATCCGCAGAACCCACTGGCGAGTCTGCCTGTCCCTTCCTTCCCGGGCGACCTCAGGTGACTAGGTTCCTGCCTGGAAGGCTGGGACATTTCCCCTCCTGGCACAGCTTTGGCCTTGACCCGCCTGTGGTAAGATGCCCACCCCCTCCTCTGCCCTCCCAAGTGCTGCTGAGCTCAGCCCTGTTAGGGGAGGGTCCCACACTCACCAGGCCAGAGGACCAGTTCCAGGGTGAGGCTTTGGTTCCGACTCCCCCAAACTCTCTTTCACATGGTCACGTTCTTGCTGAAGGCCTGGCTTCCCCAGAGACCCATGGGGGCTCAGCACCCCGTGCCCACACGCATGCTCCTTTCCCGAGTCCCACTCCCTGCAGCACAGAGAGCCTTCTTGCCTCCCACACAGCCCTCTCACCTTTCTCCTCCTTGTTCAGTCTGGGCCCCTCCCTGCAATGTCAGCGCCTAATGGGCAGGAACCATCCCCCACCTGGCACTTTGTAGGACCCCAAGACACTCATTGGGGGCCTCTGCAGAGGGCCGGACAATGATGCCCCATCAGCACCCCTAGACTTCATAGGCTTGACTCCACCCCCCAACTCTGGGAGCCTCCCCATCCCTCCCCACACTCACACCTTGACCCTGAAGCTCCCACTGCCCTTTGCCCTTGCAGCTTCCAGGGCTGAGTAGGCCATACGTGTTTATTTAGCATGCCACCATTTGCAAAGCCCCGTCCCAATTAACCTCCTTGAATCTCCCCACAAGCATGGTGTTATGACCCCTTCTGGACAGATGACACCTCTGGGCTCCGGAGGTCCCCGACTCCACTCCAGGGTCCTGACTGCTACCCCTCACAGCTCTGGTGGCCGCTCCACGGCCGCCTGTCCAGCACTGGGCTGTCCTGACCAGCTTCCTGTGCCCGCCTGCCTTCCAGAACCCACGGCACACTCAGGCTGCTTCTTCAGAGACTGAAGATGGCTCTTGTGACCTCTAGCACCCCTTCTTGGCCTGGAGCCTTCCCGGCTCTTTCACAGGCTCCCCTGTGCCCTGGTGTCCTTCTGGCCAGCTGGAGGGTCAGACTAAGGGGTGTGTGTCTGCTCTGGGATTTTAGATGGGGCCCGGAGACCTCGGTGAAGCTGCCTCGTGACAGTCACAGCAGAGCCTCCATCTTTGCAGCCCCATGGATGGTGCCCAACATCTCAATACCTGCCCCCAAGCTGCATTATCTGGGAGTGACAGGTTTCCTTCTGAGCTGGGCATTGAGCTCACAGGTGTTGCTCTGGACCACCTTGCCCGCTTCACGCAACAACCTTCCTGCAGAACGAGCTGCGTCAGAGGGAAGGCAAACTGAGAGGTGGGGTGAGAGCTGGGAGGTGTCCTCTGTGTGCCGGGCGCAGCCGCACCTGCACAGTGCCCCCGAACTTGTACATCCCCGTTGGTGTCCTGGTTTTCATTCAACGACTCATTTTGTGTGAGCCGGGTACCACTTTGCGAGCACCGAGTATCCTAGGGTGACACCTTAGAGACTGGGTTCCTGACACAGTCTAAGCTTCTAGTAATCACACAACAATTACAATACAGCTCATACTAGTTAATAATATAATTAGGAAAGAAATCATCCAATATCTAGCGAACACGCCTGCCCACTGTGTTCCAGGCACTGGGCTAGGCCCGCTCACGATCCCCTCTTCCCAGTAACGCTGTGAGCAGACATCACTGAGGACGACTCTGGCTGCTCTAACATTGTCCCAGAATGCGTGACGGCTCAACATTCACAGGAACCTTCCTCTCACCCGTACCCACTCAGGATAGGTGTTCAACCCCCATTGCTTCCATCCTAAGGCTCCACCGGCCACGGGGCCACTATGTCACCCTGCATTCTACTGGCACAGGGTGGTGGCCTGGAGAGGCCCACCTGTTTCTTTAAGTCCTTCACACAGGCCCTGTGCGCACCTGTTTAGTCACCTTCCATCGGCAGGAACTCGTCCCTCACAGGGCCACATTGAGCTGCAAGGAAACCAGGAAGGGTGCCCAGCCAGGAACATCAGGAGCGGGATTGGGGAACGGCCTGCCGTGTCTCCTCTGGTGGGTGTCCCCTGCCCTACGCTGGATAACAAGAATTCACGTGGCTGGTAAGGGACTGGGCAGGACTGGGGTGGGGTCTGAGCCCGTGTGCCACTCACTCACCCTTTCTCCAGGCTGCCGGGTCGGTGAGTAGGAGGACCCCACGGCCAGCCTTCCTGTGGGGCTCACAGTGCCCCTCAGCCCTGGAGAATGACCCCACGTGGAAGGAAGGGGGACGGCAAGCACCAGCATCAGGTCAGCTGTGCTGCTCCAAGGGACAGAAGCATGGCCCCCAGGTGGCTGTGACATAAGCAACTGGCAGAGGCCCGAGGTGACCCCAGCACCAGCCCTAGTCCCGTCTTTGAGGGATCCCAGAGGAGGGAGGTAGCAATGGTGGTTGGCCTTGGCATTGGTGTGGGTGCAGCTCTCCTAGGGGCGGACTAGGGGGCATGATTGCCTGTTGGTGCCCGGGCCTTAGTTTCCCCAGCAAGGTCTCCCACCTCAATCAGGTCATTTCAAAGAGACAATGGTGGCTGTGCCAGTGAGAGGGGAGGAAGCACCCACAAATGACGGGCTCCTGGATCTCCCCCCAGCCCTCCAGCCCCACCCCAAGCTGCCAACTGAACCCCTAGTCCTCGCCTCCTGGGCATGCTTCACCTCAGGGCCTGGAGTGGGGCCTGAGACAAGGACCCTGGAGGCCACAGCTCAGAGGCAGCGCGGTGTCTGAAGGAGCGGGACTCCAGGCCTCACCCTGCTTCCCTGGGCACCTCCGCCCTTTCTGAAAGCATCTGATCCATGGGGTTCCAGCCTAAGCAGCCTGCAGGAGCCAAGTGGGAGGGGCCTCCTGGTCTCCCACCTGAGCCCCGATCCACACCCAGGGGCAGAGGCCCAGGTACCGGCAGGACTCGCCCAGGGTCACCAGGCAGGTTAACACACAACTGTGTTGGTGTTTCCCTGGAAAGGCTTCTGGCCACCCCCACCCCAGGGCAGAGTTTCCAGGTGCTTTCCATTGATTAGCAGATAGAGCCAGTTACCGGGGTTACCGGTAAGTCCTGGGGAAATACCCACTTGGAATATGGACTCGGAGTCTGGTCTGCGCACCAACCAGCTTTCCTCAGTTAAGGATGAGCAGCCTCTGCCTGCTCCCCAGACAGGCCAGCCCTGCTGTAGGCGGCTGCCCACCCCCCTGTCTCCTGGCAGTGAACATCTCAGAAGAGGAGGGGCCACCCTCGGTTCTCACGGTGGGCTGTGCATGAAAAGCACTGGGAATTAAAAGTACCAGGGCAGCCCTGGCCGGGTGGCTTGGTTGGTTGGAGCATCGTCCCTTGTACCAAAAGTCTGTGGGTTCGGTTCCCAATCAGGGTACATACCAGGGTTGCAGAACAAGAAGGCAACCGATTGATGTTTCTTTGTCTCTCTCTCCCCGCCTCTCCTCTCCAATCTATAAGCATGGCCTCAGGTGAAAATAACAAATAAATAAAACACAATTCCTGGGAACTAAAAGCACAGGCCCCAAGCCCAGCTGGCTGACGGGAAAGACCTCAGATGGCTCCAACTCGATTCTGGCTGAACCCACGGAGCTAAGCCAGGAAGACCCAGGGTTCCGGGGCCCATGGCTACTGCTGCCGCTGAACGTCCAGTGTGCAGACTTCTCCACTTCCCGTGGCGGGAACACCCGGACAGCGGCTCACAGAATCCCTCCAGGGTCACACCGGGCTCCTACCCTCGTCCCCCAGAGGACGTGTCTGGGTGGCCTTTCCCTGTCAGCACGGACTACACAAGAAGGGAAGCTCACAGGCGGTCAGCACACAACGTCATAAACACAATGTCTGGAGATGGAGACAAAATTAAAGCTCCCTGGCAGTAGAGGACGAGGGGGACAAGCCACAGCATGGGGTCACGTACAGCAGGCACCGAGGCGCTCGGCTGGCTGAAAAGCAGACGGGAGAGCTGGCTGAGCCGGTAACCGGCAGGGAGTGGCTCTGAGGGCGACAGGTGGGGCGGTCGGGCCTGGTCCCAAAGGGACATCTCAGCAGAAGTCTCAGGAGACAGAACAGCTGCATTCTGGAAGACACCAGATGCCTCCAGACGCTCCGGCCAGCGGGGGTCACTGGAGCAAAACCCAGGCCCCAGGCCCCAGGCGTCCACCTCCCTATCATCCCCCCCAACTCAGGTTGACAGCTTTTGATGAGCTTGGGGTTCCCACCTATAAAGCTGGTGGCCATTCACAGCTGGGAGGGGGCAACGGAAGCTAAGGTGAGGGGACAGGCCTGGCAGACGCCTTTCCTGGAGGCAGACAGGAGCTTGGCCTAGGGGCCCTGCTCCCACCCTGGGAAAGGGGTTCCGGCGGCCCGTCACAAAGGGAGAGCGGAGTCTGTGGGTCGAGCTTTCCTAAAGCTGGGTGGGTCCAGCGTGGAACTCTGGTCCCTGTGCCAAGATGCATAACCACATCTGCTTTTCCACAAATCGTGGGGGGAGTGGACGGCAGAGAAGTGTTTGAGGCCATGCCCTCACTTGGTAGTGGGGAGGTGGCATCTCCCTCTCCGTGGGCCTGTCCAGCTGGGAGAGTCTGAGAATTCCAGGGTCTAGAAAAGATGGTTGCGGTTCACCTTCCTCGCTCACAGACGGGAGGACGGAGGGGTGGCGGGAAGGGAAGAGTGTGCCCAAGTCACACAGAGCCCTCCTTGCAGCCAGGAACTGGGGTTCAAGAACGTGGGCCCCCTCTGGGCTCCAGCTCCTCCAGATCCAAGAGGCCCTCAGTGCCAGGGGCCCTGGATCCGTGTCCACAGGCTGCTATGACAAACTACCACAGCCTTAGTGGCTCCAAACCATACAAATGTACTCTCTTTGCGTTCTGAGAGGCGGGTGTCTGGGATGGCCTGAGGGGAAGGGCCCATCTCCTCGCCTTTTCCAGCACCTAGTGTTTGCCTGGACTCTTGGCTTTGCCCCACGTCACTCTGACCTCTGCTTCGGTTGTCACACCTCTTCCTCCAGCCACCCCTTGACCTTCATGGGTTGGGGATGTGTACGGGGTGACCTGCCACATCCCGGCCATCCTTGCACAGGATGGAGACCCCTGAGCAGCGCATGCCCACTAGGAGCAACTAAACAGGAACTGGGTCAGCAGGTGGGGCTTCCAGCCGTCAGGAGCCAGGCTGGGGACAAGGGAGGGTCGGCCTTGGAACCAAGCAACCGCAACGGCAGGTAAGGGGGAGGGGAGAGGGGCCGGAGAGATGGTCCTAATTCCTGGGGACCAGGACTAGACATGTCTTCAGACAAACAGGCCCATGTGCAAACTCTCACGCTTCGAGACCAGCAAAATAGACTTTAAAAAACTGTTGATGTAGCACTGAGACAGAAAGAGACTAGAACCCAATGAGATCAAACTGGACAGGCCCCCAGCGCAGCTCAGGAGGCAATGGACGCTTCCAAGTGTTCTTCCCTCCCGCTCCCCTGATCCAGGGAGTCACGGTGGAGGATTGGACATGCCCTAACACAGCCCAAGGGTCCCAGGGGGATGGGGGTGGAGGCAGAGAGGCATGAGAAGGGAGGGGGGTTTCCTCAACTGTGGTGTCAGACAGGTCTGTACCCAAATCTGGCCTCTGCCATTTATTGCCGTTAAACTTGCCCAAGTTCCCTCACCTCTCTGGGTCCCAGTTCCTCCTTTGTTATTGGGGGTGTGGTGGGTGGGGTAGGGGTAACACCTACCGCCAGAGCTGTGAGAACTGAGTGGGATGTTGGGGTGGGCACAGGCCCCAGCCCCTGGCAAGCTGAAGGACTCACCCTCAGGGGGTATGCACCGTGGAACCATAAAGCTAAGGAAAATAATTTTAAATTCACAGCTGGATGTCAGACACCATTTGTCTGATCATCGTGAGGGTCCTTCCCTCTCTGGTGGGTCAGACAGACCAAGGCCCAGCTCCTCACATGACTTGTGCGGCCGGCCTGCCCCCACGGGCCATCCTCATGGAGTCTGGGTGGGAGTTCTCCCCTGCAGAACCCCTGCTCTGCCCCTGCCCCCCACCAGGCTGAACGCCAACAATCACACGCCATCTGAGGGCAGATGCCATCACTGTGTGCAGGGCACTTGACGTAGAGCTGGCACCCAGGGAGTGCGAGGAAAATGTTCATAGAAGGAGTGGGAGGGGAAGGAGGAAGACGGAGGGGGGCTGAGGGCCCCCCGCCAGGACACCAACAAGGCCCTTCGGGCCTCTCCCCCTTAGCCCGGCTGTGCTGGGGCCCGAGAGGCCGGGCCTGGCCCCAGCTGTCTTCACAGCCCCGCACAGCCCCTCTCGGGTGGCACCCCCAGGCAAACTCCCTGACTCGCCTTCTGGTCCATGAGGGCTGGTGACTGAGATGCCCCCTAGTGTGCTGTGTTGGCCCTGGAGCCCGTGGAGACTGATAAGCTCCTGAGCAAAGGGCCCGGGAGCCGCCACAGCCCTGCGTAGTGGCCCTAAGGGTGTTCCCATCGAGGGGCCTTGGGGGAGCCAGGCCTGGGGCCACCTCCTGGCTGCAGGACCTCGGACATGTCCCTCACCCTCTGAGCCTGTTTGCTCCTCTGTGAAATGAAGGTGGACTCCCTGCACCTACTTCACAGGTTCCTTCAAAGAGTCCCTGGGCAGCCCAGGTTTAGACTTCCCCCGGCACTGGCTCCCTGGGCCACCATGCGAAGCTATACAGAGAGGTCTTCTTAGACCCCATTCACCAGGGAGGGGACTCTGTCTCCCTGCCAAGTGCCCTGTCCCCCTGGTGCATTGCCTGAGGAGCTACCCAGCCCGGAGTGCAGTCCTTCCTGCCCGACCATCCCTGCACAGCTGTCTTTTTAACGAACATCCGAGTTCTTCCTGAGGTCACAACCTCCTGCCTCCTAAAGCAAGCCTGTGCTCCTGGCCCCTGCATGTAGCTAGGACATGTCCTATTGGGGAGCTGCTCAGGGAGGTGCCCTCAGTGCCCTGTCACGGGGCAGCAGGGACTCCTGCTCTCCCATGGGCCGTGCACACACCCAGCACTCAGCAGCCGAGGCTCTGTCAGGACGGCACATGCCCACGCCAGGCGGGAGGGTGTGGTGGCTCTCCTCCCTCCCAGGCATCCTGGGCGGCGGGTCACACTGAGCTCACCAAGCGTGTTCATTTCCCAGAGCTGCCCCAACAAAGTCCCACAAACAGATGGCTTGAAACAACCAAGATGCGTCGTCTCCGTTCTGGAAGACAGAAATCCAAAATTGAGGGAATAGCAGGGCTGCGCCAGCCCCAGGGCAAGCCATTTCCCCACGGTCACTGGAGCTACGACTGGGGGGCGAGGGGCGCTGGCCAAAGCCTTCCCCTCCCCAGCCGGGCCTCCCCCGGGCGTTTCGGACGAACAAGGCTGCCTTCAGTAAGAGCTCCTCCACTCAATTAGGGCTTTTCTGTGCAACAGAACATTTCATTACAAGACCTGAAGATAAACGATTGCCAGGCACTAATGATGAAATTTAAGAGAGCGACCCATAATTTAGAACAGGTTTAAAGAAGTGAAAATACCCTAGGGTATTTTTAGTTGAAAGGCTTTGGTTGCTAACAACAGAAACCCAGCTCCATCTAGTTGAAACAGAAAAGGGAATTGATGGGCTCCTCCTGCCGAGGAGCCCAGGAGGGACGTGGGACTCGGGACGTGGGACTCGAGACGTGGGACGTGGGGCTCAGACACAGCTGGGCTGGGGGCTCGGATGAGGGACACCCTCAGGTTGTTTCTCTCTGTCAGCTGCTCTGCAGGACACTGCTCTCGTTCTTATTCTTATTCTTCTTTAAAGATTTTATTTATTTTATTTTTTAGAGAGGGGAAGGGAGGGAGAGAGGGAGAGAAACATCAATGTGTGGTTGCCTCTCATGCACCCCACTACAGGGGACCTGGCCCGCAACCCAGGCCTTTGCCCTGAGTGGGAATCAAATGAGTGACCCTTTGGTTTGCAGGCTGGCACTCAGTCCACTGAGCCACACCAGCCAGGGCTGCTCTCATTCTTCCTGATGGCCAGGCAGGTGGCCTCCGGCCTCACCAGCCCTCTGCTCCCCTCCTCCACCCAGGAAGAGGCATGCCCGGCCCCACTCGCCCCAGCTGAGGGGACAGCTCTCCAGAGTGGGTCCCTCCTATCCTGACCCAGGGAATGGGGGCTCTGGTCGGCCAGGCCTGGCTCCCTGTACACCTCTGGACCAGCTCAGGGTGAGAGGCGTGAGGTCCACTCTGAGCCAAGTGTAAGGAAGGGGTGGGGGTGTCCCCATGGGAGAGAGGGCTCTGGTGTGGTCCAGCTGGGAAACGCCTTTCCTGGGCCCTCGATCCAGCAGCCTCGGGTGACTCTCCCGGGTGGCTCACCCAGCCCTGTGCTGAGCTGAGTGCACAGGCTCAGTCACCCTCAGCCACAAGCCCGGAGCCGAAGGAGCCTGCGAGGTGACTCCAGGTCCCCAGGTCTGTGCAAAGGAACTCATCGGTGCTGCTGACCCCAGGCCCAGCAGCCAGTCCACCCTCAGGGGCGAGTGCGTGTTAGCTCGCTTCATCCAATCCATCCCCAGGACCCTCAGTCAGTGAGACCCCCGCAGCCTCGACCCGGCCTGTCCACGATGCTGCTTCTACTGAAACCCAATTGATTGCCTCTCAGAAGGAGCCACCCGCTCTCACCACTTTCTAGCTAATAACAGCCCATTGCCTCTGGCATCCGGGGACCCCATCCCCATTTCCCAGTGCTCGGGGGGTGACTCACCGCCTCTGAATTTGTCCAGAGGGAGAGGAGCACTGAGTCTCCAGGCCCCCGTAACCATGCCAACCCCAACCCTTTGTCCGGTGCACGTGGCCCTTCACGTTAGCATCCTCCTGTCCTGGCCCCCATATCTCTAGTCACCTCTCCTCAGGCCTGTGAGCCAGGCGGGGAGGTTTTGTCACACCACGTTATGGAGGACAACAGGCATGTGGCCGAGCCACACTGGTGGGGTGGGCTCTGTCCCGGAGTCAGTCAGTCACTCGCTTCGGCGTGGAGGGTCATCGTACTGCTCATCAATGATTGATGCATTTCTTGACCTTCTCTGAGCCGCGCCCGGAAAGTAAGGGTGATTCTTGCACCCTCAGGCCGGCTGGAAAGACAAGATGAGGCACCGACTGGGAACGTGTGGTGTGAACTGTGAAGGGGCTGTGCACGGCGAAGGAACCGTCGGCACCTCCATCATCATCCTGAGGAACGCACGGCTCACATGGAGGCTGCAGGGGACAGCCAGCCCCTGTCCTGGCAGGTGGCTCAGGAGACAGCTCAGCTCCTGCAGGGGAGCGAGAGGCTTGAGCTGAGACCCTGACCAGGAGGCTCACGGCGGGCCCAGCTGCTCCTCGGGAGTTCAAGGCAGGGAGTGCTCCAACATGTCACAGGGAGGGCAGAGCACCAGCAGGACTGGATGTGGTCAGTTGACTGAGTGCCTTCCTCTCCGCTGGGCCCCAAATGACGAGCACTCCTGATGGGAAAGGCGAAGCTCCACCACAGGGACCCCGCTGGCCTGAAGGCAGATGGTGCCCACCGGAGGCTCCTGCCTGCACCCAACTGCGCTGTCTCTGCACTCTGAGGGCACCCAGAGGGGCCACGTCCTGGGGTCCCACCGAGAGCAGGTACGGGACAAGGTGTGAATGACCTGCCCCATCCTCACCACCCGTATTTATTTGGTACTACCCCTGTCGTGCCCCCCACCGCCCTGCCCCCCGACACCCACCCTCCTACTTTCTACGATTTGGGTGACTCTGGGGCTGCATGTGTGTGGAAGCATGCAGTCTTTGTCCTTTTATGACCAGCTTATTGCACTCATAATGTCCTCAAGGTTCATCCATGTGGCAGCACATGTCGGAGTGTCCTTCCTTTTATGGCTGAATGATATTCCACTGTTTCTAATGCGTGTTGTCACCCTTTCACCCTCTGATGGGTTGCTTTGGCGACCGTGAATAACGCTGCTGTGAGCGCCAATATCCAGGCGTCCACCGAGGCCGTGTGGTAACTGTTTAAACCCTGCATTCCCACCTGCCCCGGCTTCCAGTTTCTCCACAGCCCACCTAACACTCGTCACTCTCCCTTGTTGGTGACAGCCACCCTGGGAGGTGGGAGGTGGCACCTCAGTGCAGCTGTGCTGCTGTGTTTTGAAGACCAGCTCTCACCTCTGCCTCCCATTGTGCCCATGTCCCAGGGACAAAAGCCCCCTGCACCCAGTGGGGCAGCTGCTGCAGGGCAGGGCTGGACGCGTGCAGGGGTCCTGCATTCACTCTGGCTGCCGCCCCCTCTTCCTGCCGGCCCCCACCCCAGGCGACGCTTTTTCCCCTTGCCTTTCCAGAAGGATGGCCTGACATTCTCCTGGCTTGTGCAAGCCACAATTTGCTCTTCAAATTGCCAAACTGTTTACCAGCGGCCAAACTTCCTTCACACCCTGCTGATCTGCAAAACCAGCCGTTACTCCGAGCCCCACCTCACCCCGATGTCAGCAACGGCCTGCTAGGACACCAGCGCCATGGCTCAGAGGCCTGTCACTCTCCCCCAAAGGCACTGGGACCTTGTCTCCTCGCCAGGGGGTGAGGGCTGTGCCTACTCACCCAGAAGAGGGTGGGCTCCCTCCAGGGCAGCACAGGGCTCTCTCTGAAGGAACACGCAGCTCAGCCCTTGGTGCCAAGTCCATCCAGTGGCTGGAGGTGGGTGGACGCTGGCGTGGGTGTCACTGGGTTGACTTAGGTGCTCGGAGGTACAGGGCGTGGGAAAGTGAGTGTGACAGATGGTCCCCGGTCAGCGAGTCCCAGCCTAGCAGGGAAGCGGACGCTGCCTGAGGGCCGCAGCAGAGGGTATTTGGTGTGTGATGGGACAAGAGGACAGAGGGGGCTGGGAGGGCCCTGCCCCAGCCTAGAGGCCCCAGGGGGCTAGCTGGGGGCTAGCTGGGGGCGGTCTTGGAAGGGAGGAAAAGCAAAGCAGCCGGTCGCACAGTTAAGAGAGGGGCAGGATGGTGAGGCCTCAGGCTGATCCGGGCGGGCCTTAGACGAGCGCTCTTCCCACCCAGCCCATGTCCACCCAAAGCTTGGAGAGGCCCAGAGGCAGCTGGGCCCCGGCTCCCACACATGCCCAGCCAGGCCAGCAGCCCCAGGCTGCAGAGCATAAGAAAGGCTAAGACCCCGGGGAAGCTTCCCCAGCACTGTGCGGACGGAGTCGAAGGGACTGGCATTGAGCTGTGCATAGGTCACATCTTCCATGAGAGGGGACCGGGTGGTCACTGGCCAGATTGGTGGCTGCAGCTGGGCTCTCTCTGGTATGCCAGGCTCCCTGGGCATCCTGGGGCTCGAAGCAGACAGGCCTATTGTCTCCTGGTTCCAGTGGCCGTGGACGCCCTGTCCAGGATGCTCTGTTTGCCTGCAGAATCACAGGCCTGGAGATCCCAGAACTTTCCTCTCATCTGCATTTCTACCCCTCACAGGGCCCCTGCCAGGCAGTCCCCACCCACAGGAATCTGGCTTCAAAAAGCGGTGAGTAGGAGAGGAGGGGTGGCCCCCACCTCCAGTCAGGGGAGAGAAAAATGCCATGATTCATCATCACCCCCAACACGGGCCACCATCAATAATGGAGCAGGTTCGGACGTGGTGACTCAGTGCGTCAAAATATAGAAAGGCCGTTCAGTACTGGGCAAAATTAGACGAGAGGTTTCGTTCCTTTGAATGAAGGAGACAGAAGGGAGTCATGGGTGGGGAGAGAGAGAAAGAGAGGGGTCCACCTTCCACAACACTAAATGAAAGCCCGAGTTTCCTGACGGCCCACCAGGCGACCCCACCAGGCAATCATCCCTGTCTGCTGTGACACAGGCAGCCTACAAGTTCTGCCCCCAAGAAACCTCACAGCGACCAAGACGCGCGTTAGGTGAAACACTGCTGCTCCGGGAAGGAAGGAGTTACAAGCCGGGGCATTTCAGACCTGCAGTAACACATTCCTGTCCTTGCAGAAATTTAAATAATTAAAATGTTTTCTATAAAAGCACTCTTAATTGCTTTCTAGGACAAGTAAACTGATTGATCAGAACTTGCCAAAAAGCAAAAACAACTCACCAAAACAGATCCGCTTCTCCCTTGCACTTTTCAAGCCACATTCGGTGAGGAAGGGGGAGAGCCTCTATGGCCTAGGGACTCCCGGCGGCCATTCTGCTCTAAGCACCGTTAAAGCCGGCCTGCCCCCCAGGTTCTCTGAGCAAAGGCCCTTGGAAGCAGCGCTGCACCCAGGGGTTCCACGAGCCGCGGCCCTGCCCCCCTCGCCCTGGCGGTCACAATCACCCGCTGCCACAACTAGAGCACATCTGGGGGTCTGCTGGTGGAAATCCTCCAGTTCTGTTTTTCCTCTTTAACGTCATCGAATTTTTCTTGGCCCGTACAAAGTTTACAGATTTACATTTCCATGCAAATTTTGGGGTGAACTTGTTTGTTTTCATACACACACACCCCATCTCGCCACCCCCCCCGCCCCCCGCACTGGTTTCTAGAGCGGCTCCTGTTGCTTTGTGACCTCACTCACGTCCGTCACCAGCTGCGGCCGATGTGCCAGTCGCTGGCCAGTCAGGAAACAGAAACCCCTCAACTGTTCCAAGCAGAGGGGAATTGAATGGGGGGAGCTGGTGGCAAAGGTCTGAGGAGGAACAGCGAGCGGCCGGAGGGGAGCCGCCCAGATCCGGGCTGGAGGGCGGCAGGGTCAGGAACGCTCCACAGAGGTAAGGAGGCTGTCAGCCCCTCGGGGCAGGGCCCCCGAACTCACCCGAAGCTGCTGCACCCAGGGCCACGGCAGCCCCCTGGAGCACAGGGCTTAGACCTCTGCGCACCCTCAGGGTTGGACTGTGTCCCCGCCAAGTTAACACGCTGAAACCCTAACCGCCTGCACCTGAGAAGGCGACCTTGTTTGGAACTGGAGTCACTGCAGGTGTGAGTAGTGCAGGTGAGGTCGCAGTGGAGGAGGGTGGCCCTAAGCCAGCCGAGGTGGGACCAGCCCTCGGGCCGGCGGGGACTCTGCGGTTTATGCCCCCAGCAGCCCCAGCAGCGCAGAAGAGAATAAAGAAGGCCGAGGGGGACACACACATCCACCAGTTGTCACCTGCCCATCTACCCCTGCGACGGACACCAGCTGGCCACCACACACGGTGATGAGCACCCTCCGGCATGGCTCCTTGGGGTCTGAGTGGACTTGGGAATTTACCCAGGGGCCGAGTTCCTCTCACACCTCCGTTCTCTAAGGCCGCGTCCAAGGTCCTCTGTGACCTGGTCGGTCCCTGCTTCTCCCTGGCCTCATCCGCTCCCACGCTCAGCTCCAGCCTCCTCAGACGCCTGCCTGTCTCTGAGGCAGGCCCAGCTCCTTCTGGCCTCAGGGCCTTTGCACTCGCCATTCCTCTGCTCCGACCGTGGATCCCCCACGTTCCCAGCTAAGGGCCCACCTGGCTCTGCCACCTTGCCCACCCTGCTGCTCCCTCCCTCTCCCCCTGCCCTGCCTGCTTTCTTCACGGTGCTCTTCGATGTCTAAAGTGATAATAGAGTGTCTTTGATTCTGACCCTAGGACTACGCATGGCAGAATCCTGTTTGACTGGCTCAACTCTATGTCCTCAGAGTGCGTAACAGGCCCTGGTACCTATAACAGGTGCTCGATAAACATCTGTTGAATGAAAAAATGTGGTGACTTCCCCAGACCATGACCCGGGGCAGGTTCTCCCAGGCATGCACTGAAGGGGAAAGCCAGCTCCAAGCAGGCTTGGCCCGAGGGGTCAGCAGGCTGCCGCAGAGCGAGCCGTCTAACCTCTCGCCCCCTGGTCTCTGATCTCCTGTCCAGGGCAGCTCTCCTCACAGTTCTGCCCTCCCTCCCAGGGGGCAGATGCAGGGTGGGGGGGATGCAACAGGGGGGTGGGGAGATGAGGTTGGTGACCAGGCAGGAGACAAGACAGATGTGGAAGGCAGGACACAGTGGGCAGGAGAGGAGGTCTCAGGCTGGAGGGGTGTTGAGTTCAAGTGCACTGGCTTTGGGCATCATTGGATGGGGGTGTGTGCAGAGGCACCAGGAGGGTGTCCAGGTTTCTGGCTCAGCACTGAGGGGCGAGATCCTGAGATGGGGACACAGAGGGACGAGTGGCTGGCTGGGGGAGAGTCTCAGGAGCCTGGGGACAGAGACAACAAGCGGGCAGTGGGTGTGGGGCTCTGCAGCTCAGGGGAGATCAAGGTCGAGAGCAAATCCACGAAAACCCTTGCAAAACGTATGTGTTTACCAAAATTAAACACGAAAGCAGCTCGTGAAGCAAAGCGAGTCAACAGCCCTTTACACACCTTGAATGAACAAAGATGGTCGCCGCACAGGTACTCTCCAGAGAGGGACCCCGCTCCCCACAGGACTCAGCGAGACGCCTCTGAAGAGTTTGGCTTCGTCGCAAGTGGCACAGGCCAAGGGAGCGCGTTCCTGTGTGTCTGTCCGTCTACCTGCCCGGTCCACACCTCGATGATTTCATGACTCAGAACTCCTGGGTCTCCCCCAGTCCCAGCGAAGTGGAGGAACATCTGTGTTCGGAACAGCCAGGCCCCACTGATCTTTCTCTAACCCGAGTGGCAGAGCTGAGGGGCTCCCTTTCCCAGCACCCCCCGCACCGCGGCTGGGGCGGGGGTCTCAGCTCTGCTGTGTAACCTCAGAGGAAGGACACCGACCATCCACCTAGCGCCACCCCTGCCTGCCTCTGTCTCCTGCAGGAGGCACCGGGGCCGAAAGTCACGACTCTGGCGCTGCTAAGTTTCTCTCCCGTTTCTCTCCCCAATTCCCAACTCTCTCCTTTTCCCGTTATTTCCTGGAGCGCTGGCTCACAATTCTCGTGGCTGGAAAAAAGAAGCGAATCTTCGTATTCTAGAGTTTCCCCGAGGAGAAACTCCAGGATGGAATTCACCACGTACTAGTGCACGTAGTTAACAGTCACTTGGTGAGTGCTCACTATGGGTCTGTTGCTGCCTTCATCCTGCAGATGTGTGGGTGGGCAAAAAAGAGGGAAACTTTTCCCTGTTGGACCTTAAACACCAGTCAGGGAGCCAGGCCATAATTAACTACACAAACGAATGGGAAGTGTGTCCTGTGACAAGTGTCATAGATGAGGGCACTGTGGGGCTATGAGTGAGTTTAAGGAAGGAGAGAGGACCTCAGCAGTGAGATCAAGGCAGGCTTCCTGGAGGAAGCACTGACTGCACTGAAATCTGAAGGATGAGTGTCATTAATTAGGCAAGGAAGGAGGGGAAGGACCCCCTTTGTAGTGGAGGCACGTGGGCAACGGTGCACGTGGGCAAAGCAGATGCACACGTGAGGGACCAAGGAGAGTCCAGAGGAACCAGAGGTAGGTCAGGGAGTGGGGGGGCAGGGTGGGGGGTGGGGTAACAGACGTGAGCCAGAGAAGCTGGCAGGGGCTGCGCTGCGCAGACCTTCTCTCACCTGTTAAAGATTTGTCTTCATCCCAAGAGTAATGGGAGGCCACTTCGTGTTTTAAACAGAGGGAGACCACACCAGACATGCATTTCGAAGAGACCGCCAGGCTGCAGTGTGGAAGACAACACATCCCACGGGGCGCTGATGCGGGGGGGCTGGTGGCAATAAGTCAGCAGACATGGCGGCAGCTTGGCAGCCGTGGCAGGGCGGGGCTGGGGGCTCTTCCCACTCCGCCCCCGCGCCATGTGGTTTCGCCGCTCTGTTCTGTTCCTCATGTGCTGCTTCCTAACCCTCTTCACAGTGCATCTCCTGTGGTCCAGCAGCCTTCCAGCCAGTGCATCCCACCTTCCGCCTGGTCACAGACGGGAAGGTCGTTCACGGTTTTCAGTTCTCAGAACAAAGTGCTGTGAACAGTCTGAGGCCATCTTTCTGTAGACACGTGTCTCCTCTGCTCCCGGGCAAACACCTAGGAGGGGGGTCTCGGGTCCCAGGGCGGACGTGCATTTGACTTCATAAGGACTCCAAACTGTTGTCGGTCTTCATTCGGCAGCTGCACTATAGCTTTCCCCAGACACCCGAAGCTCCCGCATCCCTGAGAACTGGTGTGTTCCCGCCTCATTCTCTGAGAAGTCAGACCAGACCCCTCACCCTTTCACAGGCCTGGCCGCAGGCCATGACCAGGAACGAACAGGAGAGAAGATCCTGAGGTCCATGTGAGACCGAATCGCTCAACTGCATCTGACTGGACCTGGACTTGACTGATGAGAAAAGGCCAGGTCGGCCAAAATGCTGTTCAGGCTGGGAAAGGCAAATCAAACAGAACTCGGTGAGGCAGTGATTGGAAGGATCTTGAACCCCGTTTCACGGTTACTCCCCACCGGTTTAGACCGTGGGCTGACCCTTAGTCCTGAGCCCCTCCCACAGCTCTGGGCTCCCTCCTCACATCTCCACTCCCATCTGGGTCCGGGCTCCTGGAGAAGGGAAAGCTCACGGGACCACAGAGGGTGCAGGGCTGCTTCTGATGCCATATCTGCCCTTGCTCAGCTATGGCTGGTCCCTCAAGGACCAAGCCCCTATCTCCTGGGGCCCCCACACCCCACGGGCCTCCCAGTGTCTGCACCTGGTTGGGTTCTACAACTGGCTGGGAATGTTATCAGCACACGGTGACATCTCTGCCCATGTCTCCAGTGCCACCGCCCCTGGGAAGAAAGAGGACCCTGAGTTCTGACTCCCAGCCACAGACTGAGCGTCTGCACAGAACAATGGGTAACTACACAAAGTGGGGCCCCATCCATTAGCATCCCATCCCTAGTGGCCTCCACTGGCTGCCCTTGGAGAGCGAACCCCACCTCCTTGCACCCAGACTAGGGTGGGGAATGGAGCAGAGCCCAGTAGGTAGGAGCCCCACAGGCTGCTCCTTGGCTCTCCCCCACCCCCAGCTGATGGGCAGAGTGACCGCTGCCCTCACACCAATTCACCTCACCCCCACCCTGTTCCTTTCTGTGTTCCATCTGCCTGGAGTCTCCCAGGCTGGTGCCTCTTTATCCTTTAAAGTCACTCTAGGCATCACTTCCTCCAGGAAGCCTTCTCTGATCTCACAGGCTAGATGAGGACCCCTCTTCCAGCCCCCACACTGGTCAGCCTCCCCTAGAGGTTGTGCTCTGCTGCCAGAGGAGGAGACCAAACCCCAGATAAAAGGTGTCCAGTTAGTGGTCCTCGGCTGTGAGCCGCAGAAGCCCACTCCGGCTCAGTCCAGGGGAAAGAGGATTAGGTTGGAAGGCTGAGACATCGTCAAGTCAGCGACATAAGAAGAGTGGATAAGAAGAAAGTGCTCCGGGCAGCGTTGGGGTTCAGATGGCAACGTGGAGACCCTGTCTCTTGGGACACACCTGGGTGGGGAGGAATATCCGTCATTTTGAGCCTTCGTGTCCCTGGAGGACCAGGCTGGGTGGCCTGACTGGGGCCACGCACCCCATGCTCTTGACCAAGGTAAAGCAGGACTCCATGTCAGAGCCTCACAGGCATCAGTTCACTTGCTCCTCGCTATCAATCCCTGAGTGGATACCTTTACTGTCCCCTACTTTACAGCTGGGGAAACTGAGGCATGGGAGATTAAACAACTTGCTGGCCAGCTGTGGTGGCCATGAATCAGCCGACTGGTACCCAGCTGTCCTCTCCCGAGAGCCAGCCTGCTTTCTGCTGTGCCCTCCTCAGGGTGCTGACCCTCCTGGGAATTTGTAGTTCAGAAAAAAAAATTTAAGGGTTAAAGAAAGCTTAAAATTCCAAGAAATTACACTGCAGTGGTTACATTGCAAGGGGGAGGGGGAGCAGAGCCTTTCTGCCTCAGCCCTTCCTGAGCCTGTCCCTGTCTGCACCAGCCCCTGGTCACCAGGCAGCTGCCTCCAGCCCTGCCTGGCCGCTGATGTGCCTCTGGCCTGTCCACCTGCTGACCCCGCTTCCTGAAAGGTACCTTGATCGGGCAGTCGAGGAAGCAGAAACCCAGCTGCATCGTCTTGGACATCTCCCCGCCCTTCACTCTGCATAGCCAGCCCCTCACCAAGTGGCCCTCAGATCCACCCTTTCCTCCCCACCCCCACCTCCAGCAGGGCCACTGGGATCTGCGGTTACCATCCGCTCCCAGCCAGGCTTCTCCTCACTGGGCTCCTCACATGCCCTCAGCTCCTTTCAGACCTGTTCTCCAGGCTCTGGCTCCAGCAGTGTTGACTGGGAGTGTGCCGAACCCACAGACCACTTTGGAGAGAATTGACACCTTAAAAACATTGGGTTTTCCAATTCATGAACACAGTGTGGGTCTCCATTTATTTAGGCCTTCTTTAATTTCTTTTATGAGTGTTTTGTAGTTTTCAACATACAAATGCTGCATATATCTTGTTAAAATCATACCTAAGTAGCTGATGTTTGGGGAAGCTATTGTAAATAGTGTTGTATTCTATTTTAATCACTGTTGCTAGTGCATAGAAATATAACTGATTTTTCATTTTGACATAATTATAGATTCATAAAAAGGTACACAGAGAGTGCAGAGAGGTCCCCTGCCCCCTTCACCCAGGTCTCCCCAGTGACTGCATCTTGCTGTGACTGCAATCATGACAGTGTCACAACTAGGAAGCTCACGTTGGTACAGTGTGTGTGCACCGTTCTATGTCATTTTACCACATGCGTGCATGTGTGTGACCGCCACCCCTCAAGATACAGAATGAAATACAATTGATTTCTATACGTTGACTTTCTATACTGCAACTTCGCTAACTTCACTTATTATTTCAGCAGGGTTTTTTAAATAGATTACTTACAGGGTTTTTTTTTTACATAGATAATCATGTCATCTAGGGATAGAAACAGTTTTATTTTGTCCTTTCCTGTCTGGATGATTTTTTTTTCTTGCTTTATTGCATTGGCCACGACCTCCAGTTTGATGTAGAATAGACATGGGGAGAGCAAACCTGCTGGTGTGTCTCCTGCTCTTAGAGGGAGGCCGTCACTCTGTCCTCGCTGTCATGTGAGCTGTGGGGCTGTGGTGGGTGCCCTCCAACGGGTTGCGGGAGTTCCCTTCTACTCCTGGTTTGCTGAGGCTGTTCACCATGTTGCATTTATCCACCATGGGTTGCTGTTGCATTTCGCCAAATGTTTCTTCTGCATCTGCCAAAATAACCACACGGTTTTCTTTTTCAGTCGGTTGATGTGATAGGTTATATTGATCTGTCTTCAGAGTGATGCGGAGAAAGCACAAATGCAGTCATGTCACAGCGCGCTTCAAGTGCCCGAACCACTTAATAGCTTCTCATTGCTCCGACGTGGAAATCAGAATCCTTAACACAATGGGTCAGGTAGGGATGCGCGTGTAACAAAGCTCCTTAGCGATGGCTCGCCACAGGGCTGCAGCTCTGGGGCCGGCTGCGTGACCCCACAGCACCAGGTCACCAGGCTGGCATCTCTGCTGTGCCCTCATGGTCACAGGATGGTTCCAGGCACCGTTTTCCAGCACAATTGTGTCCAAAACTGGAAGGGAGGGTGAGAACAAAGAGATTTTTCTCATGTGATTATTTTGATGAAGCAGGAAAATTCTTTCCCAGAACCTCCTTCACAGGTTTTCCCTACTATCTCATTGGCCAGACCAGGTCACCTACTTGTCACTAAACCAATCACCTGGCACAGGATTGCCACAACAGCCTCAGACCATCCCAGTCCGTCCTGCGTACCTGCACACGTCACTACTGGGCAGAATCGGGGGCAGGGCAGGGGGCGATGACAGCTGCAGGGGAGGGGCCAGTGTGCCCGCCATGCTGGTCCAGCTGAGCCTCTACGGGCCACTGCTCCTCCTTGTCCCCATCTCTGCAGGAGCATGTGCCCACCCCTGGGCAGCACTGACACCCCTGCTCTGCCAGTGCCCACCGTCACCCACACGCACTAGGCCACTCCCGCTTCACAGGAACTGGGGGCAGGGACTGTGCTTTGTGCCCCACAGATGAGCAGGTGGAGGCTCAGGATGCACGTGGACTTTACCCCCAGACCCCAGGAGTCGGCCCCTCGGAGACGCGTCCGCACCCTGCCCAGGCAGACTTTCTCCAGGACGGGCCCTGAGAGGGACCGTGCCCAGGGAGCTCAGGCTGCAGCTCCTGGGCTGGAGCCCCAGGTTACTTGCCACTGTATGTCTCCCTCGTTCCCTCGTCTCGTCCTTTCAAAGATGACCCGAGAGATAAAGTGAGGCGTTGTGGAGTGAGCTGTGATGGGACCTCCAGATTCTGAGATGGCTCTGGTGTGTTTGTTTGGCATCCAGCGTTGAAATGGGCTGGGGGTTCACAGGATTTATCTGAATCTGTGAAATGCCTCTTGGTCTCACGCTCCAGCCCAGGACCAGCTGTGATCTAAATGCCGAGGGACATCACAACCAGCGCCACTTCCCTGCTAATTCCCCGCGGGTCTCCCTTCCCAGTCCGCTCGACAGCTCTGGTTTTGCTGTTGCGGTCTCGTGCACTCTGATGGAACCCAGCCCTGTCCCTCGGGGGGAAGAAGGCATTGCTTCGAGACCGGCACCGGCTTTGCTGGGAAGCCCTGGGTCTGTTGTTTCCAGGGCAGGACTGTGTGGTTAGGGCGTGTGACTTGTGGAACGTGGTCATGGGCTGGGAAGATAAGAGGCCGGTTGTGTCATGACTCACAAGGGCCTGCGCGGTCCCCTGGCACGTAGTAGGCTCTCCCTCAGTGACGTTTGCCACAGCTGAATCCTGAGAAGACCCTGCAATGAGGGCAGTGGTGGAGCAGAGGGCCCAGGAGGGTGTTGGGGCCCTGGGCATGCAGTCCTGTGGGAAGTTGTACCATCCCCAGGACAACAGGAGAAAGAAGCCCTGGTCCCTATGGAAGCTGAGGCGGGGAGGAACACGGAACATTCCAGCCCCTCTCTCCTTCCTCACTTGTACCTCGGGCCAGGGCTTTGCACCTGCCAAACCCAGGGGGTATTGGGGGACAGGTGAGTCATTGCCAAGTCCACACAGGCGGGCCCCTAGGACCCACACGGAGCAGAAGGGGAGGGCTGGCAGAAGCCCTGAGTGAGCCCACTGCCTGAGAGCACTGGCTTGTCACCTAGCTCTGCTGCCGGAGAAAGATCTCTTCCAAACCCCCTCATGGGTCTGGGGGCTGTCAGAACCCAGAGTGGGGGTCAGGCAGGTCTATGGGGGAGAGGCAGCATAGTGTAGGGGCAGGAGGGCAGAAGCCAAGAGGCCCACTCCGCCTCCCCCCAGGAGGTGGGTGGGAGGGGATGTTGAGTCGGAAGCTGAGTCAGGAAGAAAGCACCAGTCATGTGGTTGGGCTGCTGAGGTCCAAATGCGCCACCTCCAGGCACCTCTGCTCCCTCGGGACTGGCCCCAGACAGGCACCAGCACCCTCTCAGGCTTCCCCTGTTGGGAGGGTGAAAATGGGGTCCCTCCCAGATTCCCAGACAGAAAACAGGGACCCAGGAAGCCAGCCCCAGGGGCCAGCGGTGGGTGCCCAGCTCTCTCTCTCTGGGTCTCTCCCTCTCAGGCCCAGGCTTCCCGGGGTTGCTCCCATGTTGGAGGGCGGGGCTGTGGGCCAGACAAGGACATCTCTGCCCCTTGTGCTCACAGCCCCCAGACGGGCAGCACCAGCAGGGCACAGCAGGGGAGAGGGCTCTGCAGTCACTCCTGTCAGAGATGCACTGCCTGAATGTCACAGAGGTCCTGGTCCCCTACCGTCTCTGGAAAAGCTCGTTCACTCCTGAGCTCCAGCGTTCCGTGGGGCGTGACACGGCACCCTGACGCAGGTCCCCCTGGATCACCCTGGAGCCTTAGCGCAGCCCCACGTGACAGGGCCAGCTATGAGGAGGTTCCCATGCAGACGGAGGCAGCAGCGCTGCCCAGGCCACAGGGAGGGTGACTGTCAGGAGACATGAGTGGGACCCAGACAATGACCCAGCTGCCCCACCCATAGGGACAGCCCCCTCCTCTGGAACCCAGGGCTCAGGTGTTATTGCAGAAGGCAGCTGTGATCGGGAGCGTGGTCTGGGGCCTCCCTGGATAGGCTGCATGCAGTGCTGGGTCAGTCCAGAGTTCCCGCTGAGCCTGGCCCTGGGCAAGGGATGGGGCGTAGAGAGGGGTCAGACCTCGGTGCGGTTTCAGGAGGCCCATCTGGTGCTACCAGGCCTCGAGCCGGGTGTTTGGAACACATCATCTCCTGTCACCTTCACCGTGTGAAGTCCATGCTTGCGTTCCCTTGACACGAATGAGAAATGGGACCCGAGCGAGGTCAAGTGCCGGCCCAGGGTCACGCTGCTGCCTTCCAGGGTAAGGGGTGGACAGCAGGGGCTGAGCTGTGCTGGAGATACCCCCAGCCCCCACCCCCTGGCCTGAGCCCCGAAGGATGGCTATCACCACCACCGAGGGCTCTGCTTGCAAGGCTTCTGTCCCGACAGGGGTTATCGACCCCAGCCAAGCTGAGCTGACACTGGTCCTGGAAGACCATAAATTCAGAGTGTGTGCCATGATCCTTTCTCGTCCAGTATGACACTGTCACCTTTAGCTGTCAGCCTCCAGTTTGCTCTGGTTTAATGGCCATGAGTCATTCCTCTCTGCTCCAGGAAGCTCTTCGAACCCTGTTCCCTCTCAGACGGTTTTCCACCTGACCTTTCCAGACTGCAAGTCCGTCCGTCTGACCATCCCAGGAGCGGGTGCTGCCACCGGAGGGCGGGAGGCCGCTGGCCCTGCACCCACCATGGGACACAGACACCTGAGAGCTGCTCTGGAGTCACTGGGCACCTGGGCTGGAGTCCCAGCCCCACCGCTCAGACACAGCTCAGCCTCGAGGAACGGGAGCGTCCCCCTCCTGTAGCACAGGTCTCGCTCAGCAAACATCAGGTGTTCGGAGGGACTGTGTTTCCTCGCATGGCCAGGACAGGGACCTCGTGACTTCTGACTTCTCGGACAGAAGGAACCAGAGGACAGAGGCAGACGCAGCTCTAGGGAGGCCCTCCTGCTGCGGGCAGAGGGCTATGCTCCAGGCAGCCCACCTGCCGTCCACCCGCCTGCCCTCTCTTCAGACACTTGGCACGTGTGGGGGGAGGCAGCCCACAGCACCCTCCCCACCCCTGCCCTGGCCCTGGGACCAGCTGCCCCCAGTACCTTCGAGCAGGAAGGTGCCTGGGCTGATGGGGCCAGGGGAGGCCAAGTGCGGTAGGTGGATGTATGCATCCTCCCGACCTTCATGCGTTGAAGTCCTAGCACCCAGCGCAGCTGTATTTGGAGGCGGGGCCTTTAAGGAAGGGAATATAGTGAAATGCGGTCCTCAGGGTGGGGCCCACATCGCCAGGACAGGGCCCTTAAGTGAGTAGGACACAGCGAGAGGGCTGCTGTCCACAAGCCAGCACGAGCGTTCTTGCCAGAAACGGAGCCTGCTGGCCCCATGACCCTGGACTCCACCTCCAGAACTGCGACAGGTATGTCTGTTTGGCAGCCTAAGCTAAGAAACGGAGCGAGCAGGCGTCCTGGCCCACCCGCCCTGCCCGCCGACAACCTGACCCAGCTCCCACACACCCAGAGCCAGGGCAGCAGCTCAGGGTTCAAGCAAATGTGGAGAGTCCACCCCCCAGGGGAAGGGGCACAGAGGGAATCACCCACAGGCCACAGGCCTGAGGGGGCATCAGGACCCCCTAGGAGACGTGTCAAAACAAAGAGCGCTGGCTGGGCTCTGCCCTGGAGTTTCTGACTCAGCAGGTCTGGAGTGGGCGTCTGAGAAGTCTCATTTCTAGCAAGTTCTCAGGGGCTGAGATGCTGCTTTTCCAGGGACCCCACTTGGAGAACAACTGCACCAGGGAGTGTTGAGTCATAAGGCCAAGGTCAGAAGCAGGGAGCACAGGGCCTCTCCCCCGCCTCCGCCCTGAAATGCCCAGACAGCGTCCCACGAGGTGGGAAGGAGCTGACATTCGTCCAGCCCCGGGGATGCGACTGGCCAGTGTATCAGCCCATTTCACCCTCTGGACAAACTGAGGAGGAGAGTGTCCCCTCCCCGTTTTAGATGGAATCCCAGCTCAGAGAGCTGGACTGACTTGCCTGGGATCCCACAGATACGCAGGGGGCCCAAACCCTGCCTCTCCCATTCTCTTAGTGACCGTCACTGTGTCCTGGGACACATTGGGACGGCCCCGGGCCTCGGAGCACCCATATCTCCCCAGAAACAGGATGGCAGATGCAGGTCCGGATGCAGCAAGGGCCTTTCTCTCTGACCACTGGGCTCTGGTTTCAAAGGACTGGGCTTAGAGGGCTCTCTGGGTCACTGGTCATCTCCTCTCAGACTCTCCTGGAGGACCCCAGAAATCCAGGCCAGGGAGGGGGGAAGGTGGATCCCCGGCTGTGGCTGCCAGGGCGAGAAGCTGCAGGCCTGCATGGTCCCACAGACAAAGCCATGCGTGCAGGTTTCTATGACAACCCAGCTGCAGTGGCCCGTAATTATAATGAACTTCAGAGTTGATCATTCTCCTGGACCCTTCTGGTGGAAAAGGAGGAGGCAGCTGGGGAAGTGACGGGCCTTGACCGTCTAAGCCTCTTAGTCCTTGCTGGTCCAGGGCTCTCAGGGAATGGGACTGGAGAGGGGCATGTGCCACTGGGCTGGGCAAAGACCCCCCCCAGAGGCTGGCTGCACAGGGACATTGTCAGGGGCCCTGCCACCCAGCTCTACGCGTACCTCCTCTGAGTTCTCTGGGGAGTCTGGGAGCAGAGAGCAGAGAGCAGAGGCATGGGTGCCAGTGGACCTGGGTCCCTGTCCTGGCCCTGCCTGACTCTCTCTGACCTGAGAACACAGCGTAAAGAAGACTGGGGTACCCAAACCCCTGTGGAGGGTGGGGGCTGGCCCAAGGTGACGAGAGGGGCAGTGGACAAGGCATGGCCAGTCCTGGCCCCAACCCGTCCCAGACAGAGCATGAGAGATCACAATGATGGCTGGGTTTGTGGGCGTGGCCCAGGCTCCCAGCCTGGGTGAAGCCCTGCCGGTGTGTCTGACCCCAGGAAAGCTCCCAGGTCTCTGCAGACCCACGTGACAGGTGAGCAACCCAGGCCCAGGCAGGGGTGGGGGTGCACCCAAGCAGCCTGATCTCAGTGCCTGCTCCCCTGGGCCCTGGCATCACTTTCGACAGCTGTGCACGCTGGGGCTCACAAGGCCATTTGACAGGAAAGCAAAAGCCCTCTGCTCCCCAAACAGCGTGAAAACCAACATCACGGCTCAACTTTCCTGCTTTCAGAGAAGGGGACGGAGGTTCTGGGCAGTGGAGTGGCTGGTCCAGGACCACGCAGCTCTAAGTCAGTGTGTCACATGCTGATTCAAGCGACACGGTCATTGAGTCCATGGGCCCCATCTGCCCTTCTCTCTCTCTCTCCCTTTCTCTCCCTCTCTCTCCCTCTCTCTAGTCAACAGTCAGGGTCAGCAGCTGCTAATCCTCCTCTGTCTTTCCTCTAAAACGTTTATTAAAATATTGGTACACAGGAAAAATAAAGTCAAATAAAACATCACGGACACCTTCCAAATCCAGCCTATTCTGCACAATTTCCTTTACATGTTAGAAGTTTGACAACTTGGTCATTTGTCCGGTGGGCACCCTGGCCTCCTCCACGCTGATTCTCCTGGCAGAGACGGGGTTCACCCAAGCTCCCGTCCTATACCTGGACTTCCCCATGCCCCACAAACGCTCCTGAAGCAAAGTTGAATTGTCATTACTATTACTTGGGGAGTCTCCCCCCTTCCTGGCTCAGTTTCCCCATCTCTAAAAGAAGTGACAGGACGAGAGGGTCACTGAGCCCTCCCAGCCCTGGGATGTGACACTGCTCAGCGCTAACTTTCTTGCTGGAGGTCTGTCCCCGTCTACAGAGAGGTGTCAGGTGTCCCATTGCAGCACCGTCCCAGCTCGCTGCACGGGGCTTCAGAGAGACATGGGAGGTCGAGACCAAACTCCACCCTAGTCAGCCCTCTGCCTGGGTCCCTCTCACCCCTGAAGGCCACGGACCCCCGAACATTCCCGAACTTTCCTGAATGTGAGCCTCCCAGCTGGGATGACTGGCTGTACTAGTTTGTGTCCCAACAACTCAGGACCTTCTGCGCTAAAGCCCCGGCAACCTGGTCGGTTATCTGACTCCCGGGCAAGCTGGCTGCACAAACTATTAGTCAAGAAGAGTATCGGAGAGGAGGGGGCTAAGTTTCGTGGTGACTGACCAGTGTGGGGAGGAAGGGGCAGAGTTTACTTAGACACTGCGAGTCTTCTGATTAAAATAGCAAAGTGCCAGGCCTGTGCCAGTCGGTGAGGACTGACCGCAAGAATGTTTGCCTTCTGGATGTTCCTCGGATTTGTCTCTCTGAGCCCGAAGAGGCAGCAGAGCCAAGATGCAGAATCCTGCTTCTTCTCCATCCCAGTCAATCCGCCAGTGGGAGAGAGAACTCTGCTCCGCATGTGGACCGAGAAACACGACCGAACCCGGGAGGGATGGGGCAGGGAGGCCCAGGCCTGGAGGTGTCTGTCGCCAGCCGTGCTGCCTTGCCCATCAGCATCCCAGAGGCCACGTCACCCCATCCACCCAAGGGCGCCTGGTAGGACCTGAAACCCTCGAGCCACATGTGAAGTGATATGGTGGGGGCAGTGGGTTCTGCCCCCTTCTCTGCCCAGGACACTCAAACCACAGCCCTCCCCCTGCGTTTGATGTGGTGTGTGGAAGTGTGTTCCTCGCTGTGCAGACCAGTCGTTCCCCACTTCCCCTCACCACGTCCTTTCTTCCCGGAACACGGGCACACATAGGCAGCGAGCTGCTGGATCTCCTCAGACTAAGTGGTTCCTGGTCAAATACCTGACCAGGAATGGCCAACCCAACAAAGTTATGACTGGCTCATTTTTGTGGTGAAGCAGAGCAGACCCCACACTGTCCCTGTTAGTAACATACGCTTGCCCAGTGGTCAGTGTGACCTCCGGGAGAGAAGAAAGTTACGGGGGCACAGACGCAGGCAACCTGAGTCCCTCTGACAGCCAAGGCCTCTAATTTGGCCGGACCTCCCGGGGTGGGGCCAGGTGACCGGTGCCACCCTGCTGAGGGACTGGGAAAAAACCTGAACCACTGATCCCAAGGTGGGGACAGATGTGAGAGTGTGTTGCTCGATGCCCGGGAAATATCATGAAAAGCAAGCCGGGAGTCCACCAAACACGAGTGCAGTCCCAGCTTGAGATCGTAATGAAAACTAGAAGCTACTTGGATGGAATAACAAACTCTCACAGAGCAAAGCGTGTGGGTGCAACACGGCAGGCTTCGAGGGAAAGGCCTCGCCTTCCATGCGAAAAGAAAGGACTGAGAAGTCCCGTTCAGATCCATCCCGAGAAGCGACAAAAGGAACCGCACAGTAAACCCGAAGGAAGTAGGAGGAAGGAAGAAAACTCTGAACACAAATGAACGAACCAAGAAACAAACAGAAGCAACAAAGCCCACGGCCGGCTTCTTGAAAAGAATGAACCAACCAGGAAACTGCCCGTGAGGATGAGGAGGAAGAAAAGGCTAACCCACCTCCTGCAGACAAGTCGCAGCTCTGCCTCTCACTAGCTGTGTGGCCTCGGGCCCGTTAATCAGCCTCTCTGAGCCTGCTTCTTCATCTTAAAATTGAGAAATATACTATCTGCCTCTGTCAGCTATTAGGAGAATTCAGTGCAATGAAGCGTGCTGAGTGCCTGGCAGGCGCTAGAAACTAAATAAATCACAGCGGTGATTGTTTTGGTGGTGGCAGTGGCTGTAAATATTGTATCAGAGCCCAAATGGCCAGTGGGGGCTGAGCAGGAGGACCACTTCCCGTCCTGGGAGGAATCGGGGGGAGTGAGGGGGACAGCCCAGGCGGGGAGTGTGGGGAGCAGGACACAGGGGCTCGAAGGCCTGAGGCCTGCCGCGTCCCAGACGACAGGCATGCCAAGCCCCTTCTGAGGGGAAGCCTGGGCTGCCATTTGAGGCCAGGGCTGAAAATACAAATGGGCCTGGCTCTCGGGCTTCATGCATTATGCAGTCCCGGTAAATAATGAATGACTCGGAATTTTTTTTTTAACCATTTGGTTACTGGTTTCTGTCCCAGATGTTGAAAATACAGTGGTTAGTGGTTTTGCCCTGGCTGGTGTGGCTCGGCTGGTTGAGCGCCAGCCTGCAAACTGAAAGGTGACCGGTTCGATTCCCAGTCAGGGCACATGCCTGGGTTATGGGTTCGGTCCCAGTCGGGGCACCTGCAAAAAGCAACCAATTAATGTTTCTCTTGCACATGGATGTTTCTCTCTGTCTCTTTCTCCCTCCCTTCCCCTCTCCCTAAATGAAAAAATATTGGAAGAAAGAAAGAAAGGAAAGAAGGAGGGAAGGAAGGAAGTACAATGGCCTCACCCAGCCTGTCTCTATGGTTAAGAGACTGAATTAATTATAATCATCTCCAGACTGAGACATTATTTTCTGTTGGAAACAAGCGAGCAAGTTTCCAGCAGACCCAGCCAGCTTCTCCCAGAGGAAGGCAGGTCTCATGGGCTCTGTTCACTTCCGTAAAGGCCTTGATCTCTGCAACACACCGCACACCCCTGCACTTCCCAGGTAAAGAGAGCTGAATGCATCCACCTGTAAACTTTGTGGATCCGGCCTCTGGGGAGAAAGGGGAAGCGAGCCAGCGTGTCCTCTGCCCACATCTGCGGGCTCCACCACCGAGAGGAGGGTGGTTGTTGGGGACCCTCTCAGAGGGAGGCTGGTGGGGTGAAGCACCTCCCTCCCCTGGAGAAGTATCTGTAGATCTGGGTGAGACAGACTGATGGGATCTCCCGAGGGGTCCTAATAAAGACTTCAGGGTCACAGAAAAAGTTTGCATGGGAACATGTTATCGGCGGAGTGACCTATGACCTTGGGTCCCTCTAAAAATTGTTAGGAGGCCATGACCTCCTGCCCCAGGACCTGAATTCTCCTATGAATGTACAGTCACACAAAAATCGGTACACAAATGTTCACGGCAGCTTTGCTCCTAACCAGCACAAGCTGGAAACCACCAGCTGTCCTTTAACCGGTGAACAGTAAACACACAAGGCACGTCCATGTCACCGAACACCTGTCACACCTGTCAGCAACAAAGAGACAAGCTACTGATCCACACAAACCCAGAAGGATCTCCAGAGAACTCTGCTGAGTGCACAAAGCCAAGCCCAGAAGGTTCCACACTGCAGAGCCCTAAATGGGGATGCGCCATTGTCGGGGTGATGGAAGTGTAAAGATGGAGAAGAGACCGGTGGTCATAGGTGCGCAGGTGGGAAGGAGGACGTGTGTCCACAACAGAACACCTGGTGGCGTGAGACTGGCCGGTGTCTTTTTCTTTATTGATTAGAGAGGGAGGGTGGGGGGGATGGGGAGAGGGAGAGAAACATGGACTTGTCACACTTACTGATGTGCTCATTGGTGGATTCTTGTGGGTGCCCCGACCAGGGATCTAACACACTGTCCACTATTTTTAAAAAGATTTTATTTATTTATTTTTAGAGAGAGGAGAAGGGAGGGGAAAGAGAGAGAGAGAAACATCAATGTGTGGTTGCCTCTTGTGCACCCCAAACGGGGGACCTGGCCCACAACCCAGACATGTGTCCTGACTGGGAATCGAACCAACGACCTTTTGGTTCACAGGCCAGTGCTCAGTCCACTGAGCCACACCAGCCAGGGCAGCTGTCCACTCTCTTGACTGTAGTGGTGGAGCCACAAAGCTACACAGGTGACAAAGCACCTGAACTAAGCACGGGTACACACACACACACACACACACACACACACACACACGAGCACGGAGGAACCTGGGAAACCTGAAGGCGGTGGGTGGGTTGCATGGGTCTATATACGGATGGTCGTGTGGCCTACCATTTTGCAAAATGTCACCATTGGGGAAAACTGGGTGAAAGGTTCACTGGAGCCTGGCTGCTGTGGCTCAGTGGGTTGAGTGCCAGCCCACGAACCGAAAAATTTCTGGTTCGATTCCCAGTCAGGGCACATGCCCGGGTTGCAGGGCCAGGTCCCTGGTTGAGGGCATGCAAGAGGCAACCAATCGATGTCTCTCTCTCTCTCTCTCTCTCTCTCTCTCTCTCTCTCTCTCTCTCTCTCTCACATCGATGTTTCTCTCTCTTTCTCCTACCCTTCACCTCTCCCTAAAAAATAAATAAAATCTTTTTTTAAAAAAAGATTCACTGGATCTCTCTGGCTTGTCTCTTACAACAGCATCTGAATCTGCAATTACCTCAAAATAAAACATTTAACCTGAAAAATTCATGATGATTAAGCTGAGTGGACAGGGCAAGCCACCGGACTGAATGTGTATTATGACCGCCCTGTGTGAAGACCTCAAAATGTACACCACCCACTAATGCCAAACAGCGGCCCGGCCCACAGCCTGGCAATCCCATTCCCAGTGTATTCCCGAGAGAAATGGGTGCCTGTGACCACCCGGAAACACGGGCAGGGCTCACAGCCGGCCGTCAGGAGCAAGCCAGATGTCGTCAACAGCAGAGCTGACCGTGTTGTGTTCAGCCAAGCAAATCCTCAATGTGGCGATTCAAACGCACAGTCCTGCGCTCCGCACGACACCCACGCATCCATCTCCGGCTACGATGCTGGCCACAGCCAGTACCATGGGCTGCTGCCACGCATCCCACACTACCTAGGGCGCCCACCTAGTACCCTGGGTGGGGGGTCACTGTTCTCCCATTTTGCAGATGAAGAAACAGCATGGAGAGTTTAAGTCACCTGATCAGGACCTCACACTGTAAGTGGCAGAGCTGCATCTACACCCAGGGAGCCTGGGTGCAGGTGGCGAGTGCCCCAGGAGTCAGGAAGCAGAGTCGGGGAGGGGTGAAAGGGGTGGACGGAGTGGGCGAGGGGGGTGACAAGGAATCCTGGGCATTGTTCAACAGGTGTCCCTGGGTGCCTCCTACCCTCCAGGTATGGCTATAGGCCCTGACACAGGGTGGCCTGGGGACATCTGACCTGTTCCACCACCCAGGACCCAAGGCTTAGTTCAAGGTTCTGCAGTCACCATGTTGAAATTCTTAATAATTTTTGAACAAGGGTGCCCACCTTTTATTGCGCAAGTGATGTCCCCAGTCCCGAATGCAGCGATGAAGACCCCAAGTTTTCCCCCCTCCCCAGGATTACGGTCTAGCAGAGGCTGGGGCCTGGGGCCAGGAGAAGAGGGGAGGGAAGGGCCATCCGTGGGTCTTGTGGGGAGGACTGGGGAAAGGGCTTGGGTTGTCCTTTAAAGCAGGGAAGGCATAACTCAATTCTTTTTACAATTTCATTCCTGGAACGATCTATTGGCCCCAGGAGTGTTCTGCCTGCAAAACTGAACTAAAAACAAAAGGGCACTTGCTGAGTCTTCCTTGATCTCTGCGCTGAGCTAGAGCCCCATAAATCACCGACAAGCAGGGCAAGGAGGGGCGCCCACTGGCCTCTGTGCCTCCAGCTGGAGTGCAGCCGCGGGGGAGCAGCACCCCTGAGGCCACGTGGGTGCCAGCGCAGGGCTGGTCGTCAGCTCTGAACCTCCCCACAACCGTGCGAGGGAGGAATCAGCTCCCCCATTTAGAGCAAGACACCGTGACTTGTCCAGGGTCCCGACTCGCCGTGGGACGGGGCAGGTCCAACCCTGGTGTGTCCGGCTCCGAAACCCAGGCCTTACGAACTCACCAAGTCCCTTCTGTTGATATATTGGTGCTGAAGTACAGCCTAACCATCCCCCAGGAGCCACCCAGCCCCTCACCTTTCTGCCTTGGTGGATGGGGGCGCTCGGCCTGGGGCGGCAGCCTCCCTGCCCCCCCCTCCCTCCACCAGGTTTTCCTCCCTAGCCTGTAGCTACACTGAAGCAGGGCTGCCACCCAGACCCCGGCCAGGTGGGGGACCTCACAGCTCCCCGTGCCCTGCATTCCCGGGAACTCCGCAGGGCCAGGGTTTCTGTTCGTTTGCCATGCGACCCCAGGCCCAGACGGTGCCTGACACACAGCTGACCCTCAGCGTGTTTAACGAGAAAATGACTCGGGTGCCGCAGGCCCTGGGCAGGTGGCCAGGACTGCTCCAGCCTCAGCCCTCTGGCCGGTGTATTTCGCTGACAGGGCCCTGTTTATGGTGGCCAGGGAGGCTTGGGGGCCAGGCCAGAAGCCAGACGGAGGCCAGACACCTGCCAGGAAAGGCAGGCGCTGCACACAGGTCACGGCCTCGCCTGGCATCCCAGCCGCCTGCCAGCCTGCGCCCTCCCCGCCCTGTGGGGCCTCCTCCCGGTGGTCGCCTCAGACCAGTAGAGTTGTTTTTTTCTTTTTCCTGAGCTCTCTTCCCTATTATCTCATTTAATCCCCTCACAGCCCTGGGGGTCTAGGATCAAGGTTACCTGAGAGGGGGCTGGGTCAGGCTGCCAGCAGAGGGGTTGGGTCTTCTCCGACTGGCTGCCCCCGCCGTGCTCGCTGCCTAGGGCCTGTGCAGACCCCACAGCCTGTAATGAGCGGCTCCTGTGTCCGCTCAGGACAGCGGGTGCTCTAATTGGCCTCTCTCAGCTGATGAAGCCTGGGCGCCCCCTCCTGAAGCAGCCACAGCCGGAGATGCTGGTTTTTAGAACAGCCTTCCTTCTGGCCCCTGGCCCCCATCAGGCGCCCACCTCCTGGGCTTGCAGGGGCTGCGGCTGGGAGGGAACACAGGCCCAAGGCCCAGCTCTTTCTGCTGCTGGAGGCAGCAGGAGCCTCAGAGTCCCTCCCAGCAGGGAGGTGGGGTGGGCAGCAGGAAGGGAAGAGAGACCCAAGCCTTAAATGGCCCCCTCACAGCTGGGGCCTGTGTCTGTCCCCATTACAGCCCCAAATTGACAGCAGCCACCAAGGGCAGCCGAGCTAATCAGCAAGCCAGACATGTCCTTGGTATCATTCCACCCCCACCCGCCATCTCTGTCTCTCTCTCTCCTGTCTCTGTCTCTCTCTGTCTCTCTCTCTCCCGTTTCTCTGTCTCTGTCTCTCTGTCTCTGTCTCTCTCTCACGCACACACACCAGACAAGAAAACAAGACTGAACACAGCCCATCCACACAGCAGGCTGGGGGCTGCCTGGCTCTCTTCCCACCAAGATCAAAGCTGGTGAAGGGGTCACCCAGTAAACTGGCCAAGTGACCCCTTCCTGGGAGGGAGGGCGCTTATTTCCATGAGGAGCGAGCCAACCCCTGAATCATGACATATTTACGTTCTACATCTTCAGCCACCTGCTCAGGCTCAGAAACAAATTCTAGGTTCCAACCACAGAGGAAATGGGACTATTAATTGGGAAAACGACAAACGGGTCCTTTTGGAAGGTGGAAAGTCTGCCGAGGGATCCTGGCAGGTGCAGGAGTCTGTGGGTCTCCTGAGCAATCCCGAGAGCTAGGAATCCTACGGAGAAAGGCACCCACACCCCTTCCCACTGGAAGGTCCTCCTGAGCCTGGGCCTCAGGGTGCATGCTGAGCTGGCCTGGTGCTTCTCCTTGTCTCCGGGCAGAGAGAGCTGGGCAGGCGGCCTGCAGGCTGGGGCCAGCCCTGGTCGTGCTCCCTTGGGCAGCGCAATCTGGAGCCCACCCAATCTCTGTAAACTGGCTGGCAGCCGAGGCCCCTCGGGCTGGGAGAACCTGGGTCAAATCTCTCTCTTCTCCCAATTCAGATCCCTGGGGCCACATACCCCCAGCGGCCTCAGCCTCCAGGCTCTTGTGTCTACCCCTCAGGAATCCAGGCATGAAACTTAGCTCTCCTTCAAGCTCAGAGACCTTGAACTTGGCATTCACTCACACACAGGTTCCGGATGTTGAGGAGACTCAAAGGGGAGTCTGCAAGCGGCCGGGCGGCAAGCTCCAAGCCACAGCAGGCCCACCAGCCTCATCGCCCGCTGCCGGGAGTGCCTTGGCCTCCTTGCCCACCTGCCCGGGCCTGGCAGACCATCATCACCCTGGCCTTGTCATCACTCCTCTGTTGGGTTGATGCCAGTGACACCTAGGCCTCCCCAGCATGCAGGAGGGCGTGTCTGGAAACGAGAGCCCCCTTCTTAAGAGCAGTTCTGGACCCCGTAGGCAACCCGGTAGCTCCTTTCTTGCTGCTGCATGTCTGTAACTTCAAAGCAGAGCTTCAGCTTCAGGATGTGTGAAGAGTGCCCGGGGCCCAGAGGCTGACTCCTGACTAGCGAACGCCCTGTGGGCCTGCGTGGGGCGCCTGCTCTGAGCCTGTGCTGGAGCCCTGGCCCGAGGATCCCCATGCAGCTGGACGTGCTGGCCACGGCGGGGAAGTGTGGACTGAAGGGGAAGAGTAAGCAGGTGATCAGGTGGGTGGCCGGGTGGAGGCAGGACGGGATGAATAAACATGGCGGGGTGGGCTGGGGGTTCTAGGAGGTGGAACCCACAGGCCAGCCTTGAGGTCAACAGCCTTAAGAGCTATTTGAAGGGAGCGGCAGGGGGAGTGGGATGGGGACCCGGGGCCATGCAGACCCCCACGGTTGGCGTGAAAAGTATTTTAAACTAAAAACATTTGAAATTTGACACAAACAACAGTTATTAATGATTACTGAAGGGAAGGGGGAGGACAGGTAGGAGAGGGTAAGGGGGGATAAATGGTGACGGAAGGAGACTTGAGTTGGGGTGGAGAACACACAGTGCAACACACAGATGATGTGTAGAACTGTTAGATTGCACACCTGAACACCTATACAGTTTTATTAACCGACGTCACCCCAATACACTCAGTTTAAAAAAACAGGAAGAAAATTTTAAATGTGAACAGTAAAATGGCAATAAATACATGTCTATCAGCAATTGAATCTAAAAACAAAATAAACAAACAAGCAGAACAAAAGCAGACTCATAAATACAGAGAACATTTCGACGTTGCCAGATGGGTCGGGGGTGGGGGCTGGGTGGAAAAGGTGAGGGGCTGAGAAGCACAAGCTGGTAGTCACGGAACTGTCGCGGGGCCGAGACGCAGAGCACAGGGACAGAGCCAATAATGTTCTAATAACTGTGCGGGGAGTCAGGCGGGCACTGGATTTCTCTGGATGATCACTTAGTAAGTTATGTAATGTCTAATCACTGGGGTGCACACCTGAAACTAACATAATATTTTATGTCAACTGTAATTTAAAAATAAAAAATAATTTTAAAAAACATTTGCGATTCAACAGGTGCAGAAAGGAGCCCTCTGGGAGTTTCCCGCAGCTGAGCCAAGGCAGACACTCTGAAAGGGAGGCTGCTATAAACCCCTCCTCGGGAGTGCCCGCCAGGAAGTGGCAGAAGCCGCCCGCAGAAGCAAACACCCCGCAGCTGCCTCCCCTCCAGCGGGTGCCCCTCCAGGCCCTTCAGCCTTCCCTAGAAGCCTCCCCTGCTCCCTTGCCCTCCTGGGCTGGGCGGAGACAGGGCTAGCTCTCTCCCGTGCGCTTCACATGGAGATGAGTACATTCCATCTTTCTTCCTGTTCACTTCCGCTGCCAGTCGAGTTCCCGGGCTCCAGACACTGCCCCCAAATCCATGGGGACGGTCTTCCTCTCAGCTGCTGGGGTGTTGCTATGACAGCTTCTCTCCAAGAAAAGCTTGAAGACAATCCCTCTGGACAAGCAGACGTTTGGCCAAAGGGCTTCTGAAACCTGCAGAGGTGGCAGCCAGTGTGGCCTCCTGTGGCAAGAGTCACTGTCACCTTCAGTTCGGGAAACGGAAAGGGCAGGCCGCAAATATTTGCCATGAAGGCTCGAGATGGTCCGCCTACACTGCCTCTGGGGCTGGGGGTCCAAGCCCCGCCTCTTCCACCTCTGTCCAGCCAGTCTGCCTCCTCTGGGGGACATGGGGCAGGGGGGCACGCTGAGAGAAGCCTCTTCCGGACACCATCGAGGGGTCCCTGTGCATCCTGTCCTCTGTTTCTCATTCACTGGCTTGTTCATCCCTAACCTGCCCGCTCTTTCACGGAGCATTTACTGAGTGCTCCTCAGGGCCAGACCGGGGCACACCAAGGCATGCGTCAGGCGGGGTGCCCCACAGCCACGCTCCCAGCGGGGAGGCCCTGGAGGGGCCTCTGCACAGAGGAGGGCACCACGGAGGAGCCCGGTGTTGGAAGAGGCTGTGACAGGCCTCCCACAGCGGCCAGGATGGGTGCACCCACAGACCTTTACCCCCAGCTCCTGAAGGCCTGAGCCACCACCCCCAATCTTGAGGAGCCAGCCGGCAAGCTGACTTCAGCCTCTGCCCGCTCCTGGGGCAGCCTCACCCCTTCCTCATATGGCCAGTCACTCTGCCCCTCACGGCCAGAGAGACCAAGCAAACTGGTACCCTCCCCACTACCCAGGACCACACCGGGGAGGCCTGGACCACGCGGACCCAGCGCATCCATGGCGGCGGTCTCTGCAAGGCGGGAGCGCGGCCCTGAGCAGGCCTGGGCTCCATCCGCGGTCTGAGTGTGGGCCTTGGTTGCCAGGGCCACCTTGCTGCGGGCCAGCCAGCCTCAGTGCCTTCAGCTGTAAAACGGGATCATAATTATCCACCAAAGGGTAGTTTGGAGGATTACAGAAGATCCGGATGCCAAACACCTCACCCACTCGCTACACAACAGCAGTGAGCAGATGTCATGTCCCTGACCGTGCCCCCACCCCCACCCCGAGAGGAGGCCCTGCTTAGTTAAAGGTTACAGCCTGGCGTGGGGAGGACTCAGAGCCTGTTAGGAGCTGGATGGCTGCCAGGTCTACAAGTTAAAGGGAGGCAGGGGTGGCAGGGGTGGGCCGGTGGGGCCAGGGAGAGGAGGAGGGCAGGGCCCAGGAGGAAGGCTGCCCCCACTGAGAGTCTCTGACCAGTCCGGGTTGCCTCTCTCCCCTCAAGCCGCCCTGTTGCGCCTCCAGGTCTCACGGCCCCGGCCCCGGCACTGCAAGTCCTGGTTAATTCATAGGAGTAATTTTAATCAATTAGATGAAGTATAAAATAACTGTTCTGCTCTGCTCTGCTCGGAAAGCGGGGCTTGTCCTTAAGGCTTTATCGAAAAGGCATTAAGATGCAATTGTGTGTTCCCAGCAGGTAGGCAACGCGGGAGGGACTGCTGGGGAGGCTGGGATTGGAGACAGCCCGAAGAGTTGGGCCTTATCTGCCCCACGCCACCCCAGCCACTGGGCCCAGCCCCAGCCAGAGGGACCCGCAGGCCCACACACACATGCATGTGAACACACGCACACGCATTGAGACACCCCGGCCAACCACCACCACCGGCAGCCTTCCCCGTGCCGAAGCCCGGGTCTGCCCCGAGCCCTGCCACACACGGTGACTTGTGCACACGGGGACAGCCACTGGTCCTCGTGGGCTCGGCTGCCTCTCGGCCCTGGCCGCCCAGGACGGGCAGCTCATCCCAATAGGCCATGAGCACCTGTTGGCTCGTGCTGTGTCCAGAGCTGTGGGAAGCCATTATTTCATGGAGGTGCTACAGTGTTTGTGTCCCTGCGTCCAAAACAAGGACCTGCAGTCAGGCACAGCAGGCCCAGTGGCATGGTGGCACCTGCAAGTTGGCCCCCCAACGGTTCCCCACGGAGCTTCGCCCTGGAGGGTGGTATGCCAGGGTGAGAGCTGGCCCAGGAGTCAGGGACACAGGAGGAGTCCAGCGCTGAGTCGAAGGTTTCCTTCTGGGCCTCAGCTTCTCCACATGGAGCCACAGGGCCCCCTCTCTGTGCCCAGGAAAAGCACCGCAGGCGTCTCCTTGGCCCGACCATGGCTGACACCTGCTCCAGCTGAGCAGGGAAAATGGTTTTCTTTAGTTGGCCGGAAGCCTCGACTCTTTTCTGGCCAAGATGACCACACGTCTTGAAGTAGCCACGAGGTCAGCATGAGGCAGGCGCACCTGCCGGAGACCCTGCCTGAACCTGCTGCACGACCCGGCGCCGGGCATCTGGCTCTCGGGCCTCGGGCACTCCAATGAGGCCACCGGACTCACAGCTCTGGAGGGGCACACCCTCCTGCACATCAGCCCTGGGCTCCTCCTATGCGTAGCCTAGATGCGTAGCCTGCCATTGCGCCTGGCCAGGCCTGAGTCGGGAGGGACCTCGGGCATGGCCACCCTAGCAGGCCCCAGACACAGCTGCTTCCCTGGCAGGTGTGGGTCAGTGGACCGAGTGCCAGCCTGCGGACTGATAGCTTGTTGGTTCAACTCCCAGTCAGGGCACACGCCTGAGTTGTGGGCCGGGTCCCAGCTGGGGTGTGTGGAAGGCAACCACGGATGTATCTGTTGTGCATCCATATTTCTCTCCCTCTCTTTCTCCCTCCCTTTCCCTCTCTCTGAAAATAAATAAAACCCTAAAAATCAAGGCCAGCTTCCAATAGTGTGAGAGTTGGGGTCTTGGTGGGGGGACAGCAGAGTGGGGGCTCTCCTGCCGGCGGGGCTCAGGGGCCAGAGCTAAGCAGATGACTCTGGGCACGCTTTGTCCCCGCACAAAGGAGCTCTCAGAGAACTTCAGAGATGCTCTGCTTCCTGGCTGATTTGATTTCCTTTTTTTTTCCAGAACGGGAGTGTGAAAGCCAGGCTGAACCTGCCTAATTGTGCCTGCCTGCAAAGGCTGTTCAGAGAGACCATTCTTGGAAGAAAATCAGGACAATTAGCTCTTGGCTTCGGGCGGAGGGGAAGAGGGCTAATCATGGTGAATGTCAGCCTGTTCCCGGGGGGACCAAAGGGCACGGAGTTGGGAGAAGAAATAGGAAGAAAGAGGGGCATCTTCGGGGCCTGCCTCTGCGGGTGGGGTGAGTGCACTGGGCGGGGGGCGGGGGGAGAAGCAGAGCAGAGCAGGGCTGAGCTGGGACGGGGAAGGCTGGGCAGTGCTCCCCTCCGGCTGCTGGGGTTGGCCGTGTGACCGTGGGCAAGTCACTCAGCCCTGGGGTCTCAGTTTCCCTGAGTTTGCACAAGGAGCAAGCACTGTGCAAAGTGAGCAGATGGAGCCCACTCATCAAGGACAAGAGCAGAGGGTGCCGGTGGGTGGGAGCTGGAGAAGGGGCTCCTGAGGCCCAAGTGCAAGCCCTGCCCTCCGGCCCCTTCTCCGCCCCTCCCCCTCCTGCTCCCTGTGTTCTGCCCGGACCAGAGAATTTGTCATTCTGATTCAAGCCTCATCAGGCTTCCGAGTCGTGGGGGTGGAAATCCAAATCTCGGCTTTGCCTCTTCTTAGCTCTGTGACAATGGGGATGCTCCTAGCCTCTCTGAGTCACAGTTTTCTAACTAAATGCACGTTACAGTGCTGTTAACCTAAAAATAAAGGGCCAAAGCGAGAGGCGACAAGCATTTATCTGAGATCCAAACGAATAGCTATCCAGGAAGCACTGACTCAGGCAGAAGCCCAAACGTGTTTTGATTAGAGGCAAAGCAAAAAGCATTTATGAGGAAGGGAAGGGGAACAATCACCTCCACAGAAGGAAGGCGCTTCTCTTGGGCAGATAAGCTAACAGGGCTGCTAATTCTAAAGAACGTTCTAATTTTCAGCCCTCTAGTCGCAAGCCCAGCGGGCATAACAGCTGCGTGGCTGTTATCTGGGTGAGCAGGTGGTCAGGGGACACAAAGCGGCTTTAGGCCCCACCCCTCAAAGGGGGTCCTGCCTGGTTCCCACATCCCAGAGGTCTGGGGAGTCAGGTTATTTTTCACAAGTACCTCGTGGTCTGACACCTAGTCGGTGGTGACATGTGCTCATTGTCACTGCTACAGCATCAGGGATACAAGGGCCACAGAAGCTCATTTTCTCATAACCAAAGTGTGTGTGTGTGGGGGGCTATTTGGTCAATAATGTTTCTAAATATAGCATGTACTCTTTCTTCTCCCTTTTTCTGAATGGAGCCCAGGGTGCGGATTCCAATCTTTGTTTCTTTTTTCTTTTCTCAAGACATTTACTTTCAGAGAGAGGGGGCAGGAGGGAGGGAGAGAGTGAGAGAAACATCGATTGTTTGCCTCTCTCGAGCCACCAGCTGGGGACCCGGCCTGAAACCCAGGCACCTGCCCTGACTGGACTCAAACCAGCGACCTTTTGGTTCACAGGCAGGCGCCCCATCACTGAGCCGCACCAGCCAGGACCAGTATTTGTTTGCTTTAAGGAGAGGCAGCAGAGTGCCGTGACCGAGCCCCAGCCCTGGGGTCCGGGGCCCTGAGTCTGCATCCGGCGCCGCCACTCACCTTGCGTGTGTGATGACCACTCGGCCCGTGTCCTTATTTCTCACCATCTCACAGGTGCGTTGTCACGGGGCCTAAACTCATCGATACGCTCAGAATGGGGACTGGCACTTAGTGAGCGCTCAACAATGTTCCCCTTGTGGTCGGCCTTATCATTTCCCGGCTCAGGGTCACACTGTAGAACCCACCTGTGCCGGCAGGGGTGTGGGCTTGATCTGTCCCCAGGAGGCTGATGGTGGGGGGACAGAGCCCAGGTTCTGCCTACACTCAGGGCAAGGAGAGCAGGCCGGACTCCATCGGGGTTAGGGCCACGCTTGGACCACACTAGTTGTTAACTGCTTTGAATGCCACCCCTGGGCGGAGGAGACAGACCCTCGAAGCTGCCTCCAGATGCAGGATCTTCGGTGACAGGTGTGGGCGTGGCCAGAGAACTGGGCTGAGGGGTGGCCTGGCTGTGTGGTGAGGAACCAGTCCCCCCAGAGCTGCCCCACCCACCTCAGCTTTTCCAGCCCAGGGGCTCAGCTGTGGTGGCTGGAGAGGAAGCACCCTCACTTTATGTCTTCACCCTCGGTGGAAGGCTATGCATGTCGCCCGCCCAGAGGGGTGGCGCCACTTGGCCCTTAGCCATCTTCAGCTCCCTGCTTGGGAGGGCGCTGTGGAGATCCTCATAGGTTTCCCAGTCAGCATGGTCAAGCAATTTGGGCCAGGAGCAGGGCTGACAGCAAAGGCGGGCCCCCTGGAGAGCAGCCCCTGGGGCTGATGTACCCACTTGGCACGTCTCTGTGGGGCAGCCGATACAGGCCCTGGGCAGTCCTGTCCTGCAGGAAGGGAGCCGGGTGGACTGTGGTCCCTAAACCTCGTTCCTGGCCCGGGCGTTTGTGGAACTGACCCTGAGCAGAGACCTCAGGAGTGGAGGCCTCAGTCTCCTGAGAGGGAGGCCCAGGAGCGGACTCTAAGCAAACACCACCGGCCAAGGGGGCTGGTCCCTGGAAGAAATGAGGACTTCAGCACCCACCCCGAGGCAGGAATCGATGGAGGGTGAAATGTAGATGTGGCCCCCTGGGACTGAGTAGGAGACCCCAGAGGGCTGCCCTCACTGATTTGGCCCCCAGGGCATGTGATGACCACAGTTCTCGGCTCTCCAGCCACTCACATGTGAGCTGAGGGTGTCTCCACTCATGAGGAACACGGTTCTTGTCCTATTTGGGGCCACAGACCCCTTTGAAAGTGTCCTCCACCCCCACCTTATCTCTCAGTTCCAGATATAAATAAAAATAAGGGCCAGATTTGGTCCCCATCCAAAACTAACATCCATCTCAGGCCCTGGCCAGGGAGCTCAGGTGGTTAGAGCGTCCTCCCAATGCACCAAGGTTGCAGGTTCGATCCCCGGTCGGGGCACATACAAGAATCAACCAATGAGTGCATCAGTAAGTGAAACAACAAATTGATGATTCTCTCTCTCTCTCTCCCGTCCTAAAAAAACAAAACATAAAACAACAACAAAAAAACCTGACATCCATCTCCTGGCCCAAGAGCGTGATATAAATGACTAATTCGTGGAAGAGATCTTCCTAAACCAGGAGACTGTCCCATCCAGAGGGCTACAGCCCCCACCAGGCCCCCCGGCCTCCGCTCTATGGGTCAGCATGCTAATGACTGTTGGCTCTCGCAGGTGAAGGTGCCGGGACGCACCCTCCTGCGCTGCCGGAGGAGGGCACCCTTGGAAGTGCAGAGCATCGCGCTGCTGGAGCTGCCCAGCCTCACTCAGGGCAGACCCTCAGCCCCAACTCTGGGGTCACGTGGTAAGCGGGTTATTATTTGAATTTAAATGAGCATAAATTGTCAAGAGGTCCTATTACTGCAGACATAGAACTTGAGCTTATAGGGCTGAGACCCATTACTACAATGGTATTCTAACCTTGAAGGGCGAGGCAGGTCAGAGGGGAGAGGGAGCGTGCCCGGGTCCCAAGACGGACTCCGCATAGATCTGTTTCATCACTGCCTGGGATGCAGGCAGGGAGAGCCAGGCAGTGCCGTGGTGGGATGCTGGGTGGAGCACAGGTTCCAGTCCTGCCCCGGCCACTCACACGCTACATAAGTTTGAGCCATGGAGATGGACAACGGCCCTTTTCTGGGCCGGGACGATGCTGTGCGTGTCACCCACTGGTTTACCCTCAGTGGCCCGCTGAGGTCTGCTGGTGCCAGGTTGCCGACGGAAGCACGGGTCCCAGAAGAGTTCAATGACCTGGACCCTCTGAGCCTCGCGTTTTCACCCATCCATAAAATCGGCATTGCACCCCCATTTCAAAGGATTGAATATGGGGACATTATGAAAATGACCAGCTTAGAGCAACAACGTTCTTTCCAGAAATGCTTCCACTCGCTCACCACTCTTCATTCATTCACTCACTCATGCATGCATGCGTTCACGCACACACTTATTTACAATACAAGGCCAGCCGTGGCACCTGAGACTCCAATGGGAGGCGGTCTAACAGGCCAAGGCATTGCAGGTCCTCTGGTAACACACCTCACCCTCCCCTGTCCCTCCTCACATTAAGCTCAGTCCCTGCAGGGGAGGGGTGGGCAGGGCAAGGAGCAGGATGGAGCCGTCCGCCCTCTGCCAGGGCTCTCCATAATTCTAAATGGAGAAACAACACGCATGTCGGCCAGGAGGGGAGTGAGCGACCTCGGGCGCACCTGCCCAGCAGAACCCTCTCCGCCCAGCAGAACCCTCTCCACCGTGACGCAGGGACAGACGGACTACAGCTCCCTGCGGTCAGTCAGTCCCCCACAAACACGACGCTGAGCCAAAGATGCCAGAGCAGACTTTCCGTGACCCCATTTCGTAACAGCACCCGACCAGGTGAGCCCCGTCTCGGGACAGTCAGGACACGGCCACAGTCCTGTGCTGGAGGGGCTTCCTCGTGCCCAGGGGTCCCTTTCCTGACCTGGGAGCGGACGCCCAGGTGCCTCCACTGTGTGGAAAGTGTTGAGCGGGGCCTCATCCGTGTAGTTTTCTGAGTTACAGTGTCTGGACCGAAAACTGTCTGTGAGACTCCCCAGGGAGGGGCAGACGGGGGGACACCCGAGTGCAGCCATCGGGAGGGTCAGAGCTGGACAGTGCCCCGTCCTCAGTGGGAGACTCAGACAGGGAAGAGGAGGTACGGGCTGAGCCCTGGGGCCCGCTGGGGCTCGGGGGTCAGAAAGGGAAGAGGAGCCTGCAGAGGGGGAGAGAAGGGGGCCCGGGGATGCAGGTGGGAACTCCAGAGGCCATGGAAGCTTCCAGGGGCACATGCTGCTGAGAGTCAGGGAAGACAAGGACGAGGAGCCACTTTTGGACCCAACACCTCTCAGGTCACTTGATTTGAGCATTTCAGAGGTGAAGAGAGGACAGAAGCCAGACTACCAACAGCTGCAGAGAGAAGAGAGGTGAAGGAGCAGGCAAGACCCAACTAATCTTTCCAGACTCAGCCCAGTGGCACGGCCCCCAGGAGCCTTCCCCATGGCCCTCTTCCTTCCAAGGCCCCTTCTCCCCACAGTCACTACGGCTGTCCCCTCCAGGTGAGCCAGGTGCTCCCCAAGGGCAGGGACGGTGTCTTTGCCACCCCGGTCTCCCAGCACATGGCTGGTGCTTCAGAATTCTTAGCTCCTCTCTCTCCCTTTCCGACGGCAGAAGGAAAGGCTGAGACGTTCCCAGAATTCTGCTCTCCCGTGGAATGAATCAGGCCTCCCCAGACAATTGTTCTGTATCGCTGTGAGGCTCTTCATGTTACATAATGATGAGGGCTAACACTGCACTAATTGGGCTGTGAGTTACAGTATCTGTGTTGTCACAGTCGCTAACTCGGCGATTACAGTGTTCCTTTAATTTAATCTAGCTTCTTGTGCATTCTGTCAAAACTTCCAAAAACAATGTAACCCAGAACCGCACTTCAGAGCAGACTCAATACCAAATTTAAAGGATTTATGGAAATCTGGCCACGGCCACTGCCCTCCAGAGTGAGAAAACACAACATCAGGAGCAGGCAGCCAAGCCAGAGCCGGCCCGCACCCCATCCTCCCACATCTAGACCCCAATGGCCTCAAGGGCAAGAAATGGGGGCTGTGGCTTGAGTGGCCCAGTTGGTGAGGCACCACCCTGCAAACCAAGAGGTTACCAGTTCAAGTCCCAGTCAGGGCACATGCCCAGGTTGCAGGTTCAGTCCCCAGTCGGGGTATGTGCAAGAGCCAACCAATCAATGTTTCTCTCCCTCTCTTTCTCCTTCCCTTCCCCTCTCTCTGGAATCAATAAAAGAAAAAAAAATTTTTTAAGAAGTGAGGAGGATCGTCTCTCTGCCCCTCAGGGCTCAGGGCTCAGCCACGCCTGCTGGGAACATGGCTGTGCTCAGTGCTGGGGCAGGGCCTGGAGTACAGGGGGCCGACCAGGCCCCAGCAGCATGCACGAGGGGCAGCCTCGATGGCAACAGCCCACATCCCAGGCCCAGCCTCAGCCGAGGCTGCAAGGCTGGTGAGAGTGGGGGGTGGCTGGAAGCAGCTGGTTTTCCTTCACTGAGGTTCTTGATCTCTGTGCTTAAATTAAACTTGACCTTTTGTTTTCTAAGTTGCCGGTGGCACAAACTGGCTGGTTGTCCTCCGAGAGCCTCCTGAGGCACACGTGCCCCTCGGCTGACCCAACTCACTGCAGTGCCAGAGCCAGCATGGAAGACTCACATTAACCAGACTCACTAGGTTGATGTATAAACCAGGGCCGTGTTTCCCACTGACAAGAGCAACCGAGCTATGACAAGGACGGGACTGTTCCCCCAGAGGTGCGGTCTGCCTTTGCCTGCCGCCCCTGCCCTCTCTCCAGATGGGGTCACAGGGCCCTCCTCTCCTGGCCTCCACGTGGCTCTCCTGCCCTGCCCCCTGCAACGGTGTGGGCTGTCCGGCTGTCCACACCACGGAAGCTCGGGCCCCACCTCTTGTCACTGTGGCCCAGCCCATGCCCATTCCCTTCACGTCTCTTCCCTGGGGCTTCGGGGAAACCCCCACACAGGCCTTGGACAGAGCTCAGAAACTCCCTTCCCTTCATCATTATTTATTTTTGCATCCCAGGGGCCAAAACAGCCCCCCACACAGCACAAGGCTTAGCGAATACTTACCAAAAAAACGGATGAATGAATGGGCCCAGCTTTGGCACCTCGGTTCCCCCTGCCTGCAGGTGAGCACTTTCCTGGGGGGAGGGGGGAACACACCCAGGGGCAGGGGGCTGTCCCCTGGCTGTCCAGACGACTCTGAGGTGCCTGACCCCAAGGAAGCAGGCCCAGGCCCCACCACTGAGGACCCTGCTGCCTGAGGCTGCCTCCGTCCTTGCTCACAGCACGCACGCAGCCCCTTTAGGCCTCACAGGCCTCAAAGCTGTTCTGCCTCCAAGACTGAAGATTTCCATTATTACAAAGTGACTTGCACGTTAGCTCTGAGAGGGGTTAGTTCCAAAGTCTAGACAGGCTCCAGGGGTGCCTTCAGGGCTCCTCCCCCGCACCCAGACAGAGCCTGGCCAGAAGAACCAAGTCCTGGGAGAGCAGTGTGGGGTGGGGGCTTTGGAGTCTGACGACCAGGTTTGGCAGTTGCCTGTGTGACTCTGGTCAAGTTCAACGACCTCTCTGGGCTGTAGCCTCCCTACCCTTACAACAGTGTGAACTTGGTAGCCTCATTCCACTTCCCTGGGACACCACAGGGGCCACATAACCTTGGCTTGGCATCGCCCCCTGGCTCTGGGAGCAGCTTGTCGTGTCCTGGAGGAAGTCCCATGTGCCGGAAAGGACTGGAGGGGGCTGGCGTCCCCCAGGCCAGGCCCCGAAGCTCATGGCTCAGCTGCTGCTGATGACCAAATAAAAATTAGAGGTGTTGAGGCAGAAAGGAAATATTTTGACCTAAAACAGAAGTGGAGATAGAATCAGAAAAGGTGGAGGAAAATTCCAGAACCCAGCTGTAGTGTGGGATGGGGGCCCAGATAGCCTGACCTTCCCTCACGGTACAGTAGGGAAACTGAGGCCTGGCAGTCAGGGCCTGAGCTGGGCCACATCTGGCTCAGTCTGGTCCTCCTGTGTCCTCTCCTCTCCTCTGGTGGCCTCGTAGCTCACAGCTGGATGGACAGAGGGACCAGTACCTTCCGTCTGCAGATCAAAGCCACAGAGAGAAGGGAACCCAATGTGAGAAGACTCACGTGGGCAGGTTGCAATTTAACACATGACACTCAGATATTCAGCACATTTAGCATATTTATTTCTCTGTAATCGATCTTACCATTTTCCCAAGACTCCACGTGGCTGGAGAATGTAAACTTCCCGATAGCCGAAGCCCCAGAGGGACAGGCCTTGCAGCGTGAACACTGCAGAGGAGCTGGCATGTCCCAGTTCTCTGTTCAGAAACCACCTCAAAGAGCCCTGACCAGGGAGCTCAGGTCAGTAAAGCATCGTCCCTGTGGTTGTGGGTTCTATCCCCAGTCAGTGCATAAGTAAGTGGAACAACAAATTGATGTATCTCTCTCTCTCTTTCTCTCTGTCTCCTTCTTCCTCTCTCTCTAAAAATCAATAAATAAAAAAAATTTTTTTAAAAAGAAACCACCTCAAAGAGAGCCACATGCAAAAGCTAAGCCACAACCCCTCCTGCACACCATTAGTTAACTAGACAACAGATCCCAGGCCTGAGCCCAACAGCGAAAGCTGCCAAGCTTCTGGACGAGCACAGAGGAGAAAATCCTCACGATCTTGGGGTCAGGAGGAGTTTCTTAACCAGGACACACCAAAAACAGACTATAAAAGAAAAAAAAACAAACAGTAAATTGAATGTCACCAAAATTTAAAAGCGTTTGATTTTCAAGACACTGAAGAGGGAAGGCAGAGACTGGAAAAACTATTTACAAACCACGTGTGTGACACGGGACTCGTAGCCAGCGTGCAGAGAGCCCTCACACCCAGTGACACGGATTTGAACGGACAATTAACCAAAGATCTACGTGTGGGGGATAAGGCCATGAGAAGCGCAGGGGGGCAGGCAGTGGTGAGGTGCACGTTAAAACCACAAGGGGTGCCCAGGACACCCACAAGCAGGGCTGCCGTGGAAAAGACGGGCCGGGCCAGGATATGAAGCAACCAGAGCGGTCCCCACGCTCTCGTGCTCACGGGCACGTGGAGGGGACAGTCACTTGGGGAACAGCTGGGCAGTTTCCCAAGTTCAGCACAGACCTACGGTATCAGCCGCCACCGGCCCCCACGCTGAGCAGGAGGAAAGCACCGCCCACCACAGGCCGCGGCGCGCACCGCCACATCAGCCTTGTGCGCGACCGCCGGGAAGAGGCAACGACCCAAGTGCCCACCAGCCGGCGGTGCGTGGAGAGCTGTGTCGCCGCAGGGCTCGCGCACGGCCGGGTGGACTTCGGGATGCTTGTGATGGGAAGAAGTCAGACCAAAGAGATCGGGCTCTAAGGTTCTGTTTACAGAAAAGTCTAGAAGACGCAAACTGACTGGCGGTGGCAGAGAGCAGACCTGTTGTCACCTAGAGACAGGGGGACAGTGCAGAGGGGCCAGAGGGAGAAGTGACACAGGGCACGCAGAGACGGGGGTGGCAACACACGGCAGCGCAACTGTGCTGCGGGCTTCAGGCGTGTGCCAGGTGTGCCAAACTTCACATCAGCGCGCACTAAACAGGCACCGCCTGTGGTGCTGTTGGATGGCACTTACACCGTGATGGAGCTGGGGAGAAAGAAATCACCCAGGAGGGGATCTCGGTAGGTTCCCAGAGGCAGGAATGACGGAGAACATCCTCCAGTCGTGCGGTCAAAGGAAACTGTAGGGCAAACCCCAGAGGGGGAGGCTGCCCTCTGGCGGGAGCAACGGGGAGGTGCAGAGCACGTCCTGCATGCTTGGGCGTTCCAGAAGCGGCTGTGACCTGCCCTGCAGAAGGTGTCAGCACAAGAATAACGAAACACCACATGTCGGATTCCACAGGGCTGAGCTAAGGCAGCCCTCAGAGGAAAACCCACTGTCTTCAAGGCTTATATTTACATAAACAAACCGAAGAAAAGGAGACTGCCTACGTGCCCAAAGGAAAAAGTTAGAAAAAAAACAAAATCAACCTAGAAAAGCAGAAGGAAAGAGAAAAGCACACTGTGTTAGGAAACCAGGGCCCAGGCACTCCCCCCACCTGGGCTTAGGGTGGCTGCAAGGCCCCTGCCAGTCCTCCCCCACCAACCCCTTGGTTGCCACCCCCCTCCCCCCACAGCTCAGCTCTCCAGCCCTCCCAACCTGGCCCACCCATGAGGAGGGGGAGACCCCCACCCAGCTGGGGACAGGGATGGAGGCTGCTGAGCTTGAGGGGCTGCAAGCTCTGGACCACCAGGCCTCTGGAGGCTGTCACTAAAGCGCTGGCTGGCTGAAGGGATCAGCTGGCTGGCAGAGGCTGTGAGGCCACGCCCACCCCACCCTGCCTTCCAGAGCAGGATCCCAGCCTTCACTGCACATTAGGGCTCCTCCGGGCCCAAGCCCCTTCTCCAGCATCAGCGCCTGTCTCTCCACTTTGGTCAACTAGTTGCAAAGACCAGGAGCCACGGGGCAGAGGCGATCCAGGACAAAGATCAAGTGGACATGGGAGCCAGTCTGGACTTGAAACCCCAGCTCTGCCCCTTGCCAGCTGCGTGACCTCCCTGAGCCCCAGTGTCCTCAAGTACGAGAAGTGATCCTCCCAGAAGATGGCCAGAGACCCATGGTAATAATATATGTAACCATGCAGCTCGGCGCATGTGCCTAGGAGTGTGACTAAGGGGGCTGTCGTCACCATCCACCCTTCAGCTGCCTCTGATTCCTGCAAGTGGACAGGGGGCTCCAGGACCACCTGCCACATCTGAGGTCTTGCCACATCATCGCTCACACGACACCCTGGGTCCACAGGTCCAGCCTCCACGAGACTGCTCTGCTTCCAGAGCGGAACGCTGGCTCTAGGCTCGATGGGCTTTGTCCCAAAGATGTAATTTCTATTTTGATTCCATGTGACATTTAATGAAATGACTTGCAGTCCCCATGCGGCATCTGAGTTATGAAACCACAGCCTCTGGATCCCCAACGCAGCTCACAATAATGGGCCCCTCCTGTGGCGGCAGGAGCTGCCCCGGCTCCGAGGGACCCGCCCTCATCGACATCCTGCACCCGAGGGGCAGCCACGGCAGCTTCTGCCTGGGCCCAAGCCTCCGGCTCCCTCCTCCGATCCAGCCCTGTTCGAAAGCATTCAGGGAGACGGGAATTCAGTGGAGAGGGTTGCAAACGGCATTTTTAGAAAAACAGATGAAACAGAACAGACTAGAAAACAGCGGAACGCCTTGCACACGCAAAGAGTGCCGCTGCATGGTCACACTGGCTGTGAGTGTGCACACGAGGTCTCTGCGAAGGGAATGAAAGGTGAAAGAGCGCAGGCCTCGTCCACCACCCTCCACACCCCTTCTCAGACACCCACGTGGTCATGTCACTCCTCAACGGAAACTCGGTGAGACCTCGCAGCATGGCACTGACAGCCCCTCAAGACCTGGCTGGCCCCTGTGCACCCTGGTCCTTGACCCTCCCCACTAGAGAGCAGGGTGGTCCAGGCAGACCCACTTCGTGCTCAGCTTACTGCGAGTGCGAAGTCACTCAGGTCATCGCTAGGTGACCCTACTCCACCTCCCCTGGGCGATGAGTTCCCGGATTCTATAGAAGCAAAGATATAAATATTTCTGGAAGCTTTCCATCCAGAAGGAAGCAGAAGCCTTCAAGTTTCTCAACATTCAAAATGGGAACCCCACCCATAGACCGGAATAGCTTGTCAGGATTGCTGAAAGGCCGGAACTCCAAGGTCATGCACATGCTTGGAGCCGAGCAAGCTGCCGGGCCCCAGCGCTGACCGCTGGGAGAAGGCAGACAGCTGTCTGCAGCTGGAGCCCCAGCCCCCAGCCCCCAGAAATTCCTGGGACCACAGGACCGCCAAACGGCAGTCTGCCAACAGCTTCATGAAACTCACTTCCCACCACATCATGTGCACATCTGGACAAGCACAGGTTCCAAGGAAAACTAAAAAAGTAATACAGTGTGCATTCGCTGTGCATGTGAGACTTCGTCCCTGACCTCGGAGGACCCAGGAAGCTGCCTTGTGTGCAAGCGGCCGTCTTGGCCCCCTCCGAGTCCGGGACAGGGCACACAGCCCCGCCCAGAGCTGGGGGACACGTGTGGAAGGATGAGCCAGAGTGCCCTGAGGTTCCGCCCTCACTTCAGGGTCCAGCCCCAAAGGCCTGACACCCTGGGTCACAGACAGTCTCCCGAAGGCCCTGTGGGTGAGCAGCTCAGCAGGATGGGTGGACCATCGGCCACTCAGTTAGCACCTGCAGCCACGCACAGGGAGCCTGGACAGGACGGGGCAGGGAGAGGAGGCAGGGAGGAGGCAATGAGGAGGAACAAGAGGGAGCTGGTGGAGGAAGTGAGCCCCACTACCAGCCATGCCTCTGGGGCCATATGTCTCCACTGTCACCAGCCTGCTTCCTCCCGAGCAGAGTGACCCCGGCTTCCCAGAGGGCAGTCACTCCCTCGTCCATTCATTCACTCATGCGCCGCTCACTCACTCACTCACTCCTTCAGCAAACATTTGCAGAGAGAATCCCGAGCACCATGCCCAAGCCAGATGCGGGCTGAAGATACTATGGGGACAGTAGGGGCTGTCCCTCACCTCAGGGGACTCACAACCTGGAGGGAAAGGAGGTCAGAAAAGTGACAGACATGATTGAGTCTGTATGACAGTCCCTCTGAGCAGGTACTACAGGAGGCCCCGGGGGCAGAGGGGACCCCTGATCAGTCTTGCTGGGTTTGGGGAGGTGCCTGGGGAGGTGACCTTGCGGCTGAGACCTGGAAGAGCAGGAGAACTAGGTCGGGCGGGAGCCCAGGTGACATGCCCACTGGACCTCCACTAGCACGCGGCTGTCCCGGAGTGCCGCCAGGGAGCCGATCAGCAGCTCCCCCTCCTGGCCACATGTGCAACAGCAGATCCCTGCCCTTTCCCCCGCACCCCTCCTCACCCCCCACCGCCCACCGCCCCTTGCGGATCAAGTCCCCAGAGCTGGGGCTGCCATTCACTGAGCAAGGAGACAGCAGACAGGGAGCACATCTGGGGCGCAGTTCGGGGCAGTGTCTGTGGCACAGTCAGGTGGACACGTCTCGTTGAGTGTTAGGTCTGGCGCTCAAAACCTGCGTTGAGGAGACAGCTGCCATTCCACAGACAGCGGGGAAGAGGCTCTAGGGGAAGTCTCTGCAGGAGCAGAGGGAGGAGAGGGGGCGGCCCAGGACAAAGGCTGCAGAGCCACCGGAGCGCTAGGTGTAAGCCAGGTGGGGTGCGGGGGCAGGGAGCCAGGGGGATGCGGTGAGATCCGAAGCAGGACCACTGGCCACAAGGGGGCAACATGACGGACGTATGGACGTGAAGGTCCAGAGCGACACCAGAGAGCGACTCTGGAACTGGGCTGCCCCACTCCCTCCCCTGACCAGCTGTGTGACCTCAGGCAAGTCACTCACCCAGTCTGTGCCCCGGTCCCTTTCCGGTAAAGATGTATTGTGAGAGGTGAATGAGTCGGTATTGGAAACGTGCTTAGGGCAGTGCCGGAGGGAAAGAAAGCAAAGGGCCCTCTCGGTGACGCGTCGGTGGCTACATCCGGGAGGAAGTCAGGCAGCGGGGACTAGACCTGAGGGACAGGAGTCGGCGGCGGTAACCGCTGCCTCCTCCTCCAAGAGGGCTGGCGGGGCGGGGCGGGACGGCGGGCTGACTCCCGGGAGAGGAAGTCGCCCTTCGAGAGCCCGAGCCAGGAAAGGCAAATGACAGAAACGAGAGCCGGGCTCCCGGAAACCTCCGTGGGTGCCGGGGCACATGCGCTCCAGCCTGGTGGTCTGGCAATGCTGGCGGACAGGTAGGAATCTTGACCCGACCCCCTTCTCCCTCCAGCCTCTCCCGCCACCTCCTCTCCCCCAAATTAAACCATTCGGGCCCAAACTGAGTTGCTTCCCAGGAAAGTGGACTAAGTGAACTCTCGGACTCAACTCCACCAGAGTCCCTGGGGTGGAGGAGGGGCATGAGTGGATCCTGTTGGCCAAGGGGTTGTGGGACACTGGGGGCGGGGTTGTGGGACACTGGGGGCGGGGTTGTAGGACATGGGGGCGGGGTTAAGAAGAGCCCCTCCCTGGCTCTTGCTGGCCCCTTGGGGAGCCAGAGGGCCCCTGCCTGAAACAGGCTTTCCTCTGCTAGCCGTCGGTCTGTCCCCATTTCCTCCTCCACGGTCCCTCCTCATTGAACCGTCCTGGACTACCCCCACGGAAGAGCATGTGCCCTTCCAGTCTGTGTCCCACCCGCCCTGCCTTTGCTTCCTCGAGCAAGAGCAAGGTCGCCACCCCACTTACTGCACCACCGCACGTAGCTCAGTCGGAGGGTCGCTGGGTTTCAGTCTCTCAGTCCACGAGGGCCTGGGCTTCAGCGGCTTCTGTCTTTCTGTCCCCAGGCACCTGGGCAGGGCAGATGCAGAGGGGGGCTCTCAGAGCTACGTGAGTTACCGTCCCCCCAGCCCGCCTCAGCCTTCCTCCGGGCGGATGGGTCTGCTCACCTGAGCTCACCTGTGCTCAGTGTCTCCCCTCCCACTCTTCCTTCCCAGCGAGAATAGCTGCGGGATTCTTCCTCTGTCCTCCATCCCACCCTCCCTGGAGCTACCCGCCCTCCTTCCTGTGGCCTGGGGCACCTGAACCTTCACAGACTGAGCTCTCAGCTCCAAGAGCCGGCCTCAGACCCCTCCAGTCGGCCGGTAACAAGGGTCTGTCTGCTGGCGGTGACCAGGGATGCGAAAGGAGAAGATGGGTCCTTCTTTTTTCCTCCAAAGGGTGGACAGTCTCCCTGGGGAGGCCACATTAATACAAGGAACATCATCCTGGCACCGCCCAAGAGGCCTGTCATTGAGTGTGGTTCCATGGCACTAATTTTCTGAAGCTCCAGGAGAGGCATGGTGAAGGGTGGGGAGGTGGGAAGCCCACACCCCCAGATGAAGTCCCCGTTCTACCACCAGCAGACTTGATCCCTCTGAGCCCCTGAGCCCCTGAGCACGGCGAAGATTCCAAAGCGCAAGATTCTCCGAACTGAAAGGGGCTTCAGAACTGCCTCCAGCCCACCCTCTGGGCTGGAGATGACAGGCTCTGGATTCCCAGCGCAATTCAGAGCCTGGTAAGCAGCACCCAGAGGCAATTGCAGGGCAGTGGGTGCGCACACAGGAACCACCATCCGGCCCCGCGTGGTGCAGCCCATTCCCCTCCAGGCCTGGGGAGGCCCCCTCAGCCCTGACCTGCTCCTGGGGCCGCCCGCCCGGTGGTCACCACCCTTCATTTCTCCAACTGGTCTCCAGCATCCGTTACCAGAAAATCAACACGGAGCCGCAGAGCAGAAAGCAAAGCCACGGGCCCTCCCAGCACCCGAGACACTGCTGTCTCTCCATCCGTGACACCTCTCGTCTTTACCCTGATGTGCACAGGCCACATCCTTGTGACCAGAGCCCATGAACACCTTGCTCTGCCACCTCTGTGGCCCACATCCAGCCCGCAGCTCTCCAAGGTGCTGCATCATCCTCCTGTTTACCATTTGTAGGGACTGGGTACAGGTCCACGGTACAGGCAGCCTGTAACCTGTCTAACCGTTCCCCTTTGGCTTGACATTTAGGCTATTTCCGGCTCCAACTCCAAGTGGAGATGGACGGCTGAGTGCCCTGTTAAAGCTTTCAAATCGAGTGGATGGTTCAGCCACTCAACACACGTTCATGGAGGACCTTCCACCTGCAGAGAACACGGAGAGAGCAAGTCACTGTGCTTTGTACCACACGCCACCCAGAGGCCCAACCGCTCACCCAGCTGGCAGCCAGCGACCACCCTCGCCACCGTGCCCCTCTCCCTCGGGCTCTCTAAAGTAAAATCTTTTTTTCAAAGAGGGGGGGAAAAAAGAATGTTGTAGCTCCAGGTAAAAATACGGCCCCTATTGTGACAGTTCAACTCTGCCTTGTAGCAGCACCAAAGCGGACTTGACAACATGTAAATGAGATGTGGCCATTTGCCGATGGACTGATTTTCCAGGCTTATGGGTCACATGGGAAAGAAACCCAAGAGGCTCGAAATGGGGTCCCTTGTGCTAAACCCCTGGAACTTCCCTGATCAAGGCTGGGAGGCAGCCCACCTGATAAGATCCCCTGCACTCCCCCTAAGGGGGGATGTCCTTGCCTGACATAATCCACTCTCAACTTCCTTGTCCCACCCTTCCTGTCTGGAAAAACCTCTCATCCCGCACAGCCCCTGGGAGCTCCTTTCTGCTTGCTGTCCTGCTCACGAGTCACCCATGAGCCCAATTAGAACTGCAGATCGACTCAGCTGCGTGTTTCAGCCACTGAAACGCAGATTCCCGTGTCATGAAATATTCTGCTAGGTTTTAAAATATCCATAGCTTGGAGTCTGTACAAAAACAGGCTGTGGACCAGATCTGACCCGCAGGACCAGCCTCCTGACCTTTGACTGTCCTTCCCTGTCCCCAGCTCCAAGGGAGGGCTGGCTAATGTTTGATGAGGAAGGTCTGCCAGCCACTTCCTGGGTGGGCAGTGGATAAAGTCCCTTCCCAGGCACAGTCGCCTCTTTCAAGGCAAAATATTTGTCTAACATGCTGAGAAAAGAAAGCTTTCTGCAACATGAGCCCAGTCTCTGTGAGGCGGACCCACCCCCTCGCTGTCTCTAGCGTCCTAAAGGACCTTTCAGAGACAAAGTCCGGTGTGGCTTCCATGAGTAACTTCCACTGAGCAAGCCTGGGAAGCGTGCCAGACTGAACCCATGGAGACAGAACTACTAATCGGGGCTGCCAGGGCTGGGGGGTGAAGGACGGGTATAGAGGGAGGCCAGTGGGTGCAGGGTCCCTCTGGGGAGTGAAAATGTTCTACAACTCTGGAACATGCTAGAACCATTACATTGTGCATCTTAAGTGAATAAATCGATGGCATGTGAATTATGTCTCAATGAGCTGCTTTTTAAAAACGCGCCAGCCACCACTCGCCTCCCATGGAACCTCGACTCCGCAACTGGGAGCTGGGGCGGCCCAAGGGAGGCTGCACCAGCCCTGGGTACCTCTTCGCTGGCTTCCAGGGCACATCCTTTCTCAGGTTGGTCCTGAGGCCCCTGCAATGGAGGGTCAGGGGGCAGCTATTTATGGCTCCAGGTGCTTTTCTGAAACAGCTGGAACCCCGTGTTCCCTACTGCTCCCCACCCCCCATTACTAAGCCTGGGGTTCCAAGCAGCGATTTAAGGGCCTGGCTCTCCTCAGCCCTCCCAGTGCAGTATGTGTGACACATCATGGGAACCAGCTGGGGGACACTGGCCTGTGGGAGGGGTTCCAGGAGCAGGATCCTCAGGACCAGCATGAAAAAGGCCCAGAGTGCCTGTTCCCTCATAAAGGGGGTCACCTGGTAAAGGGACAGGACTGTGGCCATGGGGCCAGCACACTGGAGTTCTAGTTCTGGACAGCCCATTATCTGTGAGTGAGGAGGTACTCGGCAAGGCATGTGCCCTCCAGAGCCTGTTGGCCGCCCCTGCACAGCTCAGGGCTGGGAATTCTGTCCAGGTTTAGCTTTGTTGCATGTGGCAGGAACATCAGCCTGGTTCTGTAGGGAATGTATTGGCTTACTGAAGTGAGAAGGCTGGGGTGTGGGATTCAGGCACAGTTGGACCTAGAGCACAAACTCAGGACCCCAGTCCCCAGGAAGGCCTGCCTTTGTGGCTGGTAAGGTGGCTGCTGCAGCGCCAGACACTGTTCCATGAAGTCCAAGGCCAGGGGAAACCGGCCTCCCCCACCCTCAAACCCAAAACAAGTCCTAAGCCTGGCTCTGGCATGCAGGAAGCACATCCTGGTTGCATGGAGTCTGGGGTCTACATTAGCCTTCATCTTATTAGCCTTAAGTTCTTGGGATCCTAGGGCCCATTGCTCCCCATAACCATGTTTTAGAATTTGTGACTGAGCTCCACCCATGGGAATCACGTGTGGCTGGGCTGGGGTTATCTTTCAGGAGTTCCTAGATCACAGATCAGTGGGGTCCAGAAAGATGGACACCCTTATCCTCTTGCTCAGATAGGCAGGACTATTTTCTAGCCCCCATTTCACTGGGGAGGGGTGGGGGGTGGTGTCCAGCTTTACGCAGAGGTTTGGGGTCCAACCCCTCCCCTCTTGCAGAACCTTCCTCCCTCCAGATCCAAGGGAGTGTGGGTTTTTTTCCCCCCAGGGACTAATAACTGCCCAGGACTCCAAGCTCAGGCTTCCCTGGTCTCTGCCCCCAGCACCAGGAGCTCCCCTTTCTTAGGGAGTCACTCTCCGTTTTACTGATTTATCACTGGTCGGCGTTGGAACAAGGTTCTACAGGACGTCAGTCCTCCATCTTCCAAGGAGCCACTCTAGTCTTTATGGCCACGCCAAGGCAGCTGTGGTTACCGAACCTACACACGCAATGGGTTCAGCCACTCATCATAAAACCCCTGACGTGAAGAACTCGGTCCCGGGAGTGACAGGAGCCACCACAGATCACATTTCCTCTAAAGCCCAATGCACACACGGAGAGCAGCCCCACTTCGGAGGCTGTGGGACAGGTCCTTTCAGTCCCCTCCAATTTAAAGGGGCCAAGCCACACAGTCCCGTCACCTCAGAGCCACGCGGCTCACCAAGAAGGCTGGGACTGGCCTGCCAGAGTGAAGCCATCAGTGGGATCTCGGACTACCACAGGCAGGGCTTTTGATCCTCAGTGACATGCACACAAGGGCCCCCACCAGCTGGAGTTAATGAACCCCGAGTCCCAGCCGCAGAGCCAGTCCTTGGGTTGGCTGCCAGGCCAGGCTGTGCTTGGCAGGCAGGCAGAGGAAGGCTCTCAGGGCCGGCTACCAGTGACCAGACTTGGCACCCGACTGAGCAGAAGCCATGTTCCCGTGCAGGGAAATGTGCTTCTCAAGTGGCGGGGGCTTGTGGGACCTGGAACACAGACCAGATGCACCAGGAGTATCTGCAGTTAAAACCCTGCACAGGGCTGCCCTAAGAGCAGTCCAAGCACCGGTTGGTGACTCCTAAAAAGCCCACAGGGGGTTTATAATGCATCCCGAGAGCCAAAAACCACTGGTTGTTACTACGCACAGAGTCCACCCCACCCAGATGCCAAATGTCTACAATGAACTGCAGGGAACTTGTTCAGATTGGCAGCTCCTGGGTTTCGCCCCAAGATGGGCTCAGTAGGCCTGGGACGAGGCCTCTGCCCCTGGCTCTGAGGCAGGCAGGTCCTCTGAGAGCAGTGTGGAGGTGTGTTCAGGGAGCACAGGCAACCACACAGGCAAGAGGGGGCTTGATGGCCGCCACCACCCCCCACCCCCCACCCCCCACCCGCCCCCAGGCCCGAGGCTGTTCTAATAGTCTGTGATCCTTGGAGCTTGGCTGCCCTGAACATCCTTGGTGGTATCATCAGCCCAACATTACACATCAAATGACATTCACTGAGTGCCTTTGGGGTGCAAAGGCAAAGCTCTCTGCTAGATTTCTCCAGGACACAGAACGTGCCTTTACCCAAGATGTGATGCACCTCAGTATGCTCAGCTCAAACTCACTCCCTCCATCAGCAGCCACTCCATGAGGGCCACTCCGTGCCGACTGGACCAAACCCGGGCCTTCCGGGTGAGCCTTCACCAGGAAACTTGGCGGGACTCCTGATGGGAACAGGCAGGGAGGCAGGGGCAGCAGCCTGGGTGAGGCCGGTCCCCGGTCCCACCCCCACCAGAGAAAGTGTCACCTCCTCCACAACTCTCAACACTCCCACCCACTGAAAAGTTTTATTTTAATCATTTAACATTTGTGTAAGTATTCAGTTTTAAGATCTCCAAATGCTTCAGACTATAAAACCTGTTTCCCCTGAAGCTGATTGGAAATGGAATCCTAGTTCAAGTGCGTGGCACAGCTAACGGGAGGCAGAGTGGCACAGCTAACGGGAGGCAGAGTCCGAACACCTGCTTCCGACCCCCACCTGTACCCAACAACGCACAGCAGTCTTTATTTATTTTCGTGTTGCGCAAGTATGAGGGCCACATAATCTGGGGTAGCGCCAGTTAACAATAACTTAAAAGGTAGGAGCGGGTCGCGTGTTACAGAAATCTTTAAATGGACCATTTGACCATTCATACAATAGATGACAAGGGAAACTGACAACAGCGTAGGTGAGGGGTCAGCCAGCACACCTGCTAACAAGTGTGGCCAAAGGACCGAGGTGTGTCCTGCTTTACACGGGCTTCTGAAGCTGGCATTTGAATGGAACACACCCTGACCGCACATGTCACTACTTCCCTAAGAACTGCACGGAATGTGAACTGCAAGGCAAGGTTGGGTAATTATTTCAAAGTATAAACCATAGACAGAACATAAAAAGTAGCGTTAAAAACGCTTCCTAATGTAAAAGACATGTAGCAAATAGAAAGGAAGGTTACCTATTCACACACAAAACCAGAATGAACACAATTCTGGCAAAGCCAGCTTCAGCCCTGCTTTGAACACTGAACAGGAGCTAGACCTCAGCTGGGTCATTTCGTTCGAGGATGATTTGAAAATCAATTCGCCATCCTGTCCTGGATCCCAGCTATCAAGAATCTTTCACACTAACTGAAGTTGGGGAAAATGCGGTCTGGAACATAAAAAGGCCCCCACCCAGGTTCCTGGCAGTGGGCACAGACCACACTCATGCTTGAAGCTTTCAGCCAGAAGTGCCCCCCCCACATCCCTGGACACTCGACCTGGGCTCCCGGATGCAAAACTAATGCTTAGGTGTGCACAGGATGGAGCTTAAAGAGGATGAGAAGGCACCTGGGCTCATGAGAGAAAATGCAGAGAAATAACATGCTTAGGTCACACAACTGAACTCATCCCAGTCCCCCGGTAAATTCTGAGGTGGCTCGAGTCAGTGGTTAACGGGACACTTTGCATGTGGTGTGCACACTACCCAAGTTAGGCTAAACGGGGCCCTCATTATGTCGGCAGCACAGCTATGACGTGCCAGTTTCACACCCAAGCAAGCTTTCAGGTGTGCTCGGAAGCAGGGAGGCCGGTGTCTTCCAACGGCCTTGTAGGAGCCAAACTGGGACAAGACCTTTCATAAGAATCCGAGCAGCTCTTGGCTATACTCTCATCCCAGGTGACACCGCTAGCACCGTGAACAAATAGGGCTGCTTCCTGCCGGGTGACATCACTAGCACCGTGAACAAATAGGGCTGCTTCCTGCCGGGTGACATCACTAGCACCGTGAACAAACAGGACCAACAGTGTGGCAGCTACACAGGTTCAAAGAGGTCATTAACAAACTATAGGTAATTTGCGGTATAGCTGGTTGAGACACTTCAAGCAGCTAACTTTCGTTTTGCGAAGTAAAAAAGGAATCAGCAAGTAAGAGCAGACCTTCGGTTCATTCAGAAGTCAGCATCCAGGGTGAAGGAGTTGTCTGTGGGGCTGGACATCACTCCCATCCGCTGATACTCGCCTACTCTCTTCTCAAAGAAGTTGGTCTTCCCTTCCAGTGAAATGTTCTCCATGAAGTCAAACGGGTTTTCTGCTCGGAAAGCCTGGAAGGCGCACAGCAGAACATGAATACAGAGCACCAGTTTCAAAAGAACCTGCGGGGCTCTGAACAGCCCTTTATTTACCTTGCTGAAACCCAGCTCCAGCAGGAGTCTGTCGGCCACGAATTCGATGTACTGCTTCATCAAAGCACAGTTCATCCCAATGAGCTTCACTGGCAAGGCCTCCGTGAGGAACTCCTAGGGACCGGAACACAGCCTCAGTACACGCAGGCGTGAACGTGGCTGCTTCGGGCGAGCACGAGGCCTCACAAGGCACCCACCTGTTCTATCCTGACCGCATTGACGATGATCTCCTTCACTCTCTGCTCTGAAGGCTTCTGCACCAGGTGTTTGAACATCAGGCAGGCAAAGTCACAGTGCAAGCCCTAGGAGAGAAGGCTGAAGGTCACTACCAAACCAGAAAGCGTCCATCAGTAATGTGCAGTTGGAAATGGCTTTATCTTTTTCTGCATTCTCTTTACACATCCTGCTTGGCCACACTACGAGCACTCATTAACACTCTTGAAAGGAAGACTGAGTTTCACCACTGTCTACTTTGCATATGTCACCGACACCAGCTCAGCCCCACCCAAGGCTCTCAGTGCTGCCACCTAGGCAGGCCAAGTGCGGTCCTCGCCGCTCTGATGTGGCAATGGATGGTGCAGTACTTCCGCTCCAAGCATCCTTCCTGTTCAGCAGCCACACCCTCATTTTGCCAATTGTACAGCAAGAGGCAAAACTCTGACCAGGTTACTTTTAGATTTACAGTCAAATGGGCAGGAACTTGGTAACGCAATCTCCAGTGAATCAACTCTGCAAGTCTTAGTGCATGAGGCTCCCAGTAATGCTCATCTGGCCTACACTGGAGTACCCGGGCACCACCCCTGCCTCTCCACAGCTTCACCCAAGCATTCAGCCACCTGGATGCTGGACCAGAATCCCTGTAAAACTCCCATCACCCATGGAGAAACACCTATGTGTAAAATGTACTGTGATATATTGAGAATATGAGTAAAATAACGTCAGAAGATTACCTAAAATATTTCATTCTCTGCCAAATACGTGTGTGGTTGAACTTCACTTGTGAAATGTGGGTGTAAGGCAACCTGATAACTTGGGTTCCCTCCAGTGAACACGCCTAAAAGTCGGTGGCTGGGGTGCAGACTAGCCCGTTACTTGAAGCAGACTCACCTCATCTCTGCTAATAAGTTCGTTGGAAAAGGTGAGGCCAGGCATCAGCCCTCGCTTCTTGAGCCAGAATATCGATGCGAAAGATCCGGAAAAGAAGATTCCTTCCACAGCAGCAAAAGCCACGACACGTTCTCCTAGTCAAGAGTCAACACCCAAAGGTTTCTGGTGAGTCCAGGTTCATGGCCGTAGGACGGGCCAACAAACCAGTCACATCACTTAGAAAACGAAGCACAGAGCTGAGGAGGGCCACAGGCGCCCTTACCATAGGTAGCCTCTTTGTCCCCGATCCAGCGCAGGGCCCAGTCTGCCTTCTTCTTGACACAAGGCATCGTCTCGATGGCGTTGAAGAGGAACTCCCTGTGGACACACTGAGCATCAGCCATCCCAGCAAAGACCCTCTGTCACCAGCTTCTAGACGAGAGCCCCGGGACCCAAGGCCACACGGGGTCATTTTCCTACCCCTATGTGAATTCAGACGCTTGGAATAAACAGTCAGTGAGCCCCCAGGACGCTGGCACACCGCCCCAACACTCACCGCTCCTTGGAGTCTTTAATGTAAGTGTCGATGAGAAGGCTGTACATCTCGGAATGGATGTTTTCCATGGCGATCTGGAAGCCGTAGAAGCAGCGGGCTTCCGTGATCTGAACCTCTTGGCTAAACCGCTCCACCTGGTGGCAGATGCGTGCAAGGTCAGCGTGAGGAACAACGCCCTGGGGCGGCCGTGCACACTGGCCGCAGCCCTCAACCCCTCAACCTTTCGGGGCGTCTTAAGGTTTGCTTCCCTAAATAACTTCACTACTCTGTGATAAAAGCTGCACGTTTTATGTCTCGCGCTCTGTGTACACATCAGGAGATAAAGAAACCTCTCCTTTTCTGTGAACACTTGGCTAAAACTTGTGACCACTTAACATTCGTGGTCTTTGGGCTTTTCCAGCCAGGGACAAAAATACCGTAAGGAAGAAATAACTGCGGAGCCCGTTACAACCGGGGAGCCATCACATGAATGCTAGCTTACACACTATGTATGTGTGTGGCACGTACGTGTGTATACACGCACACAGTCGGAGTGGGAGAATTTGAAGGACGAGGAAGAGATTCACCCTCCCTCCAGTCCTGAGTGGGTAAAAGCAGACCGTTTGGGGGCAACTCACCAAGTTCTCATTCACGATGCCATCGCTCGCCGCAAAGAACGCCAGGACGTGCGAAATGAAGTACTTCTCCTCGGGCTTCAGGGTCTCCCAGTGCAGCAGGTCCTTGGAAAGATCCACCTGAGCCCAGAAGTTCACAGCGGTCAAGCCCGCAGCACCTCGCCCAGGGGAGCAAGGCACCTTCCCGCCCCACTGGGTTCACAGCCCCTCCCCAGGGAGCCCGCCAGCTGGGAGCCTGAAGCAGCTGCAGGGGCCCCAGCCCCAGGGGGCCGAGAGGACAGCGAAGTGCACTTCACACAGGTTGTCACCGCTCCCGGAGGAGTCTGGGTCTCCAGTCCCGGGCAATGCCTACACTGTGAGGTGTCCCAGTGCCCGATTCCCATTACCTCCTCCGCTGTCCAAAAGGAAGCCTCGGCCTTCTTGTACATCTGCCAGATGTCATGGTACTCGATGGGAAAGATGACAAAGCGGCGGGGGTTCTCTCTCAGCAGTGGTTCGTCCTGCACGCTGAGGGCTGGTGCCTTAGCTTTCTGTTGGGGGAGAAAAAGTGAAGATGTGAAAATTGTCCGGCACACCACATGAAATTGCCGTCGCCTCCCGCCACGGCTGGGCCGGGGTCGGCGATTTCATGTGGCTCGGAGCCTCCGCGCTCGCTGCCGCCCCCATGCTCTGCATCCAGAACACAGCGGTAATGGGGCCGAGGGCCAGTGGGAACCAGGCGGAAGTGAGCTGTTTGGCGGGAAAGCGCTGGCAAGAAATAGGGGTGGAGATGAACGAATAGGGGACAATGAATCCTCCTGGCGCCTCCTACCAACCCGCGCCGCCCGCCCCGGGCCCCGCCCGCGTCCCCCGACGCCACTCACCGGCTCGCCCGACTCCTGGAAGATCCTGCGGGCGGTCTTGCTGGCCAGCACGCGGGTGCCACTGAGGGCCGGCGGCTGCAGGGAGGGAGACGCGCGGTGAGGGGCGGCCCCGGCCCGGAGCCCCGGCCCGCCCGGCCCCGGCCCGGCCCCCGCGCGCGCGCCCACCGTGTTCTCCTTGTCTGCCAGGCTGAGCCCCTTGAGGGGCGAGAGCTGCAACTGCTGCGGGTCCGGGAGAGTGGCGAGCGGGCGGCGGACGGAAAGCATGGCTGCGGCGGCGGCGGCGGGTGGATCCTCCAGGTGAGGCTGTGGTGGCGGGCAGGTCCGCCAGGTGAGGCTGCTCGCGGATTCAGGGAGCTCCTGCACCTTCCCGCCAGGCTTTTTAAAGTCCCGCGGATATCCTTGTCTGGGCGGGAACCCCGTCCCATTGGATGGACGGGAAGCCCACCCATATAACCCCACCTACCCAAGAACGCTCCTGGGTTCGAGCACGGGCTTCTGCGAATGAGGTGCAAGGACGAAACACCGCCCGCTCGAGAAACGCGCGTCTCCCGCCCTTTCAAACACTTGCCCCTCCCACAGAGTGGGGCCACAAGTCCCTGAGAACGGGCCAGTGTGTGGGGTCCTCCCTGTGGGTGAGGGCTGCAGGTCCCTGGGTCCCGCCGGCCAGCTACTCTGTGTCTTGGACACGTCAGAGGATTTGAAGATTCGGTAAGGGGCGACTTGTGACCGTAACCTAACCCATGGGGTTAGTAGCGAGATTACTCCTGTAAAATCCTGTCCTTTGTGAACATTCCGGCCAAACAAAGGACAGAGAGGGCCTTTCGCACAGTGTCCCACCGAAAATGTGGCTGCTGTCAGGCCGCTGTCCCTTGTGTTAACAGTGTTTGAAACATTGCAAACTGAGTGAAGAGTCCTGGGAGAATTGTCTGGGAAATTGCAAAGTGAGCAAAAAGCCCTGAGAAAGTGCAGGGGAGGGTGGAAGAACCAGGGGCTCAGGGACTGCTTGCTCCTCAGACATCAAGTAGCCTGGAAAGGGGTCGAAAAATCCCCAGTGGGGTGCGGGTGCAGACATGAACTCGGTGAATTTTCACTTCACCTTGCCTTTGCATTGTTTAATTTGTCATGCACATGGCGAATGCCAGGGACCAATGAAGAGCAGCTCCTGTGCTACTTTGTGTGCAGAAATCATCAAGGATAACTGTGAGCCAGCCAGAAGTTACGGCAGCGTTTTTAGTGGAAGGTTTTTTCCTGGTCACTGAGAGAGCACATGGGCACTGGGAGGATGAGCAGTGCCACGCGGCAGTCGGAGGCCGCCATTCCCCTGCCCTGTCTCCCAGTTTTGAGTCACTGGGACTGTCCCGGCCTCCCGCCTACAGTGTTATTTTTTAAAACTTCTTACTTGACAAGGAAACAGCAGGCCCAGAAAGTTAGTTGGTTCTGCCCCACGGTGGCGCCCGAAGACCGCCAGAGCGGGCTTCCGGTCCACAGTGCCCCGTCTATGACCCTGGGGACTGAGCGAGAAGGGTCCGCTCAGCCCGGCGGCCCCGACGCGGGGAGAGAGGGCGCCCTCCGCAGCGGCCGAGGGCCAGCTGCGGACATTCACTGAGGTTTTTCAGTTACGCGCGTTTTTTGAGAGCAGTTCTATCATTTGTCGCGCTTTGACAGCTGGTCCTCCTCGATTGGTCAACCAGAGGCCCCGCCCCACTTGCGACTGGCTGCACTCCGAGCTGAGTCGGTCCCGGGGCTCAAGCTGCCCAGACCCCACTTCCGGTGGGCGGGCGCGCCCTGGCCAGAGGGGCTGTCTCCTGCGGCGCCTGCGGCGGCGGAGACACAGACCTGAGGAGGTTTTCCCCAGAGCCGCTCATCCCTTCCTATACCAGACACCGTGCTCGGGATTGTCACAGTTAACACTAGGACAATGACCCCGTAGCCGCTGGGCACCCAGATGGGTCACTTCCTCTTTTAATCCGGACCACGGTGTAAAGTAGGTATTATGGGCTTGGTTCCGAAGGCGAGGACAGTCTAGCCTGAGAGTCAAGGACACTGCCCGAGGTCACACAGCTCCTTAACCTGCACAGCCATCACTATGCTCCGTGAGCATCTTCTTAGAAATGTCTCAGCAAACAAAAATGGGAAGGATTCCGCCCAGCTAGTGTGGCTCAGTGGACGGAGTGCCGGCCTCCAAACGAAAGGGTGGCAGGTTCGATTCCCAGTCAGGGCACGCGCCTGGGTTGCCGGCCAGGTCCTCAGTAGGGGACACGCGACAGGCAACCACACATTGATGTCTCCCTCCTTTCTCCTCCCTCTAAAAATAAATGAATGAAATATTGTTTTTAATGGGAAGGATTCTACAGTGTTCACCGTTCCAGCCCAGATTCAACAGTCCTTTCCACGTGACTGAGTTTGCTTGAGCCTCCTCCCTGGCTGTGTGAGGGCTTTTCTGCATCACTTGAAAAGGCTGACAGATAGGACACCTCGCTCCTACGCAGTATAACGTGGAGCTCCCAAAAGTAAGGACCTTCTCTCCCTGGCCGGGTGGAGCTGAGTGACTCAGCGGTTGGAGTGTCCTCTGGTGCCTAGAAAGGTTGTGGGCTCCATTCCCAGTGAGGGCACATACTTAGGTCTCGGATTCCATCCCCCGTCGGGGCACCTACTGGAGGCAACAGATCGATGTTTCTCTCCCTTCCTCTCTGTAAAATCAATAAACATATCCTCAGGTGATGGTTAAATAAATAAAAATAAGGGCATGCTCTAACAGGACGAAACCACCATATTCAGACCTAAGAGAACTAACATCAATTCTCTAGTCCATAATCAAACTTTCCCAGTCGTTTCAAATGTCTCTTAAATGTGTTCATTTTTGACACAGGACCCAACTAAGTGCATGCATTACATTGGGTTTTTGTATTTTTTTTTAATCGCTTTTAATTAAAGCGGCTCCTCCACTTCCCACCCCCCCTTCCATGACATTCACTTTTTGACCTCCAGGCCAATTTCCTGCAGAAGTCCCACATGTCCCAAATCTACATTTCCCAGATTGTGACTTTATAGGGCAGTTTAACTTGTTTTTTCTAACTCCTGTATTTACTGTAAACTAGAAGTTAAATCTAAAGCCTCTTTTTAAAATCCTCACCTGAGGACATGTTTATTGATTTTAGAGAGGGGGAGGGAGGGAGGGAGAGGGAGAGAAGCATTGATGTGAGAGAGAAACATCGATCAGCAGCTCTTGCAGGTACCCAGCCAGGGACCAAACCCACAACCCAGGCATGTGCCCTTGCCGGAGATGGAACTTCCGACCTCCGGATTTACAGGACGACGCTTCAACCAACTGAACCACCCTGCCAGGACTAAAGGCTTTTTTAGAGTTGGCTTATTCTTTCATTGTGGTAAAGCTGAAATTCACAGAAACTGAAATTCACCTCTGAGCCACTTCCAGGTGTGCAGGTCAGTGGCATTGAGTACGTTCTCAGCACGGGGCAACCAGCACCGGCATCGTCTCCAGAACGTCAGAGTCCCAAACTGAAACTCCGCCCTCATCCACCACCAGCTCTCCATCAGCCTCCCCTAACCACCATCTGTTCCCCTTTCTGTCTGTGAATCTGACTGTTCTAAGTACCACAGAAGTGGAATCTCGCAAAGTGTGTCCTTTTGTGTCTGGCTTATTTCACTTTGCGTCATGTCTTGAGCGCTCATCCGTGTTGTAGCAAGGACCAGGATTTCCTTCCCTTCGAGGCTGAGCAGCATCCACTGCATGGCTGTGCCATATCTCGGTTATGGACTTCCTTTCTGAGACCCATCTGTCCCTTCCCTCCATGAGGTTCTTTTGTTTCCCAGCCACTAGGAAGCAAGGTCAACCCTCCTCCATGACTTCTTCCCTGTGTGCCTCCAGTGAACCCCCTTCCTCTTTCTGACTGTGACTACCCCTTTCAGACCTTCAGGTTGCTCAGGAACCTCTGTTGAGGGAAACGTGTCCAAGTGGAGCTGGAAGTTGAAATACTTCATCCCAAGCGTGACTTGTTAGCTGTGGAATTTCAAGAGCAAAGCGGTGGGCTCTGGGTAGAGCCCACTCTGCCTTCCCGTCCCTCTACCAACCCCCACAACCTGCCAAGGGACCTCCCCCTTCATACAGCTCTTCCTGCAGAAACACCCCCATTCACACACACCCCAGCTTACCCCAGAACCCAACTCGCGTTCCTCCCAGAAAGGGTGGAGGCATTTTAAGCCTGGACCCCAACCAAGGAAAACCCAGGACACGGATTCAGAGTTTCAGCCACCCAGGGGCCTGGGCCAGGCAGCCAGCTCGGTGCACGCTGGGATCTGATTTGCCTTTTGCTCAAGTAGCCCCTAAAGTGATGTTGAAAAGTAGTGTGCCCTTTTGCACACGTTTAAATTGACACTTAAACCTTCTCATCGTGAGATTAAGTAGCTGCAGAAGATGTAATTTCCACCAAGTTGCAAATGTTAGTGTTTTTTTTAAAGCGTGAGGTCGTCATTCCTAGAGCCTCAGCTCCTTAGACATCTGTGTGTTTGCTACACTTGTTTTAAATTCTTAGTCTGTCCCTTCTAATCTCCAGTTGTTGGTGTTTGTAATCCAGTTTGTGAGTTCTCTTTCAGTAGTTTTACTTTGGCAGGTGATCTCATGTTCCCCTGAGGGGGTATCAGCTACTGGGGGAAGGGCCAGCCCTGGAGAGTTCTGGAGAGGGTGGCCCACCACCCTCTCCAAGTCAACGCCTACAGGCTTCTCCAGGGCATTCCACCCTCCAAGAAGGAGCCCTGCCAGGAGAGCCCCTCCCTAGGAGGAAGGTCCACCCCTGGAGGGCATAGCCAGGGGGTAGGAAGTGAGTACCCTGGACTGTTTAGTATATGCAAGAGGTACATTTTTTTCTTTTCTTTGTTTTAAAATGTTTGGCCTATTACCTTTAAGGATCCTTATTGTATAAAAGTGATACATTTTACTGTAAAAAACACAAGCAATCTAAATATACATAAACAAATGGGTAAATGTTTTCCATAATATCACGCCCCAAAGCTAACCTGTCAGGCCTTTATTTGTATGTACACACCCTCCGGGACCCTACTATATGCCCTGCCTTGTACATAGCTCGCTTTTCTCCCGGAATGGGCCTGCAGGACCCTCAGGTTTAGGACCTGGTGCAAGGTCAATGTTGCGGGCTCTAGACCCAGGCCGCCTAGGTACGAGTCCCAGCTCCCCCGCCCGCTAACGAGCGTCAGCGGCTCTGTGTAGTAACAGGGCCTAGAACCCACTTCTCAGGACCGTCATGAGGATGGCACGAGTTGATGTATGCAAAGCCCTCGGGAAAGTTCCTGGAACCGGGGTAGATATTAGCTGCCACTATCATTTGTCTGACTGGTCCTCTAGTTGGGGGCAAGGGCCATCAGCCCTGGGACAAGTCTAAACTGGAAAAGGTGTCTGCCCGAGGAAATAGGCAGGCTCCTGCCCTCTTTCAAACAGACAGGGATTCCTGGAGTGGGGGAAAGGCAGAAGCAGTGTAACCAAGTTCTTGGCCTGTTCCTGTGTCTTCCTGGGTTTTCCCGGGACAGTGGGAAAAGTACAGGGACTCCTGGAGTCAGCTCTTCACTGAGGATTCTAGGGGTTAGTGGGTCAGCACCCGCAGCTCCTGAGCTCCTTTCTGAGGGGTAACCAACAACGAGAGTCAGGGCTCGGGGCAGTTTCCTCCCTGCTCTGGGGCTTGGCGCCAGGACAGGCCCCTCTGTTAGGTCTGCAGCTGCTTTGCTCTTTGCCCAGGACTCCCTGGACAATCATGTTATCAGGCACCCAGTCTCAAAGCCTTTCCGGGTGTGGTTTTAAAAAGACCTTGAAATGACAGATATAGGAAAGCGTTTCATTTGTTCTATACAGATTTAGATCCTGTCCAATTTTTTGCTACTATAAACAGGGCTGCAGTGAACATCTTGTATTCCTAGAAGTAGAATTACCGGGTCAAATAGTGTGAACATTTAAAACATGGACAGGCGCCGTCCAGAAGCCTGTGGGAACACTGGCCGGTTCACACTGTCACTTAGCAGCACGTGGGAGCGCCACTTTATGTCCCAGCCAGGGATCTCTTATGAGTGGAAACTAGTATTTCCATGTTGTCTTATTCTGAGTTTATTTGGTTATTAGTGAGATTAAATATGGACATTTACATTCTCTGAATTTCCTGGATTTGTCCACTTCTTGGTTGGGTTATTTATCATTTTCGTATTGATTTAGAGGCGCTCTCTATCCTTTGGATGGTAACCCGTTTTCTATTGTATGTTTCCGTTACGTCGCCTGGTTTTCACTTATGTCCTTTTCTCTTTTTCTCAAATATAGCTTTGTCTTTGGAAATAGTTTAACACACAGAAGTTGCAAAATTAGTACCAAGCGTTCCCGTGGACCCCTCACCCAGGTTCCCTCCGTGTCTTACCTAACTGCAATTTATCACCACAATCGGGAAGCTGACATTGCTGCAACCCTGTTAAGTACATTCTGAGCCTTCTTGGGATTTCACCAGTTCCCACAAGCACTTGCGGTTACATGCACGGTCCTTGGAAAGGTGACCATACGTGTAGATCTGAATCATCATCACCAAATCAGGATGCAGAACTGCTCCATTGCCACCGAGAAAATTCCTGTGTCGTTCCTTTGCGGTCACGCCCTCCCTCGACCCCAGCTCCTGGCGGCCACTTGTCTGGTCCCCAGCACTGTAATTTTGTCACTTAGAGAAGAACATATAAATGGAATCACATGCTCTGTAGCACTTTGAGAATTTTAAAATTATAACTGCATGTATTTTATAGATAATTTGGGGGGGAAATACTACCTTACACAGTATGTCTTCCCATTCACGAGCACAGCATCCGTGTTTTTTCATTAAGGTTTTGTTCAGTGACCGCCAGTCAAGTTTTAGAATGCTCTCGTGGATTTTGCACATCACTGGTGGGACTTAATTCTCAGTATCTTTACAGTGCCTGGTCCTTCCTTCTGTTCTGTGGCCACCCCAGGATGACCCCCCAGGCAGAGCTGTTCTGTTCTCGGGGCCTGAGCCGCACTTTCTCCTGGCCTCTTCTGTGGCTGGCCCACTCTTCTCTTTGGGACCTCAGCACAGTGTCCCCGCCCCCTCTCTAACATACCAGCCTGTTTCCGTGGTTTGCAGAGCAGTTATCGGTCTGTTGACTTTGTTTCTCACTTAGAACCAAAGCTCCAGAGAACCAGCCCCAGTGAGCTGTGTCTCCTGCTGACATCCCCGGTGTGTTCTCAACAAATAATCACTGAATGAAGGACAGGAAAGAGAATCCCTGATCCGGCTTTTTACCCAGAAGTATCTATTGATGTTTCATATACATTCTTTATTGTGTTAAATAAATTCATTACATCCTAGATCACAGACAGTTTTTATGAGGAATGTTGAATTTAATCAAATACTCTTTTGGCAGCTCCCAATGAAACTGTATGACTTTTCTCCTTGAATCTACGGATGTAATGGTAACAGCCCGCTGGCACACACACTTAGGATGTACCAGGACTGTCCCAGGCACTTTTTGTATTTATTTTTTAATTCTGACTCAAGCATTTGTTTACTGGATTTAGAGAGAGAGGAAGGGAGAGAAACATTGATCGGTTGCCTCCTATGCCCACCTCAACCAGGGATCGAACCCACAAAGGAGGTATGTGTCCTGACCGGGAATCGAACTGCAAGCTTTCGGTGTGTGGGATGGCGCTCCAACCAACTGAGCAACCGGGCCAGGCCTTGTATGTACTTGTTGGAACATAACCCGTGAGGTAGGTACATTATCATCCGCATGTCATGCCTGCAGACGGGGAGGTTAAGTAATTTACCCAAAATGAAGCAGATGAATCCAGGGTTTGAATGTCCACAGCCTGTTCCTGAATCTGCGCGTTCAGCCACAGTTAGTCCGCATCTGCCAGTCTGCGTCCTCTTATCATTGCTCTAGTAGAACCAGCCGGGTTATTAGATTCCCCGTCATCCAAAATAGAATCATCAGTCATTTACCAGGTTCTCTGTTCTCACATTTTCTGGAATACAAGTAGTTTCCTTAGAATGAAATTAAGAACACTTACATTTTCTTCTTCACTCTGATATAAATTCTCCGTCTCTTGTAAGTTTGATACAATTTGCCTGTAAAAACTGCCAAGGATGAGCACCTTTTTTGTGTGGAGGGAGGTAAATATTTGACAAGTTTCTCACTTCCTTCTTTTTTGTGTATGTATTTACTTATTTTTAGAGAGAGGGGGAGGGAGGGAGAAAGAGAGGGAAACATCAGTGTGTGGTTGCCTCTCACGAAGCCCCTACTGGGGACCTGGCCCGCAACCCAGGCATGTGCCCCGACTGGGACTCGAACTGGCGACCCTTTAGTTCGCAGGCGGCACTCGATCAATCCACTGAGCCACACCAGCAGGGTCACTTCCTTCTATGGTGTGAATATATTCGGTGTGTCTTTCTGCGTATGAATTAGGGGTCGTTTGACAATGACAAACTGCTGCAGCCAATTTCTGCAGAAAGGGTTTACGGAGGAGAGTTAGTGCTTTGGAAATGGTTGGAAGGCCTAGAAGGGTGGGCACCGGGTGGGGGTTCCAGGAGCAACTCCCGGAACACTGTGGAGCCAGCCCCCAAAGGGGCTGCAATCGTGCTGCTGGTGTGCTGGCCAGCACCCCGTTGCTGGGCTCAGGCGCACAGCGCTCAGCCAGCACCCTGGCCCCCAAGTGCGTGCTCTCTGCCTTTCCTCTTGACACCCAAGCGCCTATAAACTTCTTTCTTTTTCTTTAGACTTATTTTGGCATAATTTATTTCAATCGGCAGAGAAATTACAAAGATGTTACAGAAAGTTTCCATATAGCTTTCATTTATCTTTCCCTAGAGTTGACACCTTACGCTTAAAAAATCTAAAGAAATTAACATGGGTACCAAACTCCTAAGTACAGACTTTATTCAGATTCCACCAGATTTCTCACTATGTCCCTTTTCTGTTCCATATCCACGCCCCCTCACCCCCACCCCCTGGCCCCAAATCGCACACTGCTTTTAGTATTTTCCTTTTTCTTGAAAGCTTTATTTACAAGTGGAATCATTCAACAAAGAAGCAAAAGCAAATGAGCCTGAAAAAAGGAACGGAGCTCTTGTCTAGAATGTCCTCAGAACATTCGATAGCTCAGTCGCTGGCTGGCATGGCGTTTTTCTCAAATGAAATCATTAATGCCTTTGCATGTTCTTTTGAGTACGTTTTGGCCAAATCCCACAGGTGTTAATAGGTAGTGATCTCATTTTTGCATTTTTAAAGAAATAGTCTGAATTTTTGGTTTTGATTTCTACCTTGATCTGAGTTACTTGAAAGGTCAAAAATGTTAATTATCCGTGTGGTTTGATTTCAATGTCTGATATCTTTCCATTTCTACTCTCTGCTGGTATTGCACTATGATCAGAAAATGTATGGCATGTACTTTTTATTTTCTTCCTCATATTTTGAAAGTTAAAAAATATGGAGAATAATTTTCTGAGGAACGGCTGTATTATTGTCCTTCGTGGCTGTACCATTTTACATTCCCAAGAGTGCACAAAGTTTCCAATTTCTCTACGTCCTCACCAACACTTGTTACTTTATGGTTTTCTTTAAAAATAATCACCCTTGTCTCGATTTGCATCTCCAGCACTGACTTTTGTAGGACTATTTTAATAGGTTGACAGCGCCGTTGGAAACAAAAGTGGTACTGTTACCTGCTGCATGTCACATAACCCTGCTTGGCAACAAGGGCCAGAAACCCTGGACACCTCCTGGCCCTGTAGCCCCGCAAGCTGCCCTCCTGGAGCTTTCCCTCCCTCCTCCGGGGGTGGGGGATGACTACTTCCAGGGGCGGCTGTGCAGCTTACACGGGACCTCGTGGAGGACCTAGCATGGTGCATGGCGTGTAGTAACCCTCAATAAATGGCAGCTAGTAGGATGGTCGTGGGCTTCTAGGCTTTGAGGGTTTCCCCACCTGTACCCACCATGCCAAAGCCCCCCATGTTGCTTGATGGGACCCGGGGTGCGGGGGGTGCCCTGTTCCATCTCTGCCTGTGCCAGATGGGCAGGTCCAGGAGCCCTATCTCTACGCTGCCCCAGGGCGGTGCAGGAACTTCTGAGAGCTTAGATGCTTATTATCAAAAACCTGCAGAATCACACAGAGGATGAGTCCGCCTAATCCAGAGTGGCAAGAAAGTGTTCCAGGAAGTGGAGGGGCTGGGTGGGGCAGTGGGCAGAGTGAGGAAGGGCCAAGCTGCCTGGGTTCCACACTCAGCCCTGGGCCTGCTGCACTGACTTCCTGGCTCATCTCACACAAACCAGAAGCCCAAGGCCTTGGGCGGCCACAGAGCCCAGGAGATTTAAGTGGGCTAACTCCCCATGGGCAGGCGCCCCTTGTCCCTGAAGGTCTAGGGGCGGGATGTGAGCCCTGCACTTCCTAGTCTCTTGACCCGTTAGGAACTGTGTTGGGTACACAGAGTCAGTCTGGCTCCCTCACCCAGATATCTGGGCAACTAAGAGAAGCAGTGTCCCCATAACCTTGAGAACGGGTCCAGTAACCGGTTCCCATAGCCTTGAGTGGGCTCCACGGGCAGAATGAAGCTCTGTTGTATAATCTGTTGGCTCCCTGCTGGCTTTGTCTGTATCTGGTATACCTCCCGCTGGGAGAAAGGGGACAGGTGACAGGCAGGGACACGCAGCTTGCACCCACCCTTGAATAAAGGCATGTCAAGCATCCTCACGGCTCCGCGCATTTTCTTGTCTGTCTGAATCCTGTGGACCTTGGCATAGGTGGCAGGATTTGTCACAGAACGGTATGAAGGAGCCTCCGGGGTCCTCCGAGGAAAGCCTGGAGGGACAGCAGACACCAGGAAGTGGCACCCAGTGGCGAGCCTCCCCAGTGGCTTCGTGGGCCCCACCCCGGTAGTGGCCCGACGTCCCCGCACGATAGAGAAAGCCCTGCAGGTGGTTGGGAAGACCTTGGAGCAGCCCTTTCCCGGGCGCAGTGGGAGCCCTGGGCTGGGTGTTCCTTTCAACTTTGCGAGCTGAGACGAACACGGTGCTTCCCAGAACAGCAAAGTTCCCGGAGCCCGGGGTGGGAACGGAAGCCCTGAAGGCTGAAGAGGGAACGACTGCGCTTCCCAGCGCGGCGAAGTTACCTGAACACCCAGGCAGAAAGCAAGCCTGAAGTCTTGAACCTGCGCCCTGGCGAAAAGCCTCCGAGCCGCGCAGCTGCAGCAAAACCGCTCCCCATCCGCACTGAGCAATTCAGGGAAAAGGGTGGGGGGAAAGGAACTGAAGTCCGCGCGGGCCCGCCCAGTATTAATAAAGAAAATGAAATCACCGCAGCCTACGGCGCCTGGCGGGAGGCTGGATCTGGGTGGCCCGGCGTCCCCTCCCTTGCCCCGCACGGACAGGGAACAAAGTTGTCGACAGTGACTGGGCGGGAGGGCGGCGGCCCGGGTTGGGGGCTCGGGCGGCGCGGAGCGGGGCAGGCTGCGCCCTGGATGTGCTGCTGCGCAGAGCGCGCCCTGCCCGCCGTGCCCGCGGCGCTGGGCAGCAAGGGCCGCGCGCTCCTGGTGGCCGAGGTGCTGCCAGCCGCCGTGAGCGGACGCGCAACACTGGCCCTGACCACGCGCGCTCCGCCGCCCAGCGGCCTGGCCGTTGCTTGCCGCCGCGGGAGCTGCTGGAGCGGGCGGTGCGACACGGGTGGCCGCGAGGGAGCGTGCAGGAGCCAGTGGGAAGAGAAGCGGGCGCCGGCGGAAAGCGCGCCAATAGGGAGGGGTGGCGACCGCGGAGCGGGCGGTCCCCGCGCGCCGATGGGCGGAGCCCAGGGCTGCGCCCGGAGCCGAGGAGACGGCGGGGGCCGGAGTCGCTGCAGAGGCGCCGGCGGCCCGGGCAGACACTGCCGCCGGGGCCTGAACGCGCTGGCGGAGGAGGCATTGCAGCCGCGGGAGGAGCCAGAACCTGCGGCCAGCGCGGGTCTCCAGGCACCGGTCCCGCGCAGAGTGGGAGCCCCTGGTGCCCGCGCACCGGCGGGCGGTGCCAGCCTAAATTATCTGTCAGAAAACCCCGGGGGTGTGATCCGAGAGACCAGTCCTGTGCGTCCAAAGGACCATATGGCTGTGCCAACCTTCTGAGAAGAAATATCCTTTGGAAGTTTAAATAGAGGACAGGGCCAAGAAACCCGTCTACAGGGGATGGGCGGGGCCCAGAAAAGGTGAAGGTCATGTACTTTTCCTTGAATATTGGGCAATTCCCGCCCGCCCCGCCACAGTATACTGTTTAGGTGCCCCCATTCCTAAGAGTATCCTGGGCCCCATATGGGGGCCTGTTGAGGCTCTTTGTGGGATTATGCTAAGCACCCCCCTCCTCGTTCAGTTGCTGTCCCCACTACGGGTGAGGATGGTTAAGCAGACACTAGTTCATTACTAAAACAGGCCAGAGCGGCCAGTGAACAGAACTGCACGCACCGTGTCTCCCGGGGCCAATGAAGCAACTCTCCCCCGGGCCCTCTATTTGCACATATAGTTGGGCAGTGTACCAGGGGTTAACACCGTGAATCTCCACCCGGCACACAAATAAATGGATGTCTATGCTTAGGCCACTGTGGGAACAGTCCTTATGGCAAGACCTATGAGAGTCAGTCCACCAGAAGCACATCACTGTATATCCTGCGAGCTGTGGCTGCCACCCGTCCCCTGCGGGTTGGACAAACGCTTATGGACTGTCCCCCGGACTCTAGATGAGAAACGTCACAGGAGGCCCAGCTCTGGCAGAAGTGCTGCGCCACGGGATTGCAGCTTCAATTCAGCTGCAGGTGCAGACTAAGGGTTCTTCGCTGAAACCAGGCATGGAAAACAGGGGAATATTCTCTTGCCCACTCCTGAGGGCCTGGAGCAAGGGCAAACAGTCACTTGGGCGTGGCTTTGGGAAATAAAAGCCCCCCATATGCGCTGGGAGGCTCTGGGACTGGCTGCTGTATTTAGGGGCGGCCTCATTGGTTGCTTGTTGCTGTAGCCTGTTCTGCCCCCCTCACTAAGGGACCTTCGAGGAAGACATCCTCGCATAGACGGCACGGTGAGGAACCCAGAAGGGGTGGGTTGTAGGGGACACGGAGTCAGTCTGGCTCCCTCATCCAGATATCTGGGCAACTAAGAGAAGCAGTGTCCCCATAACCTTGACAATGGGTCCAGTAACCGGTTCCCATAGCCTTGAGTGGGCTCCGTCCGCAGAATGAAGCTCTGTTATATCATGTGTTGGCTCCCTGCTGGCTTTGTCTGTATCTAGTATATTAGGGGGTTAGGGACCTTCCGCTGGGAGAGAGGGGGCAGGGGACACATGCAGGGACACGCAGCTTGTGGAGTGCATGGCTCACCCACCCTTGGATAAGGCATGTCACACAGCTCCACACATTTTCATCCGTCTGTCCGAGTCCCGTGAATCTGTCTGGCCTTGACTGGTCATAGCACAAACTGGCAACCACAACCAACTCGAGCCTTCCTAAGGAAGTCCTTTTGCGGGCCACTGGCTGGTGGTAGAGGGACAAGGAAGCTCTGACTTCCTGCTGCATTTGAGCTGGAAGAACTAAGCTGGGGACTGGTGGGAGCCCAGACAGAGTGGACTCAGTGCACAGCAGAGCGGAACCGAAGGGCGGGGAGAGACTGCTGCTTAGGGCTGTCTGTTGCAAGCCACAGACACTAAGCAAAAGCAGCGTCTGTCGGTTTAGGTGCCTGCAAAACTGAGAGCAGCTCTCCAAGCGTCTGCCCAGCCCCCAGACCCCAGCCCCACCATCAGCTTGGCGTACCTTCCGCTGCCGGCCCCTCCAACCTAACTCCTAAGGCCTCCTTACACGTGGGGGAGGTCTCCACCTGCCCCACCCTCCTGCCCCTCCTAAGACGAGAGGGCAGGTGGTTGAGATCCTCCAGGCCTGCTCAGACGCAGAAAACCACTCAAGGAGAGCTAAAGAACAGTCCAGGAAACATCTGAACTTGACTCAGTGTTAGCTTGAATAGAAAAAAAAAAATTGACATTTAGTTCTTTAAAATATGAACACTTGGCCCTGGCTGGTGTGGCTCAGTGGATTGAGCACCAGCCTGTGAACCAAAGGGTCACCAGTTCTATTCCCAGTCAGGGCACATGCCTGGGTTGTGGGCCAGGTCCCCAGTGTGGGCTATGTGAGAGGAAACCATACATTGATGTTTCTCTCCCTCTCTTTCTCCCTCCCTTCCCCTCTCTCTAAAAATAAATAAAATATATTTTTTTAAATCTGAACATTTTACTTCTTCATAAAAAAGAGCCTAGTGATTAACCCAGGGCCCGAGAACAAGACAGCTCTCCCTGGTATTTAGACAATATTCCCTTTTTTAAAAATACACACATGTGTACATTACATGCACACATACAGGAAAACAAAACCTTAGAAAGCACATACACTTAAACCCTCGGGTAAGGCACTTTTATTGCCCGTCTGTTTAACTTCCCAAACTGCATTCACCACGCTGACTCCTGCAGGCACTGTGCTGGCCCTGCCTGCAGGCCCCGGTGCATCCGCCCCACCCACCCCACCCTGGCCTGAGCCGGGACAGACTCAGAGAGCCACTTCCTGTCTGGCTTCCAGGAAAAGGCCGCCTGGCCAGTGGGAACAGCTCTGGGAGACCAGAGGGAGAGAGGCAATGGGACGGGTAGTTCTCTCCCTGGCTCTGACCCTGAAGGGTCACAGGCTCTTTGCACCCTGGACCAAGGTCTCACCTCCTGTCCAGTGGCCTTCTCCGCAGGTCAGACGAACAAAGACAAATGCTGTATGTTCTCCCTCACTTGTGGAATCCTAAGAAGCCCCCCTAGATACGCGGAATAGATGGTAGTTGCCAGAGGTAGGGGTGGAGGGTGCATGGCACAGGTGACGAGAATCTAGACTCGGACTCTCCATTTTCAGCCCTGGGTGTGGTGTGCCACGTGAGGCCACAGCCAAGACCATTCTCTGGGCTAGAAGAACAGGAGCCCCCAGACAGACCATTTGGCAGGTGGCTTGCCTGTGCTTGTCCCTGGAGAGCGTGGCTCTCACCAATCACCAGTCAGCAAGCAGTGTCTGTGGGCCAGGCACTGTTCCAGGAGCTTTGTTCACAGCAGGAAAAGTCTCAGAGACATCCTTGCTCCTGGGAGCTTACATTCCAGCAGCAGAGAAAGAGACAAACAGGATCAGTGTATGAAGTCGCACGTCAGGCCCATGGGGCTCGCTTGGTGGGTCGGGTGATGCAAAGGGTTGGATTCCCGGTCAGAGCACAGGCCTGGGTGGCCGGGTCAGGCGCCGGTGAGGGGCAACCGATGGACATCTCTCACATCTGTGTTTCTCTTCCTCTCTTCCTCCCTCCCTTCCCTTCTCAATAAAAATAAATAAATAAACTATTTAAAAAAAAATTGTATGTCAGAAGGAGGAAGGCCGTGGAAGGAGACTAGACAAACTAAAGGGGGGCTGAAGTGTGTGGGGGTGTATGGGGGGGAGGTGTGCTTAATTTAGAATAGGCCTCCCTGTGCTGGTGATCTTTCGCTTTGTGAGTCGACACTAAGTCAACTGAGCCACGCCAGCCAGTGCGCCTCCTTGTATTTTCATGAAGAAAAATATGCAATTTTAGAAACTTTTTCATGTTAGATAATCTTAGACTTACAGGAGAGTTGCCCAGACACTACAGTTCCCACGGCGCGCCGGCTCCCCCTACTGTTAACAAGTGGCGTAACCACAGCACAGTGACAAAGAGAAAACATTAACTTGGACCGACACTGTGACCTGAACTGCAGACTCTCCTCGGATTTCCCGAGTTTTCCCCATCCTGTCTTCCCCGTGACGCAGGGACCCCTGCGCTTTGCTGTTTTGTCCCCTCGGCCTTCTCCGCTCTGAGACAGTTTCTCTCTTCTGCGACTGCCTGGCACCTCTCTCCGCTTGGGCCCCAGGTCTGGGCGGAGTCTGGGACGGGGGTGGAGCTCTGGCCACGCCCGCACTCGGAGAGCGGAACGGAAGCCTGCACCAGGAGAGGAGTGGCCAAACCTGGTCTCCCGCCCTGGCCCAGGGCCACGCAGCTGGTCACAGCTCCCTCCAGCTCTCAGCCTCAGGAACTGCCAGCGCCTGGTGACCATGGCCACTTCTGATGGACAGAGCCGGGTCTGGTAGGCAGTGCCTGTTCTCCCAGCAGAACACAGAGAGCTAAAGGAAGGGCTGGGCCCTCCTTGACTCCACCAGGATTGAAGTACTGACGCCCCAGTTTGCTCTCGAGGCAGGAGAACGCGGCAGCCAGTACGGAGGGCCCGCTCTGCCTCATCTCACCCCCACCTGCTCCCACCCAGAGTTCCGCAGCTTGCAGCCAGGGACACCCGAGGGACCAACCAGCTGCATGCGGCAATTTGGAGCTAAGATCCCAGTGATGTGCCTGGCACTACTCAAGTCAGGAAGAGCTGATGGCCCAGCTACCGTGGAAAACAGTCTGCTTGAAGGGCAGCTGGTGTCCAGACACATTTGGACTGGGAGATGCAAGAGAGACATAGAGGGTGGAGATGCCACACACATTCACATAGATCTCTCCTGAAGATGGCCGCTGGAGGCAGGCACGCTGTTGCCAGGTCATGCAAATTAACACATAGACTGGGATCTTTTTAGGGGGCGGGAGACTCTGATAAAGCCCTGGTCTGGGAGAGGGGCTCCTCAGAGGTACACGTGCTTTGTAAGTGCCACCAAAGCCCTCTGTGCAGGTGCTCTGCTAGTTGGGGCGGCTCGCTGGTGCAGGAAGGCAGGCCAGGCACCGGGATTCATGTGCTGGGCTGCAGGGGGCGAGGCTCCAGCACGGATCAGCTATGTGGCTGAGGGCAAGGGTCTTGGGTGTTCTGGGCCTCACTGCCCTGTCTGTCAAATGAGGGACCACAGAAACTGCCCTAGGAAGTTGCTGCTGAGAGTCACACCGCCAGAACCTCACAGCGTGCCCGGGACACTGTAGCGCTCCATCAGTAGTAGCTCTGACAGCCTGGTCCCGGACCTGGGCCGGTCATGTCTCCTTCCCCGGGACTCTGCTGTGAACATGCGCTTCCCAGCACCAACTCTGCGCCCTGCTGTTTGCTGGGTACCTGCCCCGCATAGCTGTCAGCACAAAAGCCTTTCTTTAAAAGAAAAAAAAAGATTTTATTTATTTTTAGAGCCAGGGGGAGTGAGAAAGAGAGGGAGAGAAACATCAATATGTGGTTATCTCTGCTGTGGCCCCTGTCGGGGGCCTGGCCTGCAACCCAGGCATGTGCCCTGACTGGGAATTGAACCGGCGACCCTTTGCTTGGCAGGCCAGCACTCAGTCTACCGAGCCATACCAGCCAGGGCCCAGAGAAGCCCTTCTTTACTTTAGAATTTTATTTCATTCAAACTGCAGGATTCTTTATAAAAAGAGAGAGAGTGCTCTTTCCCCTACTGTAGCAGTAAGCTAAGTACCTGAGGGCCTTTTTCTTCCCTCGCCCTGGGGTCGTACCTAGCATAGAATGTCCCTTGCCCACATCTCAGCACCTTCCTGTCTGCTTCTGGAGACTGTCCTCTTTCAAAACCCAGCTCTGGTGTTCGGTGACCTTTATTGACCTTTCCCAGAGTTTTTAACTCATGTTGATTCTCCTTCCTCTGTTTTTGTACCTGTTGCTTCACAGCTCTCTCGTTATGTCGCATGGCTGTCCTGTCTGTAGAGTTGAGTCCAATGGACTGTGTGTGGGTTACGTACTCGTTCAGCAACACTGAAGTCTTTTCTGATGGTTTCGTTTTCCCGTAAGTTTGCTTTCAGTTTAAGTAATCCAAGCCCATTTGGGTAAGTACTCTCGAGTAGATTAAAATAACTTTTACTGTATTCCCAGTGTTCGTCCTTGTAACACTGGGCACCGAAAGCTTCTTCCCTTTTATTTGTGTCTGTATAAGAAAAAAAACAAGGGGAGGGAAATGCTTTTAACATTTTATCCATAAGGAAAAAAGGAAACTGTAGAAGTAGAAAAATAAAGATGACCTACAGATCTAGTTTCTGGTTCACACAAAAGAAGGACCTTAGAAATTGGGAAGGCCGATTTGTCTACAGGAACCTTTTTAGTTTGGGTTTCAGAACTCAACAATCTGGCCTGGGGCCCCAGGTCAGGTACAAAGGCAGAAATAAGTTACTAAAACTTGTAGGTGGTTAGTATTAACTTCCTTTCTTTCATGAATAAACCATATTGCCTGGGACTAATGGGTGAAACTCAGCTTGCAACTAGATGGGGGATGGGAAAACTTCCTGGAGAGGCCAAACGTCAACACTTTATAGGTCGGTGCAGGACAGACAAGCCCTCTCCGAAGCAGCTACTCAGCCCTGCAGTTAGGTAAATGTCATATAGGACAAGCCTGAGGGTCTGCCCCAGTCCTAAATGTTATTTCTTGCTAAATGTTAAAATGTAGCCTGGTGTTTTGCAGATGCAGCTATGAGCAGGAAGAGCTGGCAGGAACTCAGTGGGATGAAAAGCAGGAATGGGAAGAAGAAATCAACATGTAACTGACCAAAGGGCTTGGGAGCAGCTGTTGAGCCTCCTTGTGACCGAGGCAGAGCTTTGGATTTGAGTCCCTTCTCCTGGACTTGGGGCAGCCACATAAAACTGTCTTTGTCACAAACACATCTTGTGTTTGGACAGGGTGCCCCAAACCCCTTGTGTGGGGTTTCAAAATCAGCCAGAGACCCACAAATGGGGCGTGGCTGTGCTCCAGTCACACCTCCTTGACAAAAACAGGTGGGTGCTGGATTCCGCTTGCTGACTGCAGGTTGCTGGCTGCATTTCCAGGTCCAAGTGTCCGTTCTGTTAGACACACCAGGCCCATGGAAAAGGAAGCCGTGTCGACCACGTGGTGGGTCGTTATGGCATTGTGACTACTCATAATTTTAACACTGACCATCAAATTGGGAGTGAAGGAAAAAGCATACCTCTTGGGGCTGGGAGGCCAGTCTTGGGGCTGGACTGCAGTTTCGGATCCAGGACAACTGGCCTCCTGCCTGCTCTCACCATCCGCTCCTCACCCACTTACTTACTCACAGTCCTCTACGCCCCTCCTGCCCAGAAGGGAGTCTGCCGGCTGTGTTGGTTCACTTCAGAGTTGGGAGGGCACCAAACTCCCGAACCTTGGGCCAGCAGTGCGGCACAGGGAGCCCAAGACTGTGTAAACTTTATAAGGAAGGCAGGACAACAGATCTGCGTCTTCTCGTAGGTTTTATGTGACGATGTATCAGGGTTATCCAGAGAACCAGAACCAATAGAATACACTGTCACAGAGTGGGCCCAGTCCCCCCTGGTGTATCCATGCCAACTCTGAGGACTTAATCCTCTTTCTGAATAAAGATAAGGGGTTCTGTAAGTCATTAACTGCCCTTAGTGAACACTATCATTGACTCCTGTAAGGAACCCTGGAACCAACCGCAAACCTTGGACAGACACCAGCAGTTCAGGAGCTACTCCCGCCCCAGGGCGTCAGCAGTGGCCAGTGGTGCTGTGGCTCTCTCAGGTTACTGATGAAGCATTAAAAATAGAAGCATGCTCGCCTACGTTTCAAATGCCGTCTCCTTTTTCATTGGAAAATAATCGCTATCTTTCTGCATATTCATAATAACCGGTGCCTACACAATAGAGCTCTCCTAGGTATGACCAAGTAGGGGGTCAGGAATGGTGGGAATTACGGATGTTCCAAGCAGGGAGAGCAGTTCTGGGGGGTCCCGAAAAAGGGCACTTGAGTGGAGCTTTGAGGAGGGCCGGCATTGCGATCCCCTGTAATGGGGGTGGTCCTGGGGCTGTGGTAAGGGGTGGACCCCCCTTCATCTCCAGGTGCCACTGCTAGGCCTGTTGCCAAGGAAAACATCCCTCAGGACACATTTCCCTCAGGACACATTTCCTGCTCGGAGTGCCAACTGCAGTCCTCTCCCGAAGTGTGATTTGTTCATTGCAGGCAAGTTCTCACTTCCCAGGAGTTAGGCAGGCAGCTTCCCAGCTGGGCCTCACCTTCAAGCCCCCTCCCCGTCCGCCACCACCACAGTCACTGCATAAAGAAGTCCCTCAGCTGGAGAGGTGTGGTTGCCAGGATGCTTCCTTAAGAGGGATTAGACCCCATTTTCAACGTCCCAATATTCCTGGGGCTTTGCCATCCCTTTGGGACAAAGAGATTCTTGTTTATTTTGAGATGACCTCAGGCGGCCTTAGTCATCTGGGAAAGCTTGGCTTGTTTGCTCAGGGGAGCCCCTAATAAACTCAGACGGGGGTTCTGGTACCTTGGTTGGAAGCCAGGCCTCCAAAGGTAGCTGATTTTAAGTGTACTCTCACAGTGGGAAGAACAGCGGCTTGGCACGCCTCTCCCTGAGGTGAGCCGGTGATCGAGGCCCGCCTGGGGGGACAGGCTGGGAATGGAGAGGGGTCAGAAAAATCCACTGGCCTTCGGGGTGAGCACAGGACGCTGCCGGGAGGTGGGGAGGGGGGCGGGTTAAACTGTGAGTCACGTGGTGAGACTTGACTCTGGCGGGAGAAAGGCATGTTTTTCTTTAAATGATTAAACTTAGTTGAACTTAGTTCAAGGAAAAATTTTCCATCTGAACACTTTTCTCCAGGCTTAAACAGTTTCAAGATGAGGTTCGTTTTCTTAAGGAGAAAATTTATATCGATAGCTTCCAAAGTAGACACATCTGCGGACTTAGAACACCCAAATGGTGTCACTTCATGGACTTGGCCCTGCTCCTGGATCTGGATGGCTAGAACAATACACCCAAAAAGGAAAAGGAAGAAAAAAGAACGGGAGTTCTAAATCCCTCCTTGGCCTCTTGACAAATGGCCGTGGCCTTGAATCCCGTGTTTATTCCATTTTCTTGGGCATAAAGTTTTTAATGCCTACTCGCAAAGTGATGAAAATAGCCAAGTTTCGAGTGTGTGGTTGGTAAAGGTTGGCCCGAATTTCGTGTGAACAACTATTCTGCAAAAATTAATGTCAAGTCAAGACGTCTTAGTAAAACCCAGGACGTCTGCGTCGTCCAGCTTTGGACAGGCTGGGCTTGTGAGCCGGGAAGGGAGAGGAAGCAACCAAGACCCAGCAAAACGGGAGCACGACCAAGAGTAACATCACTGGGTGTGAGCCTGACAGCTTGGGAGCCTTTCCTGCGCTTATTCTGCGGTTAGTTCACTTAAAGAAGAACACGCCTTTTTCTTTTTTCTTTCTTTTTTTTTTTTACCATCCCACGACCAAAAGCTGGAATGGGTTAAAATCGGTACCTACTCGGATTTTCTTTGCTTTTTTTCTGGGAGAGGAAAGGATGCATTTTCTGTCTCCCTTTTTTAAGTTTTTTTCCCCCCAAACGTGATGACTTCTTGATGAGGTTTTTGATGAGGTTCAGCATTCAGGCTCCCGATCTCGCATGGGGCAGACAGAAAACAGAGGGCGCCCAATGCCTGCTGCTGCGCCGCCCCCTGCCCCCCACCCCTGGGGAAGGCAGGAGGGGCTGTCGGCCCGGGAGCACCTCCCGCCTCCCTCCCCCGTTCTGTCTCAGGTCTGTCCCTGCACGGGAGGGAGGGGGCAGACACCTGAGGATGGGGAGGCCATGGAGGTGCGCTGCCCTGCGCATTCTTCATCCTACTTGGAGGTGCCTTTACCGCCCGCCCTTCCCCAGTGTCACGTTTGAGGAGAGGTGAGGTCGCCCACCTCCCTCTGAGCTCCATCAGGGCGAGGCTGCAGGGTCACCTCTGCACAGTTCCTCCAGATGACGGGACCCGCAAGGAGGGGACCCCCGGCGGGGTCGCGGGAGCAGAGCCGGGAAGGAAAAAAAGGAGGGGAGTTGCCCCGCCCCCCCGGACCTCCTGGCTCCGCCCACCGCCACCCGACCCGGGTCAGCCGCCGCCCCCAACACCCGCGCTCCCTCCACGGCTCACCCGGCCGCGCCCCCTCCCGGGTCCCCGCCCCGGCCGCTCCCCAGCCCCGCAACGACCAGCCTGCTCGGCGGGCCACGGCGCGCCATGGGCAGCGGCAGCAGCCGAAGCAGCCGGGCCCTGAGGCGGCTGCGCGGCCCCGACAGCCGGCCGGCGGGGACCAGCGGGGCAACCCCGGAGGGCGGGCCGCCTGCCCGGGAGGAGGCCCCGGAGTCAGTGGGGGTGGCGGCTGGGGGCGCGGCCGGCCCCGACCCTGGCCCCGCGGCGCCCCCCGACGGCCGGGACGAAACCCTGCGCCTGCTGGACCAGCTGCTGGCCGAGTCGGCGGCCTGGGGCCCGGGGGAGTCGGCCCCGCGGGGCCCCACACGGCCCCGACCTGCCGCAGGCGCGGGGAGCCGGGTGAGTGTCGCGCTCCGAGTGCGCCCCGCGTCCCCCACTCCCCAGCCGCTTTCTCCTGTTCCCTCCCAGGCAGGCGGCGTTCGCCCTCCCACTCCCTCTGGTCCCCACCGCTCTTCCTCGGCCTGCCTGCGCGGGTCACCCGCCGTCGCGCTGTCCACCCCCTATCCCTCCTTCCTAACACCGCTCAGGTTTTCTCCCCGTCTGTCTCGTCTCCGTGCTGGTTTAACTGCCCCCATCTGGGGGCGACAGTGCTGGGAGCAGCCTGGAAGAGCAGAAATGCGTCTCCCGGGCTTTCTTCTGGCCAGAGCTCTCCCTTTTTTCCTCTTGGAGCTGCGGGACCGCCCGCTAAGTGAAGCATTGAGGACGCCTTCCAGCCCGGGCGCGAATTGGCCCGGGGCGCCTCCCCCTGGCAGCCCCTGGGGACACTGGCGGAGGAGGCGCTAAGCGGCGGGACCGGTAGCCAAACAGTGGTTCACGGACGCCCTGCGTCTCACTCCCCAGGATCTTCGCCTCGCCGGCCAAGCCGTGCGCGCACTGCTCGCTGTTTTTAAGGGTCTGCGGAACCTCTTCTTGGCTTCCCTACTCCCTTCCAGAACACTTGTAACAACAGCCCTGCTACTCTGGAAAAACAGCGATAGGAGCGCTCCGGTTTGGCACAGGCTTCCCTCCCGCAGAGCTGAAGCAGCGTGATCTTTTGCAGCAGCTCCTGGGCTTGAGGGGGAAGCTGCAGGCGGCGCCCCTGCTGCACTCCCACCGCGGCGGACCTGAGCGGAGTGTCAGCCAGCAGCAGGATCCTGAAAACGCCGAGTGAGGGTGGGGAGGGCTGGCTGACCCTGGACAGCGCAGGCCTGTCCCCTTTCTCCAGCCCAGCCGGCCCGGCCCGGCCCAGCCGTTGCCCTCCCAGAGTGAGCTGCAGCTAAGCAGACAGAATTATATAACAGGATTCCTTTAAGGCTGCATCAGCCCTCGGTTATATAACACTAAACATGGATGAACAGTTGAGAGATTTGGAGGAATTCTGAGATGGCATGGAAACAATACTTTCCGTGTTCAATGTGCAAGTGCTTTGGAAACTTTCGATGTGAAAATGAGAAAATGGCCCTCGCAGGGCAGCTCCACTGGTTGGAGCATTGTCCCATGCACCAAAAGGCTGTGGGTTCAATCCCCAGTCTGGGTGCGTTAGGGAGGCAACTGATCCATGTTTCTCTCTCCCTTTCTGTCCCTCCCTCCCTCTTTCTCTAAAAATCAATAATCCCTAGGTGAGGATTGAAAGAAAGAAGAAAATGAGAAGATGAGTTTCCCCCCAATCACTGAGTGTCCCAGAGGCTCAGGGTGCAGGGCCGCCTCACCCAACCTTTCCATCACTGCTCCAGTGTCGCCTGAGCTCCTGCCTTGGGCATCCTTGTCCTAAGGAAGCCCACAGTCCAGTGGGGCTGGCGGGGTGGGGGCAGATCTGCAGGCGGAAAAGGGGTCCGTGCAGAGTCCGCAGGAGGAGCAGCTGAGCCCTGGAGAAGTCAGGGCAGCATTCCAGAAGCATGGCCCTCAGCCTGAGTCTGGAAGGGCCTGTGGCGTCAGCCGAGCGAACCAGCTTTTGGGCAGAGAGGACTCAGTATGCAAAGGCGATGGCAGCCGGGAACACCGGGGTGGATGCGGATGTCAGCCACTGTCCACGCCAGAGGAGGCCAGCGGCGCAGGCCTTGGAAGGAGTGGCACAGGGCCTTGCCAGATGCCGGGCCTCAGGGACTGCTGCCCAGTGCTGGGTACGGGGTGGGGGGTGCAGAAATGAAGCAGACCGGATGCGGCAGCAGCGAGCACTGCCTGGAAAGGTGCTGATAGACACCTGGCCCTGGAAACCTAAGTTCCCACAGGGCTGGGACTGGCCCTAGCCGGACTTGGGGAGGAGGGTTCCAGTGGGTTGGCCAGAATGAAGTTCTCCCACACCTGAGTACCAGGCACCCATCACCTGTGAGGAGGGCACCCCTGGCCCAAGGCCAGCATCAGGTTCTCACTGGACTCTGCCCGGCAGCCATGCCCAGACCCCTTTCATTTCTGGACACTTGGAGAACCACAGATCGCTGGACCCAGGGGATCTTAGCGGCCACCCAGGACTGCCTTCTCAGTCACACTGGAGGCCTTTGGGCCCAGCACGGTGACTGTCCAACCCCCTGGCGGGCCCAGGAGCCGGGTCGGGACACCTGCCCGTGGGAGCAGGGCTGGGTCAGGAGGACACCCAGGGTAGGGACATGCCATCCAGTGAACTGCTCAGTGTTTACTGATGGGAGGTTTGGAAGAATCACATGCGACTGTATGTAAACATGCTTTATAAAGTGGTAAAACTCTGTAGAAACATAGCTGATTGTTCTCCAGCCCCACCCACTTCAGCTTCTCCAGGTCTCCCCGACCTTTCTCTTTGGAAACACTTTCCTGACGCCCAGGCCTTGTGAAGGGAGGTTGAGGAACTCAATCTCAGGGTCAGAGGCTCCTTCTGAAAAAGTCCTTTGTCCTTTGAGCCACCACCTGCTGGGTCCGCAGCTTTTGCAGCCTGGGAGGCCCTTAAGCGCGGAGGGCAGCGCCCTCTGGTGGTGAGAGGACCGACCTGATTGGCCAAAGACAAACTGGTGAGGCTGGGAGGGAGGTCCATTGCCCTGTTCTCTGCTGTGTGTGGGCTTCAGAGAAGGGAACTACTGACCAGGCCACGTGGGTGGGCCGCAGGACCCTGATGCTGAGTGACAGCAGCCAGACAGGAGAGTGCCGCTGTGCAGTTCCAGTACCCAGGCTTTAGCGTGCCCGCGAACAGAAAGGCCCGCGGCTGCCCGGAGCCCGAGAGGCGGAAGGAGGCAGCACCGAGCGGCGCGGTGGAGGAACCCGTTTAGGATCTTGGTTGTGGTGGTGGGTTCACTGCTATATCTACATGTCAAAACCTGCCACATTGCACCCTTCAAACACCTGTGGCTTGTCCTGTGTGATCATGTGTGTGGGCCCATACAGGTAGGGCAAAAGTTCACAGCTGGGGGGTACGTGAAACACGAGTTAGTTCCGTGTCATTATTTATTAACCGTGTTATTTTCCATCCAACCAGCTGTAAACCTGCTTTTGCTCCTCCCTGTGTATACCTGTAAAGCTGTGGCGAGCTAAGGGGAGCCCTGGCCAGGTAGCTCAGTTGGAGCACCGTCCCCATGTGCTAAGGTTGCAGGCTTGATCCCCGGCCGGGCACATGCAGGAATCAATCAGTGGTGTATCACTACGTGGAACAGCAAATCACTGTTTATCTCTCTCCCTCCTCCTCTCTCTAAAATCAGTAAATAAAAAGCTTTAAAAAGGAGCTAAGGAGAGAACTCTTTACAATAGAAGAAGCAGAATATCATACATTTTGCTAAGCAAGATGTGTAGTGGATTTTCTAAAAATTAATGGTTGATATTTTACTATTCTAGCAAAAACCGTATGTGTAGGAGTCAGAGGAGACGCTAATGAGAGAGCATCATACTCAAATCCTCCTGTTTTCTGCATCTTGTCCAACTGCAGTGTGGACTCTCAGAGCCCGGGAAGGACCCCCATTGCAAACATGCCCCTGCCTGGCCCAGACCCGCAGGCCTCCTAGAGCTCAGTCTGGTTCCCGAGGCTTCAGCCCAGGCCCCACCCTCCTTGGGGTCCAGGTGTCTGACCGCCAGGTGGCCCGCTGGCTGGTGGCAGAAACTTGGGTCTGTACCAGACCTGGAGCAGCCACCAGGGGCTGCTGTGTCTCTGTCTTGCATCTGAGCTCCCCTTGCTGCTTCAGCAGCTGTGTTTCCTGGAGGGCGTCTCACCCATTTCCCACAGGAGGCAGTCAATTTGAGGCGTAAACAGACTGATGAGGGAAGGGACCACACTTTCGAGTCCCAGGCACATAAAGAAACAGGTGAACCCAGAACAGAAATAACAAGGAAACTCCTGGATAGGGAGCACAACCTACCTTTTGAATGCAGCTTCCGGGTGTGTGGTTCGCGGGTGTGATGGTGCCAGGTCGTCCCTGCCCAGCGAGACCGGCGGCGGTGTGTCCCCATTAGCAGGAGGCGGCACAGCGTGGAGAGGCGAAGCCCGGGCTGTTCGTGCAGATGGTTGACCCCAATCTGGTGCTCTTTCGCCCCATTGCCCTCCTGGTGGGAGAAACCGTATCTGTGACACCTCGTATGAAATCTGGCAATGACAGCAAAAGCCACCCCAGGTGGCAGCAAAGGCTGGTTCCAGCAGCGACGGACGGGAGGGAACCGGATGACTCCATTAGAAGTAGCTGAAGGGTGGATGGGTAGAAGTGTCCTTTTCTTCTCTGTGGCCCCTGAGAAAAGAACCAGCAAGGCCCAGTGAGGACGCTGCAGGGAGGCAGGCAGCGTTAACACAGGAGCAAACGGGCAGAGACACCCTAGGGCACTGAAGCACGTCTCGGACAGGCTGTGCACCACGGTAACAGGCGCGCCAGTCACAACACCTATGGTGGAAGCAACCAAGTGTCCATCCACTGATGGATGGGTAGACGAAATGAGTGAAGAAAATGCATAAAGAAGATAGGGTCCAATCTCAGTGAGCTCACACCGGTCAGAATGGCTGTCATCGATAAACCAGCAGACCAGCGCTGGTGAGGACGTGGAGAAGAGGGAACCCTCGGGCACCGGTGGCGGGAATGCAGGCTGGCACAGCTGCTATGGAGAGCAGTGTGGAGGCTCCTAAAAAAATTCAATACGGAACTGCCTTATGGCTCAGAGATTCCACTCCTGGGTGTGTCTCCACAGGAACCCGAGACACTGATGTGGACGGGTACACGCACCCCCGTGTTCCCTGCAGCACTGTCTCCAATCGCCAAGCTCTGGAAGCAGCCCAAGTGCCCAGCGCAGACAAGTGGGTACAAAAGCAGCGGTGCTCACATACAGTGGGGTATTCCTCGGCCACAGAAAGGAACAGAATCTGACTTTGCCACAGCACGGATGGACCTACAGGGTATGATGCTAAGCGAAATAAGTCAGTCAGAGAAAGAAAAATACTGCATGATTTTACTTACGTGTGGAATCTAGAGAACAAAATGAAACATGAACAGATTCGCAGACACAGAGAACAGATTGATGGTTGCCAGGGATGGATTGGGGGACTGGGCGGAAAAGGTGGAAGGATTGAGAAGTACCCACTGGTGGGCACAGAGCGGTCACGGGGCTGTAAGTACAGCGTGGGGGACACAGTCAGTCACATGTGAAAACCAAGCATGGTGCCAGCTGGGCACTGGCACCACCAGGGGACCACTGGGTGAAGTGTGTGGTGGTCTAGGTGCCCTGCCGCGCGCCTGAAGCGAATGCAAAATAACACTGACTGTGAACGCAACAGAAAAATATAAGTTAGAAAAAGAAAAGCATGGTGCAGTTGTCCCTCGGTATCCACAGGGGATGGGTTTCCAGGCCCACGTGGGTACCAGAATCCTCAGATGCTCAAGTCCCATATTTAGAATGGGGTAGTGTTTGCATATAACTACATATGACTCCCTGTATACTTTAAATCATCTCTAGATGCCCATTACAATGTGAATTCTGCGTAAGTACTTGTTACACTGTATTGTTCAGAGAATAGTGACAAGAAAAGGGTCTGTGTGTGCTCAGTGGAGACACAACCATTGTAGGCCTGATTGCAGGGGCACGTCAGCAACAATGTTAGTAGTTTTTCCTACTGGTTTTGAGTCCTGGCTGGTTGAATCTGTGGGTGCAGAACCCGCGGATACAGAGGACCCGAGTGCACATACATGCAGTGGGATATTATTCAGTCCTGGCTGAACGTGGTGGCCACATCTGTCAGCAGAAAGCCAGAGTATTCAGAAGCTCACCATTGATAACTTTTGATGCCTCTTCCTTTTGTCCTTCTCAAGGTGTCCCCAAAACAGAGTGCTGAGGACCACCCAGAGGGCAGTGGCAGCTCCGAGTAAGTACCAGGAACCCCATCTCCTGTCGGATGCCCTGGGCACTTCTGTGGGCTCCCAGAGCCCTGGTGCCCCCATTTCCCCGAGGTCTCAGCTCTTTTCCAAAGGCAGCTCCCTCTTGAAATGCAAAGCTCTCCCTCTCAGGGGCAGGTCCCAGCCCTGGGAAGTGCAGAGGCCTTGCAGGCTCCTGGCAGCTTTGACCTTCCTCCTGGTAAAGGCCGTGACCCTGACCACATCCCCTCCGATCCCAGCCTGGCCCATTCCCTCAGAGTGAGACACCTCCTGGGCCTCCCAGAATTTGCTGCCCAGAGGGGTGACAGATGGCCCCTCTAAGCCCATGACAGTCTTATCCGGAAAACACATTTCAGACCCATGGCGGGTCAGCTGAGGACCCCAGGCCGAGACCCCAGGCTTCCTGCACGGCCCTGAGCCATGAGGTTTCCAGGATGCCAGCAGCCAACAGTAGGCCCCGATCGCTGGGATGACCGGCTGGGACGACCTTGCATGCCAGGCCCACCCCCATGTTGTCTTTCCTGTTTCCAATGAGGGGACAGTGGCCTGCCCCATCACTGGGATGCTGGTGACTGTGGCGCTCAGAACTGTGGGTGTGGACAGTTGAGAGAATTCTGGCTTTGCAGTACTTTTCATTCCCAATCCCAAATGGTGTCCAGGCAAGGGCCTTGCCGGTTCCCTTCCTTAACTGACCTTTGCCAGGTCCTGCCCAGAACAGGGAGGGCTTGGCGGGGCAGGCCAGGGGCTCGGGGTGGTGAGCAGGGCTCTGGGGGGAGCTGGTGTTGAAATGGTCTACGGGACCCTTAGGAGTTCGTGGTCCCAGGGGAGAGCGGATGGGGGAGCGCTCTGCTGGGGGCCCTAGGAAGCTAGGCCACACGCAGGCAGCTGCTGGGGGTTCACACAGGGTCTGCGGGAGGAAATGGAAGGAGGGGCATCAAAACGTGAGGAGAGCCGGCCTGGCCTGCCACACTGAAACCCTGGCCATTGCTGCCAAGTGGGAGAAGGCTGTGGGCTGTGGGACACCACCGTGACAGCAGAGGGTGACGCAGCGAGAACATTAATGTGGGTGGGCTCTGGCCCCTCACACCAGCAGCCAAGGTCGGCAGCCAAGGTCAAGAGCCTCACTCAGCACAGCTGCAAGTCCTGGTCCTCACTCGTTACGAAAACAACCCTGGCTCCACCATGCAGGCCGTGTTCCTGTATGACTGTGGGAAGTCATTTCTCCCCAGAGAGGCTTTTTTCTTCCTGTTAGGGGGTCCCCGGCCCAGAACGGATGCCCTGGGAAGCCTGCAGGACAGCTGGCTTCCTGCTTGATCCCCTGGCTTGGCCAGGAGCCCCTGTTGCACTTGAGGGTCTGGCAAGTGCCTCACCCCCATTCTGAATTCCAGCCCCCTGGCCACCCTCAGGGAGCCCTGAGGCGGAGGGGGCTGTCAGGGCAGGAGGACTAGGAAGTAACATTGGCAGGGCCCTGCCTCCGTCCCAGGGGCTTTGCCAGGACCTTTCTGCCCAGTGCTTCCAGGTGCCAACCTCCGTGCCCGACCAGGGCATTCAGCGTCCTGTGTCACCCTCAGGTCACCCTTGTAGAGAGGCCCCAGTCGGGCCCCAGTCCCCAGCAGCAGCTCCTCTGACACCGCCCACCCCAGAGGCGCAGGTGCAGGGAGTCAGGCAGACGCTGTGGCGCCACAGCACGCGCTCGCTGAGGGCGAGTCGGTGTCCCATGCTGTCCATACATGGTCTCGTTACTGCCTCCAAAGGCAACTATGAATACAGCCCCATTTTAGAGAAACTGTCCCTGAGCTAGTACGTGGCGGGCCGGTATTTGACCTGGACCCTCCTGCCTCGGGGCCCTCACCCTTCCGGGCAGGCAAGGCCTGGGCAGATAAGGTCGGAATGAAGCCTGAGGCCTGCTCCCGCCAGAGACCAGGAAGGTGTCCCCAGGGCATAGCATGATCGGAATGCTGCAAAGGGGCCTGGCGGGGGTCCAGCAGAGATAGAGTTCGAAGGCGACATCTTGCCTCCTGACACCCTGTCTGTGTTTCCGGCTCACAGGGCCCCTGGCAGCAGCCGCAGGCGGCCGCAGAGGCAGTCAGCCATCTTGTACGACTGCTCCGAGGAGGAGCTGATGGCCAGCATCGAGCAGGAGTACTGCCGCTGAGGCCCCGCCGCCCGCCTGACCGGGCCTCTAGTACCCCCCGCCCCGCCCGGGCTGGAGCTGGAGCTGAGCTGCTGCCACCGTGCAGCCTCTCACGGACCCCTCACACCAGCCTTCTCCAGCCCGCATTCAGATGGTCCTGAACTCGGCCAGCTGCTGGCCATCATGCCTGCTGGCCAGAGGTGTCAGCTGTGCCGACCCGGGCCAGAAGCACGTGCAGGTGCTGCCCCCCAGGCGTGTGGGCAGGTGACCCCGACACCTGCTCTCCTTTCAGCCTGTCTGCGAGGTTCTGCTGGAGCCCCACTGCTTCCCCTCTCCCATCCCCCACTCTCCACCTGGGCTAGGGGAGGCTCCTGAGCTGACTGTGGCTCAGGCCAGGTGCCTTGGGGCCTCTCACTGTCCCATGGCGCTTCAGGAAGGCCCCGCTTCGAGGGTGCGCCCAGGACATGTGCCTGGCCCAGCTGGAGGGGGCCTCCCTGAGTTCCGCAGGTGAATCTCCTGGGGATGTTATCCAAACACAGGCTCTGATTCTGCGGGTCTGCAGGGGCCTCAGGTCTATATTTCTGACCAGGCAAGGCCCACCCTGCTGGCTCCCAGCCACACCTGAGTGGCGAGGACTGGGCACAGCTTCAGACCCCTGTCTGCTGGAGACAGCCCTGGGCCAGGCACTGGGCCGGCTCCCACTCAGTAGTCACTCTCCCTCTCTGGGCCTCAGTTTCCCTCTCTGGAAAGTGAGTCCTGGAGGCTCCACCCTGCTCTGAGGAACTGGGGTCATGGTCCCAGGCTCCCTTGCTCACCCTTGTTTCCACCCCACGGGGCATGGAACTCCTCCCCTGCTGAGGGTACTCATCTTCCCCACCCGGAAGGGACTTCAGGGCCACCTGCTCTCACCTGACCAATGCCCAGGGAAGGCAGACAGTCACAGCAGTGAGACAGAGGAGGCTGAGAGTGGCCCCAGCTGACAACTGGTTCAGGGCGTCAGAGGCAGCACCAGGAGGCCTCAGGCGGACGGGGAGGTGGGGCTTCCGTGGTGGCCCAGGTGTGGCTGCCTGGGGAAGTGCAGGGAGGGGGCGGTCCGGAGGCTGGGGAGGGTGTCGGCATGAATAGGTCCCAGCTAGTCTTGTGTGTGCTGCCAACACAACGGCCTCCCGACGTCGCCTGCAAAGTGCAAGAGCATCTCAGAGACGCACAATGGCCACTCAGCGCCGTCCCCAGAGCCACAGGCCTGCTGCCATCACGGGGTTTCCACGAACGTTCCTCACTGGACCAGAGTGCCTTTGATCAGATGTCCCGCAGCTGGAGGTTTTCTTCTGCAGTCGGGATGGAGCCAGGGAGCCCTGGGAGGGTGGGCTAAGGGCCCCCCACAACGGGAGCTGCCTCTCACCCAAGCCCAAACCTTCCTTCCCGTGTAACAATAAAGCCGTTAGTGTTCTAGTAACACAAATGCTTCTTGTAAAAAGAAGTTAACATTTTATTTCTCACAACCAGACAGAGCAGGCCTTGAATTTAATGATAAAAATGTTTACAATTTCACATCATTACTTTGTTCAAACAGAACATGTCCAGTTGGTTTTCCAAGAGAAAGGTGATATCTCTGCATTTTCCAGGGAAAACCTCATAAAACTCTTAATGAGAGAAAGGTGCTAAGAACAGAAATCTCGCAGTAACGGCCCTGTCGGTGTTCATAGAAGGCACAGCAGTTGTCTCTGGCCATTCTCTTTATTATTGTTCCTTAAAATTGCCTTGTGAACAGCACCTAGCCAGACAAAGCCCAGGGCACCTGCCCCCCAGTTCCCTACAGGTGAGGTGAGGGTGCTGGCCCTGGGGGTGGCCCAGGGGGCGCTGCATGCGCGGGGATCGTGCAGAGCCCCACTGCGGGCCAGGCATGGCCTCCGGCCCTTCTTGGCAGCTCAGCATTGCTTCTGAGCCTTCTGCTCTGCAGCCGAGTGTGAAATCTGCTCAGGGGCGGGGCCGGGCGGGGCTGCAACAGAGTCGGAAGGAAAACATCTCAAAGTCAAAAGATGACAGCCCATGTCACTGTCTGACATCGAAGCACCACACACGTGTCTTCTGGTTTCTGTGCTGTGTGAGTCCCCGAGAGTTGAGAAAGCACGCTCCACTCCAGCTCTGAGACATGCTGGGTCGGCTCCCTTGGGGACGGGGCAGTCGCCGTTGCTGCCTTCTTGTCCTCAGGCCTCTCCTCCTGGCCCAGCTCCGGCTCCTGGCTCCTCACTGAGAGGGAAACTTTTCTAAGTCACCCCCCTTTGATGTTCCAAAGCCTTAGTGCCCCTTGTCCCTGGCTGCCTCCTGGCTGTGCTGAGACCATTGTGTGTGCCCCTGGGGAGTTTCTGTTCAGAGCTCCCTCGTCCATGTCCCCTGAGCCCTGCTGCCCTTCACCTGGCCATGTGCTAGGTGCCAGACTCGTGCAGAGCGACACCTGGTACCCACCGGTGAGGACAGGCTGCTCTAGTGGCACAGGCACGCCCTAGACGTGTGCTCACCTGTAGAAGGGGAAGGCCATCAGAGACTTGAGGCCAAAGCCCACCCAGGGTCTCACCTGCGTGGGCGTGGGGTAGGATTCTCCTGCTTTAACGAGCCTGGAGAAAGCCCACTTGGCTGCCATCAAGAGGCTAAGTCGCAGCTGGGGCTGCGAAGGTCAGTGGCCCTGGCAGGGAGGAGCACTGTACAATCAGACGTGGTGCCATCCACACGCCAGGACAACTCTGACCTTGACAAGAGTGTGCAACTTGATTTCCCGGCACCGTGAAACCCTCTAGTTTCCAGATTTGGGAAGAAAAAGCCACCTCTGTGGGCTGTGGACCCTGGGAAGGAGTGACACTTGAAGTAAGTGATGGACACCCCGTGGAGCTAGCGCCGGGGGGTATGGCTACACCTGAGAGCACGTGGTTTCGTGTGGCGCTGAGGACACAGGGCCCTCCGACCAAGACTCAGGCTCCTTCAAGGTCAGGGGCCTGGGACAGCTGTGGGCAGTGGTGCCACTAGGCAGCCAGAAGCACAGTGGTGTTGTCTGGACCTCATGTTCTCTCCCGGGAGGGGCAGTTGCAGAAACTCTCACTTGGGCTAAGTGAGCCCTGAGAGGTTTCAGACAATTTGTAGGAAGGGGAGAAACTGCGGGGGAGGGGCTGGCTTTCCCACTCATCTGGTGGGGAGGGATTTGAGTGAAAAATAAAACCGACCAGACCTTAGTAGCACCTTGCGTTAGTGAAGCAGTTTATAGAAACATTCTTTTTTGAAGAACTTACACAATAACTTGAAGAGGGCTCACACCATTCCAGGCTCTGTGCTGGGCAGGCCCTGGAGGTAAGAGATGAGATGCCATGGGAGTGAGCCACGAGCAGAGGAAGCAGGGACGAGGGCCAGTCACACTGCCTGACATCCCGCAGGCCCCACCGCTCACCATCCCAGGCTCCTCTGTGGCAGGAGTGGGAGGAGGTGACCTGTCCAGAGAGCCCCGGCAGAGGCAGGAGACTGGGCCTCCAGTGTTGACCTCACTCTCCTGCGTGCGATCTCGGCGTCTCAGCTTCTCTATGTGTTCAGGGGGCACATAGACCTTTTCCTCCTACAGCCACAACCACTGTGAGGCCGGAACAACAAGCGCTGGCTGGGTGCTCTGTCACTGCAAGTTCCAGACAAGTGAGAGGTGGAGGCCTGGCCATGGGGGGGTACCCTGTTGGGACCCTCCCTTAGGAAGGGGAGCTGGTCTGTGCCACAGGAGGCCTGCTGGGCCTGAGGCGTGGGGTCCAGTCTCCCAAGAAACACAACTCTCCTCAGGGACCCCCACGGAGTACAAATGAAGACCCCTGGCTTCGAGCCCCACCCCACTTGCCAGCAGGAATTCTGCATTTTTCTGATGGTCTATACATCAGAGGTATTTCCATGAATTCTTGTCACCCATCTAGGGAGCTGATGCTCAATTGTGCCCCCTTGTGGCCAGGCCTGTGAGGGAACTCCGCGGCTTCCAAGGTCCCTGCAGCCACCAAGGCCGGGATCCCAGGGTCTTTGGGGACCCAGGGCCTTGTGTGTGGACGTAACTGAGCTCCTCTTGGTAGTAGGGGTGTCCCTCAGCAAAACCGCCTGGGCACCTTGTGTCACTGCTCTCTTAGTTCCCACAGGCAGAGCCACCGCCCCTGGGTTCAAACCCTGAGCTAGGTGGGTGGACATGGGGGTCAGGGACTGGTGCACACTGAGTCCCAGATCCAGCCAGTGTGCCACTGTGGGCACCCTCTGCGCTGGAAACTGAGGTGGCACGGTACAGTGGTTGTCTCCACAGCCCTCATTTTATGAATAAGGAAAAAAGTTCAGTCTGGATGGGTGGATGGCGGGGTGGGTGGGGGTAGCTGTTATATGACCCCTGTCACGGGGACTTTGTATTTCAACAGGGGGATTAGACTTTCAATAACCTTCAGTAACACATGGCAAGTTCTCAGGAGTGGTCAGAACCCGCAGTGGGGAAGGAGTCCAGTGCAGGGAGCCCCGGGAAGGCTCCCGGAAGCCGCCTGCAGAGCTGGGTGAGACCTGAGGGGGAGCTTGTGCCCTCAGCTGCCACTGCCTTGAGCTGTCATCTCGTTTGGCGTGGGCGCCTCCTGCCAGCACTTGGCTTGTGGCATCTTCTCCTGTAGCATCCACCTTTTGGCAGGTTTGTCCACTGAGCTCAGCAAGAGCATGCCGGGGAGAGGACGTCCACTTCAGGGCCAGCTAGGGCAGTCCTGGGGCTTACTAGGCTTCGTGCGGAGTGGCGAGAGGCCTTTGGGAGTAAGCCCCCTGACTCAGAGGGGACTGAGTGTGTCTCTCCCCTGGGGATAAGGAGTCCTTAGTGCCTGGGCTTTGGCCCAGGATGGAGCTCAGCTGTTAAAAAAGTGTCTCAAGTTCCTCACCTCCAAAGTCCCTAAACAAAGAGGTGGGTTGAAAGCAAAGGAACAGTGGTGTTAGAGCTAGAAAGGAGACCTTTGGTGACAACAGAGGGACGACAACAGGCACAAAGTCACAAGCTGAGTAACAAACTTGTGGCCGTCACCCAGAAGCCAAGGGATAAAGGTTAGAGCTGGAAAGGCCTCCAGGTGGATGGATGGGTGCAAAGCCCATTATGATTGCTCACTGCCCCTCCCCAGCCTGCACATATGCACATGCACACACGATCTCGTACTGCCCCTCCCCAACCTGCACACATGCACATACGATCTCGTACTGCCCCTCCCCAACCTGCACACATGCACATGCACACACGATCTCGTACTGCCCCTCCCCAACCTGCACACATGCACATGCACACACGATCTCGTACTGCCCCTCCTCAACCCACTCACACACACACACACGATCACTCACCGCCCCTCCCCAACCCACACACACACACACACACACACACACACACACACACACACACAATCACTCACTGCCCCTCCCCATCCCACGTGCATGTGCACACACAGGATCAGGAGCAGCATGACCCACAAATCAGTGTATGTGTCTTTCCACCATCACATCCCAGGATGGCTGGCTTTGGAAGGCCGTGTCAACAGATTGAGTGAATGTCAAGCGAGGTGGCCAGGGTAACTCTCAGCCTTCACACCTGAACTTGCCATTCTTTTTAAAAACAGTAAGGTTGCCCTGGCTGGTGTGGGTCAGTGGGTTGGAGCATCATCCATGCACCAAAAGGCTGGGGGTTGGACGCCCCATCAGGGCACACACCTAGGTTGCAGGTCTGATCCCTGGTTAGGTGCGTACGGGAGGCAGCCAGTGGATGTTTCTCACACCAATGCTTCTCTCTCAAATCTATAGCATACTTAAATTTCAAAGTCAGGGGGTCAGCTGTGACAAAGTCAACCATGGGGAGATGAGGAGCTTGGCCGTCTGGACAGATGTGAGGACTGAGAACTGAACCCACACGTGTCTGAGAGCATCCACAGCAGCTCCTTCAGGGGGATGTGGGTGCGAAGTCCCGGCCTGAGTGGGTTCCAGACAGCACACTCCCCGAGAGCAGGAGCGGAGCCTGAGCTGGGGGTGGAGGGCACAGGGCAAGAGGCTTCCTCCTGCTCCTCCTCTCCGCACGGGAAGAGCTCGAGGGGGAGTGACCCGGGGTCCCCAGCACCCACAGCCCTATTCTGCTGGGACCAGACCTGGCATCAGAGCGGCCGATACAGAAGCTGCCTCTTCCCGAGTTTCATTTAGGAAGAACCTTCCCCAGAATCTCAAGGCGCCCTGAGAGCAGAACAGACCCAGGAAACACACAGGAGGGTTAGGCTCGGCCAGCCTTCCCGGACATCGCAGGTCATTTTCTGAGAGGCTGTGGCGCAGGTGGAGACACAGGACGCGAGTCGGGTTTGCAAGTTTTATGTGGTCCAGAGAAGAAAGTCGCATCACACATGCCCGTTTAAGTAAGAAGTCAGAGTCTGCTACATAAAACGTGATTCCAAAACGTTTTGCATTTTATTACTGAAACTACTTAAAAGGCTCAAAGTCAACGAAGATCAAGCAAAACGGCTCAGGAAGGAAAGCGCACTGGCAAGCCCGCCGCCCGTGCACCACCCTGAGCTGCCGCCAAGGGTGTCCACGCAACACAAGCCATGGGGATCTGCCTCTCGGGACAGAATTCCCCAGACAGGTTTCCCGACTTACCATCTTTCAGTGGGCAAACAGAAGGCAAAAAAAACACAACACAGCAGTTTGTTTACAGAAGGCATTTCTAAGTCTATTCAGGAAATGCAAGAGTACACGAAAACCATCTTTAACACATCTGCTCTTCAGAGATGCCGCTCAGAGAATGAAGTTCAGGGTGAGCAGCAACACTCAAAGGCCTGGCACTTCCCACCACAGGAGGACCGCCATTATTCTGCATAATCACGAAAAACACCCCAATTTAATGGCACGCACAGCGAAACATTTATGCTGCTTCTCAACCTCAGGGAGAGACAGAGAGCACAGGGTGGCGAGGAGACAGGAGCTGCACCGTCTAATCATCGTTCTCCTGCATGCTAATTAACAATTCCCTTGTATTTGATCTGGACCAGGAGGGATGCTAAACCAAGAGGTGTCCGTACCACGTGGGAGCCTCCTAAACACACAGCCAGCACTTAGAGACGGGCACGTCCGTGACCGGTTCTTCCTAAAGGGCCACTTCATGGGCATCAACTAGCATCCAGGGAGTGACTGGGAGAGGGGTATCAGACCTGAAAGACCTGAACGCAGACCTAACTACATTTACTCAATATTTCACCCTGCCGTCATTTTAATAAGGGTGAATATGCCAGAACTTACGAGGCCAAGAGACACCCTACACACACACACACGGCAGAGAACCACCCGTGTCCCTGCCATGCAGCCTCTGGCCTGAGTTCTCGGCGCTGCCTGACATAGGCAGTCCTGGTGGCTCCAGCCAGCGGGGTGGCGCGGCCACTGCAGAGCTGGGGCTTGTGCTCACCCAGCTTCAGAGTGGGGCCCACCGCCTGTTTTCTGTCAGATGGGGAAACACGCCCCTTCCAAGTGATTTTGTTTGATCAAAATCATCTCCTCCAAACAGGAGTGGAAGGGCCGCTGGGCCATACTGCTGCCATCAGCAATACCTGCACTTCCCCCGGGGTCAACAAGTAGAGGCGGCGGAGCGAGCGCTGGGGCCAGGCCCCTCCACCTGTGTGCAAAGTGCAAAGCTGTGCTTGGGTGGGAAGTGCCCCCAACCAATGAGGCTGCTTCCTGTTTCTCTAAGGAGCTGCTCCACCCACAAAACACTATGGATAAGGCCACAGGACAAGAAGAGTCAACTGACAATTGACAAAGCAGCTGGGCTGGCTTGCACTGACGTCACCCCTATTTTTGGTGTCTGAGGTACAAACAGGAAACGGCAGGCGGTGTGCTGTCAGCGGAGCACAGACGCTCTGAGCCTGGAGAGGCGCACCGCTCACAAGGGGGGCTTCCAGTGAGTGTTCCTAAGTCGCCCTCTGGGCCCCTCCTCAAGTCACACCACGGACACGGGTGACTGGTTCTGCACCAAAACTTGAACTCCTCGGCTACGGCTGCCGCGGGATGGCTGCCTGGAACACCCTTGCAAGTGTTATAAAGCAGCTGATTGCAAAGTACCCCCCCACCCCCAACCCAGTTCTGATTCTAAAAAATTCTGAGATCTGATTACAAACTCGTGATTTTGTTTTTGGCTGAATAATATGCCATGATTACTACAAAGTAGGGTTATTATAGAAATGACAGTAAACATGGAAAACAAGACTGTAAAATCATCTATCTAGAAATTGGTGAAGTACCAATAACATAAATATTTTCATAGAAAACAGTATAAAGCTACACACCCTGTCTCATTTCTACAAAACATGAATAGAAAGTCAGTAAAAATCCAGATTTTGTAAAATTTATTGCCGAAACGTCTGAATGCTGGTGACCTAGACCATCAGATTGCCTTCCTTCTCATTCAGCCACAGAAGCCACGGGGCAGGACCCCGACCGAAACGAAGTCACCGCACTTCCATCAGAACCAGCCCCTGCTCCTCCCTAGCCCCCAAGACAATGATTTCGGGAGAGAAAACCACCGGTCCTTTCCTGAAGAGTTTCTGAGATTCCCACAGGCGGCTCCTGGCTGACCGCTCAGGCAGAGACCGGCCAGCTCGCCGCCTGGGCTTCTCCGTGAGGCCGTGCTGTGCAGTTTGCCCACCTCGCCCGCTAGCCGGGGGTCTTCTTGGTGGCCACGTGGCGCCGGGCGTGCTTGGTCAGGTGGTCGCTGCGCATGAAGCGCCGCTCACACAGCGGGCACGCGAACTTCTTCTCCCCGGTGTGCGTCCTGCGGTGTCGCGACAGCTCGTCCGAACGGGCAAACTTCCTGTCGCAGCCGTCCCAGCTACAGCTGAAAGGCTTCTCCCCTGACGGAGAGAAAACACAGTAAAGAGAACGTGAATGCTCAGCTCCTGCTGGACAGGTTAGTCCACCTCGTCCTTCCTTTCCGTTCACCAAAATCTAGGGCAAAAGTAATCTCCTGTTATATTCTGATACCAAGTTATTCAGAAGTCAAGAAACCCTCCAACCTCCAGTTGTCCTGCCACACCAGATATGGAACGTTATGTAACGAGATGTAAGAAAGACAAATACCCCTTTAAATAAAAAATAGACCTTGCGGAAGGGTTAAGATTCCTGAAAAGAGTAATCACTTCTCTCTCAAGAAGCTGCACACCTAAAAACATCCCTGCCAGGACCTGTGTCTCTTCCCAAATCACTGCTCCATCTTTGCTTCATCTTTGTCACCACACCCAGCAGGAGCCCCTATCACGTCCTCCTGGAGCTCCAGAGCTGAGCCGGGGAGCCCCTGCCTGCAGGTCACGGCACAGCAGGGCACTCTCCTCCAGGCCTGGGCGTGACAGGGCCCGGGCGTGACAGTCACACGCCGCCCGTGTGACCTCACATGCCTCTCTAGGCCACCCATCCTCGCACAGCTTCGCCAAGCACGGCACTTCTTATGGCAGGCAGCCAACAAATGGTTTTGAATGAATGTGTGTTGAAGAGATACCAACTAAGTATTTGATGTTTTCCAGAACGAATCAATTGTAAAATTCGGCATCACAATACTCTTTAAAAACCATTGTAAGAAAAAGGGCCTAAGCTTTGTGGATTTCAGATTCGTTGCGGCATCAAGATGCCCAACTGCTTCCAGGAACCCGCCACCACCACTTGCGGCACACCGGCATGGCCAGGCATGGGACAGAGATGAACCACCTTCTGATGTGGGATTTACCATATAAAGCGCCGTTTTCAACATATCAAAAAGGTAGCTTTTGTTCACTCCACCTTAGCCAAAAAAAACTTCAGATGTGTAGAAACATAAAAAACTATCCCATCTAAGGTAAAATTACCCAAAGTTTCTATTTCCAATCAAGTGTTTATAAAGTAGCCCAAGAAGCTGACTCTTCGGAACTTTACGGTTACATAATGGAAGTGTTTTGGGAAACCCGAAGACAGTCTGTCAGTACTTCTGCCGAGGCAGCCAGGCCCAGCAGGGCAACGCTCCCCACTGCCGCCCCGACCGTGGGTGCCGTGTGTGGACAGGGTTGCAGGGCTCGGTGGAGAGGACTCTCCCAGCCAGCAATCCCTTCGGAGGCACCCCGTCCACTTGGACGGGCTGTGATGGGCACCCTGCGGCACCAGTGGCCAGCTGCCACTTACCAGTGTCAGGCTCTTGCATTAGACAGACCCGAGTGTTTATACCCAGTTAGACCACGAGAGTACTCAAGAAACTAAAAACCAAAGAAAAGGAGGCAGGAAATGGAGCAAACCACCAGGGTCACAGAAGGCAGGCGCGATCAGGAAGCACGTGGGAGCGGTGATGGTGGGAAGGCCCTTAAAGGGGATCTCACCAGGAGAGATGGGCAGAGGGTGGAGGGAAAGGGCAGACATGTGGAGCTGGAGAGAGTAGGTAAAGTCTGAGCCAAATGCTCTGCAGGCCAGGCGTGGAGCCTTGACCCGCAGCGAGGAGCCTGCTCTGCAGGCTGGAGGAGAACCAAGCGCCCTTTGTCACATCTGCCAGTTGCAGACCCTGCTGTCCTCTGCAAGCAGAGTTGCGCCCCCCCTTACTGCATCCAGGTGCCAGTGAGAAGCCACCCCACCTCAGCCCTCCTAGTTCAGCGCTGCCCCCCCGCCCCGCCCCCCGCCGATGCATCCCACAGTGCACTGTGGGCCCCCGGGCCATTAGCGGGTACTCTGGCGGAGGGACTGCATGACCTAGGGAGCTTGTGGGACAGAGCTCCACCGCAGAACCTGGGGCCTGTCACTGCGCTTACTTGTGTGTGTCTGTGTGAACCCTGAAAGGCGAGTGCAGGACGCAGACTGCCCAACCACAGGGCCCTGCAACACGGAACGACAGCACAACAGCAAAGGGGGGCACACCACAGAACACCGTGGGAGTTCTGCCCACCTCAGCTACAGCGGCAGCTCGGCCAGGCCACCCTCAGCCCCATAACCACTCTGCAGGGCAGCCGCCAGCCCATGCGGCTGTGTCCACATCAGCCTGATGAAAATGTGACATGCAGTGCCTTTGTCACATGGTCCCCCTTTCAAGTGTGTGTGGCTAGTGGCTACCCTGATGGACGAGAGAAAATTCACACAACCGATGAGACAATAAAGACGTCACCAAGTCCTTACAGCTACTCTCTCATGTGACTTCTGAACTAGTCCTCTGACTTTCAAATATTCTAGAGTTCAAGCTTTCCTGCACTTCAGAGAGACCTTGCCCCCACAGTAAACCTAAGTCCCGCTGGGGTTTACTGAATGGTGTGCACCTTCTCTAAAATGCAAACAGGTGTCCACGCAAGAAGAGCAAGCCATGTGCGCATGGCCCGAGAAGCCCATCACTGGGCCGCAGAGCCGCTCGTTTCACGGGCGGGGCGAGCAGGTGCCGTGCCCCAGAAAAACCGATGGCGGCTGCGCTCGAGTCAGCCCCCTCACCTCCTCCGGGGGGGTCTCACGCTTCCCTCCCACTCAGAGGTTCAAGGTGAGTTTCCCAGGGCCCTACCAGCCTCCGTGCATACCTGTGTGAGTGCGGAGGTGAGCCTTGAGGTGGGAACTTTTGAAGTAGGTTTTCCGGCAGCCTGGAAAGTTACACATGTAGTTTCTCCTTCGGAAAAAGTCTACCTGAGGGACGCAGCTGTGACTGGAGGTGATGAACACGGGGGCAGGGGCGAGAGGCAACAACCTGGTACTGCCAGCAGCCACCGCACCGGCCGGGGAGCCCGGCACAGGCTGGGGAAGCGCCCCCTGGGGCAGGACCAGCATTATGGCTCCTGGAGGCACAGACGGTCCCATGAACACAGGTTGGGGCCCTGGAGCAGCGAGGGGCAGGATAGGTGCGACAGTCCCGGCAGAAACTTGGGGAGGTGGCTTCAAAAATGCTGGTAACATGCCACTTTGTCCAGTCACAGGGATCATTTGGCAAAGGACAGGGGGGCTGGGGATGGGGACAGAAATCAGAGGGGTAGCTTTCCCTGGCAAGTCGTTTTCATGAATCTTTGGTAAGCAGGTTTGAACTGCAACTGGCCAGCTTGTCTGCTGCCCTTTGTCAGCGGGAGTGAGGTCGCCAGACTTATTCAAGCAAGGTGGACAGGACACTGAGCTCACGCTGGGTAAACTGTCTTTGAGGTGTGTGCCCTGCAAAGCTTCGGTATGTCCCAGATGCTGTGCGTCTCCTCTGCTGTCCGAACGTTGGGGTGCCGGAGCCTGGGTAGGAGGAACGTGGACAGCAGCATGGGGCGCCACAGTGCAGTGACTGATGCCGGTCACCACAGCCCAGCACCGGGTGCCAGGGGCTGGCTCCCCCAGCTCTGGCTTCGAACCAGGCAGGCTCCTCTCCTCCCTCCTGCTCGGCAAGCTGGCTGCCCCAGCACAGGCTGGGGGGATGGCCGTGACCACGTGTGCTTTGGAATCAGTGCCTTGGGAAGGAACAACTGTCCCCATCGATGGCTCCACGAGGTCAGGGCTATGAGGAGGAGTCATGCACTTGGAAAGAAAAAACAGCACTGTGTGAGAAGGCTGTTTTGGTTTGATTTTAAAAGGCACGTACTTTGATGGCGCTGCCCCCAATGCCTTTAAAAAGAAGTATTTAGAAAAACTGGTCTAAGCCTGCTCACAACAGCAGGGGATTTCAAGGCTGCACAAGGCATTACTTTCTAGTCTTCTCCTGTTGCTGGGGCCGCAGTCACTGAAATGAGCAATTAAAGCATTAGGACTGCAGAAGGGAAAACAAATTTACACTTAAAATGAGAGTTTTTCCCAATAATTTCAGACTCCCAGAAAATTTTTAAAAATCCCAGGGGTTATCAGGTAACACACACCTAGCCAGTGCCTACTAGATGAGGCCAGGTAAACCTACCAGAAGGCCCCCCAAAGGCCACGCGCTAACCAGTGGTCTGCCTGAACCCAGCCTCTCTGCACCGCCCCCAACAAGCCCCACTTACTGCGGCCTCCCCGTGGACGAACCCGATGCCAAGTGGCGCTGAGAGGGGCTCTGGCAGCCAGGCCAGTGCTTTACAGCCCCCTCCACCGCCTGCAAGCCCCTTCTCATCCCTCTCCAAGTGGCTTTCCACACTCCCCTTCCAGTGCAAGCTTCCAACCCACGACAATCTGATTATGATTTTCACTTCTGTTAGCAACCGACAGCTCTCCGCTTCTCCCAGCTGAGAAGCCGTCTCTCGCAGCTATTTCCTAACTGTAAGAAGAAAACAAAACACAGCTCTTGACTGCAGCCAATTCACACAAGTGAGAAGCTGGCTGCCGCAGGGAGGCAGAAGGCCCAGGATTTCCACGCAGCTAGCTCGGGGAGTCTGCTGCCAAAGCACAGGCTTGGCCCAGCTGCCACCCACATGTCCGGGTCCTGGACTCAGTCATCCGGGGAACCTAGTCCCCACCCTGCAATTCCCCAGGGAAATGAGTACATTCTTTCTTGAATCAGCCTGTAGGTTTTGTCCTCTAGGCATTTTAACCCCGTGGCTACTAGCTGTGATCCATCAATGGAAAGGACTTGTTTCCAAGAGAAAAAAGAAGTTGCCTCCCTGGGTCCTCCACGTGGGGAAGCTATGAACACGCCTGCCAGCATCCCAGGGAGTCCACCCGTGAGTTCCTCGACACATCTGTTGAAGGTGCGCTAGCCACTGCACAAAACACCCCGTCCCCACCTCTTACCAGTGTGGATAAAGAGTGGAAGTCCTTTAGCAGCTCGGGTGTACCTTCATCTACATGCGTGGTGGAGATGACATCCCCAGAGTCAGACACAGGTGTGAGGGGCCTTATCTTTAACAGGTCACCTTTCTGGGACCTGTGACCCCAGGAGCTCATGCAGACAAGAGCCTCGACAGCTTCGATGTCATTCTGTTCCAAGATGCTGCACCCCGACCTTTCGCTGTCATGCCACTTCCTCTCCAGGATGGACTCACATATGTCCACAATGTCAACCTACAGGCGACATAATGGCTTCTCAGTCCAGGGAAAACAGAGAAGGCAGGTGGACACGCCTTTCAGGAGCCTGCGACACACACACAACATATACACAACACTCCACACACGACAAGCTCTGTCCTAGGAAAAGATGTCAACAGAACGTTCACGACAATTTTGCTTCTAGGCTGTCATCCCGAAGAGGGAGGATGACTGAATGTGGCCGCCAAATTATTTCCACAGAAAACCCTGATCTTAAAAAGGTTATTGATATGAGTGAAGTCCATCTTCTTTGGTAAACGACTAGTAAGACCTTAATTCCAAAGGTGTAAGCCAAAACCGCGTGGCCCACCTCGGGAGGAACCCACGCAGACTCCATCCAAGTCCTCTGGTTGGTTGAGATGAGAGCACAGCTCTTTCGCGTTAAAAAGCCACCCATTCCTATGGACGCATTTTGGGCAACTTAGTGGAGCAGGGCCTACAGCCCTGCCAAGGCAGGGCTTACCCAGCAGGGTCTGGGGGGTGGGAGGCTGAACGCCATTGGCCCCAGGAAAGTAAAGCCTTGTTCCTCAGCCTCAGGCATGTAAGTCACCCCCTCACTCCACAAGGTCGGGGGGGGGGGGGGGTGGCGTGGCGGGGAGTAAGAGGAAGCATTTGTGGGATCCCCCCAACCTAGGGGACGCTGTCTTCCCTGGTATCACACCGGCTTTCCACGGGCAGCGAACGAAGCACCTGGAAGTGAGTGCTCTCTTCCCAAAGTCATTTCAAGTCCACAAAGATACACATTTCCACTTAGTGTGCCTGGGTATCACACCCTTCTGTCCTGCCCAGGTTCCCCGCAGGGCACACAGGCAATGAGGCCACCTTTACAAATGTCACTGTGGCCCAGCTTCGACCTGGTCCTGGCACGAACTGTGAAGTCACAGACATGGGGGCTGGCCCTGCTCTGTCGCCACGCGCAGCTCCCAGACCCCTCTCTCCGCCCCTCAGTGGCCCACACGCTGCGACCACCCAATGCCAGTTCTAGCCAGAGTTCTGCCAGCACCCCTCAGGCCGCGACTGCAGGAGCCCCTGGCTGGGGCGAAAGGCGCCCAGCGCACCCTGCCGCGTGCCGCCTTCCCGCCAGCCTTTGCAAGGCCCGCAGGCCGCGTTCCCACAGTCCTGGCCCCGCCGCCAGAGCCCCGCCCCGGCCGCCCGCAAGCCACGTTCCCGCCAGCCTCTCCCCGCCCAATGGTCACCACCTCCCAGGGCCTGGTGACGTCATGGCCTGGAAATAGACCCGCGCCCGCAGCGGGCTGGGCGGCGCCGCTGCGGGGGCGCGAGACAAAGCTGCGGTAGGGCTGCGCGGAGCACACGCCCCCGCCTAGCCCCACGCAGCCGCTGCCCCTCCTGGTTCTGGAACCTGTCCCGGCACCTAACCGTGCGTCCGTGGCGAGGCCCCGCGCTACGCGACCTCCTTTGCGCTCTAGCCCCGCAAAGGCGGCGTGGTCCCGCCTCGCCCCTCGCTCCGGGGGGTGGCCACTTACCGCGCGCGCCTCGCCGGAACCCACGGAGCCTGGCGTGTGCATGGTGCCGGCAGCCCACAGGCAACAAAGCGTGGGCGGATGCTCAGAGCGCTGCAGCTGCTGCACGTGCGTGGCGGGCGGAGGCAGTCCGCGATCCGAGCTCCAGCGGCCGGCACGCGCCTCTAGCCGCCCGCGCAGCTCTACTTTGACGCGGCCGTAGCAGTGCGGGAGGGGCGCGGCCGCCGGGGCCGGGCTCGGAGGCAAACCAAAATACACCGCGCCCCTCCGGGGCGGGGCCGGGTTCCCGCCAGCCAATCCGCGCCCGATCCATGCACGGCGGGCCAATGGGCGCGGCGGGGAGCCGCGTGATCAAAGCCTGGCCGCGGCGTGATGCATCAGGGCGGGATGCGGCACGTGTTTTGGTAGGGGCGAAAGGCGGGGCCTGAGGTCTTGGAAAGTAGGGGAAAGGTCCCGGTGGCGGCGGGGCGGCGTGGGCGGCGTGGGTGGCACTGGGGGCGGCACTGGGAAGTCCCGGGTCCTGGCCGCGCTGGCTGGGGCGGTGACCGCGCTTAAAGGGGCAGCAGGCTCCCGGGGACTGAATGAGCCCACCTGGAGGTCTCAGCCCGGGTATTGCTCGTTTGTTTTTTTTTTTCCTTTTTATTAATCTACTGTCAGCTCTTAGGAGCGCATCACTGACCAGGAAGAGCTTTGAAAGCCTGCTGGCTCCAGCTGACTTGGCGGTATCTGCTTCTTCCTGTAGGTACCCAGAGCCCGAGTTCCCAGGCCGTGTCTGCCTCCCACACCCCTCCTCCTGGCAGCTTTGGGCCGCAGTGGCCACTCTTATGTGAGGTTAAGGTTAAGCCAAGACAGGTAATCACCTGAAACGTGCCTGGTGAAACCCGCTCTTTCTTCCTAACCAGCCGCGGTGGAAGCGACACCCTCTCTGGGAAGTCCTCGGGCCTGAATGGGCGATACACCCAGAGGCCTCTCTTCCCCTCAAACTGAGAAGGAAACAGGTGGTGCTCAGTGCTCTGGCCACAGCTCACTCCTCACAGGTCATTTCACTTTCCTCAGGCCCTGCACTGCACCTTTGATGACCTGTAACTTTTGTTTCTTTGATTATTCGTGAATTGCTCCCCACCAGAGGGAACCCTCCCACCGTTAGGGAGCTTGTTTAATTCACTGCCAACCCCCAGGGCCTGGCTCACTGGAGGCACACGGTGACTATTGGTTGAGTAAGTGAGTGGAGGTGAGCACCTACTGGGCCCCCCACTTGGCTGTCCTGCAGACACCTCCAATTCAGTGTCCTTGAATCTGAACTCATTCTATCCAAACCTGGATTTCTCTCAAGCTACCCCAAAATCCAAGGGTCGTCTTTGACTCCTCCCTTTCTTGCACTTGCTTTCTTCTGCCAATTACTTCATGGCTTTCTTCCTAAATATCGCTCAAACTGTTAACTTCTGTCACCCACTCCTGCCTTCATCCAGGCTGCCATCCTCTCTCACCTGAACTATCACTATTGTCTCCCAACAGGTCTGCCTACCTCCAGCCTCACCACCTGCGATTTGCCAGTGGCAGTCCTCCTGTGCAGAATGCCCTAACCCTTCTCCACTCTGAGTCTGTGAGACTGCTGTGCGGCTCCTTAGAGAAGCCTTTCCTGCCTCCCAAGCAGCAGGGCCGCTCAGCAGAATGCTAAGCACAGGCCTTTGGAGTCAGACCTCGATCCAAATTCCAACTCGGCCTCAGTGGCCCAGTCGAGGCTGGCTGTGTCTCATTCCTGTGGAGTAGGAAGTGGCAGCAGCTCCCTGGAGTCTGCCGCCCCAGCTTCTCTCACTTCAGCAGCAATACCTGGAAACTGGGCAGCAGGCTGGCTCAGGGCTCTTCAGGCATAAAACTCTACTCTTCTCATGTCAAGCCCATGTTCCAGACAGACAGGTCTTCACTCATGCTGGTCCCCCCTCCATGCTCCCCCATGTCTACCCAGAAACCACTTCTCCATGAAGCCCTTCTGCGCACACATGCACGCGTGCCAGGCTGTGGTTGCTGCAAAACCCTGGCTTCTGGTCCTTCCTGTAGTCAGAGGGATGTTGACAGGTTTCTAAACCAATGACAGGGGTAGGTTATCCACACAGAGGCATTCCTGAGGCCCTCGGCAGCACCAGACGCCACGGACCGCAGTCCAAGCAAGGCCTGGTGGCAGGCTGGGCACAGATACAGACTGTCTCCTACATAAAGTAGATGCCACCAGCTAGACTGCCACCACTTTCCGGTGTGTCCTTCCAGAGAGAGTCTGCGTGCCTGCAAATGCACTGTGACACACAGGATAGTGTTCTGTGCACCTTGCGAACCTTGCTCACTGACTTTATATGTGACAGTTGATGGCTGTCACATATCAGTAGGCAAAAACCAGCCTCATGCTTTGTACTGGTTAAATGACGTTCCACCCCGTGGACACATGGATGGGTCATAATTTATTCAGCTACTCCTGGTACTATCACTAGGGGATTCGGTGGTTTCCATCTTGCAGGACATTGAGCCCATGCATGTTTGCATGTGAGCATAACCACAGATCACTTCCTAGAGTTGGGATTGCTGAGTGACCAGTCCCCCAGGTCAAGAAACAGCATTGGGCAAATCGGGGGGCTCCCTCCATGATGCCCTTCCACCGACGTCCTTGCACCACGCCTTCCTGTTGTGTGCGCTGAAACTGGACAGAGAGAACGTGGTAGGACCTGCTGTGGTGGGCTGCCACATCGTTGAGCTTTGGGTGGAATTTGTGTGTTCTAGTTGCTGCTGCTGGCCATCAGGCCTGTTTCCAGGCTGGGACCGTGACGGGTGGCATGCTGCGAAGGTTCTGACACAGCTCTGTGTGCTTTTAGTTTAGAAAGATTGTCAGATTGCCCTCCCGACGTGCCTTTGTGCCTGTGTATCACTCAACAATGGGCCGCAGTGCCAGGTCCCTATTTCCTCACTAATGCGGGCCTTCTCCAGTCTTCTGACCTTTAATAAGCTAAATGGAAAACAGAATTCGTAATGTTATTTTGTATTTCTTCTTTAAAAAAGATTTAATTTATCTTTAGAGGGGAAAGGAGGAAGTGAGAGAGGGAGAGAAATGAGGATATGCCAGAGATACATCCCCCAGTTGCCTCTCACAAGGCCCCACAGAGGGGCCTAGCCACACCCCGGGCACGCACCCTGACTGGGAACCCGGCTGGGAATCTGACCGAGGCCTTTCGGGTCTGCAGGACGGCGCCCAACCCACCGAGCCACACCAGCCAGGACTTATTTTGGATTTCTTTGATGGAGTTTACTTGAGAATTTTCATATGTGTTTCAAAAGCCATCTTGATTTCTTTTTCTGTGGACTTTGGAAGGAATTTTAAATGGCAGTACAGAAACTGGAGCATGTTTATACGCCGAAGGGAAGGGGTCAGTGGAGAATGACGCAAGAGACGGGGGGAGGGGCGATGGGGGTGTGCGGGAGGGAGGGCCTGCTCCAGGGAGGGAGAAGGGGGGCGGGAAGTGAAGACGCCTGCAGATCCAGGACATTTCTGGGATAGCAGAGAAGGCCAGGGTGCTTGCTTGTGACCCACCTTATTGGTGATTTGGGAGGACAAGCCACCTGCTGGGGAAGGGGCCCTGGTGAGGTGAGGAGGGTTCAGAATGGACTCTGGCAGGGAGGGTGACAGCGATGGCCCCTACCCTGAGGCCCCACTCAGAATGTTGGCCCTGGACAGAGCATTGAGTTTTTTTGTCCTTGCTCCTGGAATTAAAGTGCCAGGTCCCCTGGGGCAGGTCTCTTTGTCACCACGGAGCCTCAGTTTTCTGACCTGCAAAAATTGGAGTTGGATTAGCTCCGTGATTCGAATCAGTCCTGAACTGGGGTCACTTACTTTTCATGGCTTTGCTTGGAGAAAAATAAGGACAGCGAGTGCATTTTGTCACGTAGTTAAGTATAGTTTGAGGACTAGCGTTCATTCAGAGTCTGTAGCCTCCTAATTTTTTTCTTGTTGGAAAAAGATGCTGATGGCAGATGGTCCCTAATGCCCTAGCAGGGAAGGAAAACATTGGCAACCCTATGGCAGACCCAAAATGTGCTCTGAAGCTCTGTGGTCAGTGGGGTGCCCAGGTCTGGGACCGCGGGACGAAGTGGTTTTGGAGATCTGTTCCATCTCTGATGGCCGGGTTCTACGAGGGCTGGTCTTTCCACTTCGAACTTGAAAAGCTGCTTTTAGGTCTGGTCCAAGCAGAGGGTTGATGCCGACCCCACTCCGCCTTGAGCCTGGCAGCTGCCCGCCACGGGCGGACTCATTCCTCTGCCAGACCCTCAGCCCCCCTCCTGGGCGCAGACAGGCGGGCCCAGGCCTTGGCAGCCCTTGAGTCTTCAGTCCTTGGTCAGAGCCCAGCTGTGGAGCCAAGAGGAACAAAGCGAGTCTGGGGGCTGCCCGCCCCACTGCCCCACTTCGCCCGCCTGCCAGGCTGGGTGGGAGGGTCAGGGAGTGCAGACTTGGGAGGGAGAACAGGCTGCCCGCCAGGCCTGGGTCCAGCCCATGCTTCCTGCCTTTCTCTTTTTCCCTGGGCTGAGCTCACTGGGCCGGAAGCTGCACAAGGGCCAGACGGGCAGTCCAAATGACCTAATCAATGATTGACTAGTGGCTGGATTAATGAATCACCAACCCACCAATCCCCCGGCTGTCCAGTGACTGATCTGCCACCTGCCTGGCCGTTGGCACCCGCCACTCCTAACACCCCAGGGCTCCGGTCTCCTTCCCCTGGGGCACTGTGGGGGGGAGCAGAGGGGCTTGTAGGGGCAGTTGGGCACATCCACAGCAAGCCGTTTGCTTTACAGACGGGGATGTTGATGCCTAGTGAGTGCTCACGGAGCCCTGGGGCTCAGGAGAGGAATAACCTGACAGGTTCAAGGCAGTTCCACTACAAGACACTTATTAAACACCAAGTGTGGCCCAAGAGTTGTGCAAAGTGTGAGCTCTTCATCCTTTTTTTATCCTGATTTTCGGCCCCATTTTATAGATGGAGAAACTGAGGGTAGCCTGCCCGTCGTCACTGGCTTGTGTTGGCAGAGCAGGATCCGTCTCTCCAGCTCAAGTCCAGGGCTCCTTTGTCCCAACTGTCTTCTGGAAAAGGGTGCTGAAAGCACCTGTGAGTCCCTGTGTCCCCTTGAGTGCGCAGGGATGGTTCTCTGAGGGAACCGGTGCTCGGCAGAGACTCGGCAGGACAGCCTGCAATGCAGGGGAAGGAGAGCCCGGCTGTGTGTTTGGTGCCATGGGACCGTGGAGGAATAAGCCCAACCCTGACCTTCAGGACTGACCCACACACAAGGGGCTGTGCCTACAGCCAGGGGCCAGGCAGCAGGCGCAGGAGCAGGGATGAGCAGGAGACCAGAACGCCCTGCAGGCAGGCCTGGCAGGAGGCCTGTCCGGGAAGGTTTCCACAGGAGACCGCACAGCAGCTAGCGGAAAGGGACAAGTAGGAAGCAGCCACCTGAAGAATGGAGATGACCTTTTGGTACCCACGACACACCGCCCCACCTCTGTACGCCTGAGAGATGGCAATAAGCCTTGGAAAAGCCCTGTGAGAGCCCTGGCCAGCATCTCAAAATTGAGTAGCAGCCACCCCGGAGGGCGTGAGAAAACACTGCCAGCCACCCTAGAGCTTCTGCCGAGGGAGGTCTCCCATGGAGTCTTCGAATTCTGCATTTCTAGCAAGTTCCCAGATGCTGTTGACACCTCTGGTGCAGGGACCACGCGTGAACATGACTGATTTCGTCTACTCCCTGGTGTGGTGGGAGAAACAAGCCCAGGGAACAGAAGCACCTTGTCCAAGTCACCCTCTGAGCGTGAGCCCAGAGACACCTGGAACCCAGGCCCCCCCGACGGGACGCCCAACTCAGCGCCCTCCACTCCATCACGAGGCCCTTGGGCAGATGCCCCAGGGCCCCTGTCACGAGGCCAGCCCCAGAAGAAAGCCTTTGGAGGCCAGGAAGTTGTCGGGCAATGGCACACCCTGCCTGAGCCCTGGGAGGGCAACCTTCCAAGTGTCCCTGTGGCCACTCGGCCCCTCAGCCTGGCCAAACTGCCTGTAACTGGTGAGCTGCCAGCCCGGCTTCCCCAGTGACCCAGTGTGGCTGGAACCAGCCCAGCTGGACAGCAGGGCCAGCGGGCAGCTGCTCAAGACCTTGGCAGAGTGGCCGGCAGAGACGGGTCAAACAAGGGAACTAGGGTGGGCCCAGCAGAGGCCTGAGCCGGGATCTGTCGGTAGCCTGCTCCCTGCTCCCTGGGGTCGCATGCTGGGTAGTCCCCTGCCTTGGCCTCAGAAGTGGATTTTAACCCCTCAGAGGCAGGACCAGGAGGGTCTGCCCAGCTTCACCCCGAACAGTGTGAACATACAGTTACGTGAACAGTAGCCATGTAAAGTGAACAAGAAGTCGGTCCTGTTGGCGCCTGTTGGTCATGCATGGCATGCCAGATGCTGCGACACACACATCTTCCCGTGATGTCAGCGAATTTCTGCATCGACTGTGCCTTGTGGGTATCACTGAGGACAGGATGGGGGTGAGGAGCCTGCCCAAATCATACAGCTGTTGGGGGGTGGTGACAGCTCGCTCAGCCCCAGAGGGCCCCGCTCTGCCCACTGCCCCCCAGCCCCTCGGCCTTCCTCCCTCCCCCGGCCTTCTCCCCCACTGAGAGCAGCGGGTTTGGGCCACCAGGCACCAGTGTCGTGGACAACAAGGGGGCTTTGTATTCCCAGGTTAGCTCCTTAACCAATGTTTTTGAGGCTGGTCCAATTGAAGATTTATTTACTTTATATAATAATTTCAATAAAGTTTAATATTACCACTGCAAAAGCAGTGTCATTATAGAAAAAGAAATACAGAAAAGTGCATACAGGGAAAGTAAAATTTTCTCCTCTTTCCCCTCCCTATCTCTCCTTTCCTCACTCCCTCTTCTCCCTGTGTCTTCTCTCTCTCACCCTGTGGAGAAGAAAGTGAGAGTCTCCCCTCCCCAACCTCCCCGCCAAGGCAGGGAGCCCCTGCAGACTGTTCCCCTATGGGCATGCACACTGGTGTAACTCTGTCCGGCTGTGTGTGTCGTGCTCCCTGTGTCACCGCCTTGCGCTCTGTCTGCCCTGGGGGCCTCTGCCCCGCCTGCACACACAGCCCTGGTCCATGAGTCCTAGAGAACCTCCTCGAGCCCACCTAGCTCCCCGAATCCTTGGTTTCCTCAGCTCTGAAATGGGAGTAACAGGACCTCCCTCGCTGAGTTGTCTGAAGAACGAGAGATGGCGCTCCACAACTTGGGGCCCTTACGGGCAATCGAATGAGCCCCACCTGGAGGTGGGGTGGTTTTTTGTGTTTTTCTCCAGCTTAACTGGGCCCAGTTTTCCCTTCAAATCAGCCCGTGTGTATGTATGGTTTTTAGTTTATGCCCTGGCGGAAAAGGGAACAGCTGGGACCTCACACTGCAGGACCGCATCGACAGCCCCGGATGTGGCCTTGGACCCTGGCAGGGCAGGGGCCAGAGTCCCACAGGCAAGGGGGTGGCACCCACAACTCTGGTGCCTGAACACACAGTTTGCACGGCCTGGCTGGGTGGGCCCCAGGCTGTCAGCACGCTCCCCTGCAGCCAGGCCTGGGAGCGTTTTTCGGACACACTCTCACTGCGCTGGCCAGAGGTCCAGAGCTCCACTTGGAGACCGTTCAAATTCCCAGCCCTCTGGCTTCCTGGCTCCCATGACAAAGCTCTGGGTGGAGAAGGAAGGGAGGGGACGGGAGTGTCAGAGGCCCAGCACTTTCCTCCGGGTAGAAGTAGGTGGAAAGGGGCCCTGGAAGCTCTTTGCCCTGCTGGGGCCCACTGAGGGCTCTGTCTGGTACCTGGGGAGCAGGATGCCCCCACTCTGAGGAAAAGGCCACCCCTACCACCCCCCCCCCCGCCCATGGGTGGGCCTGGCCACCACTTCCTTTGCAGAGGGACACATCCAGGCTGCTTGCCTCGGGGCCAGTGGGGAGCGGGGTGGGGGTGGGGAGGGGTGGGGAGGCAGGTTTCCCTTCTGGGTTGAAACAGGACATTGTCAGCGTGGTAGCAATGAGCTGGCAGGTTGCCAATAAAGCAACCCGGGGGCTTTCACTGCCCTCTGGTTTCCAGCAGGTGCCCTGGGGGCCGGATCGGGACTGGGGCCGAGCGCTTAGATGGCCCAGCTCACATGTGGCTCCCACTCCTGGTTTGGAGGACATGAGAGGGTTCAATGGCCCCACCCCCACCCCACCCAGAAAGTGAATATTCTCTTCATTAATTCATTCCAATAGACCCTCAAGGGCAGCCAGCCCTGAGCAGGTCCTGGGGAACCTGAGACAGCCAGCTTTTACCGCCACCTCGGAGTACACAGCCTCAGGGAGGCAGGGGGACACACAGGTGACCAGGCAGTGGGGACAGGCTAGAAGAACTGCAAACTGTGTGGGGAGCCGGAACCCCGAGGGAAACAGGTATTTCATCTTAGGACCAGAACCCTAACTCCTGGCCACGTTTGAGCGGAGCCTCAAAGAGGAAAGGAAAAAGGAGAAGAAAGGTGTGTGAGTGCGTGTGCATGCGTGTGTGTGCGTGTGCTGGGGGAGCAGGCCTATGTGTCCCCACTGGGGATCAAACCCACACCCCTGTGTGCCCTGACTGGAATCGAACCCATGACCTTCCGCTCTACGGGGCGATGCTCCAACCAACTCGGCCACACCGACCAGGGTTTTATTTATTTATTTTCCAGTTTCTAAGCTGTAGGGCACAGACCCTTCTGAGACACCTCCTGTGGTCATCCCTCGGAGAGGCCTCGCCACTCTGCAGGCTCCTGAAATGCAGATCCACACCCTATAACCACTCTCAGTGATCACCAAAACGTTAGGGTGGAAAGAGGGACCCACACTCTGCGTCTTCCTCCTGGGACCCCTCTGTCTGCCCTGAGCCAGCCCGTGGGCCTGGGCTTTTCTGTCGTCCTTCCTCAGCGCCTGGCTGAGGCCCTCTGTCTGGCGCACCTGTCCCAAGCCTGCCCCACCCTCCGGCCTGGAGTTCTCTACACCCAACAAGCTGGTGTAGCATCAGCTTTGCGCTTGCTCTTCCTGCCAAAGCCCCCCCCCCCTTTCTTCCCTCTAACCCTTCTACCTTCTTGGTCCCCATCAAGGTGGGGGCTCAGGGCTGGTGGCCTTGGGGAGAACCGGACAGGGCGCACTCTCCCAGCTCACCCTCGGGGGAAGAGAGGACTCAGGGCCCAAGGTGGCCATGGAGATAAGACTCTTCTGCAGCATCATCTATGGCACTCAGATGGCACCCAGCACCGTGGGGACGGCCCTGGCCTCATGCCCCTTGGAGGCTTGCTTCACCCCTAGTGGTGGCTGAGGGGCCGCACCCAGGACCTGGCCCTGCTGAGGCCCACCCTCTGACACAGGGTTCTGAGCACCACCACCTTGAGCACGAGGCAGGGCGGGTTCCACCAGAGAACCAGCCAGCCAGGGACGTGTGTGCACACGCGTAGGTGTGAATGTGTATACAAGCCACAGGTATTTGTTTATGCATGTGTGTATATGTACACACAGATATAGATATAGGTATGTATATATTATGTTGTAGAAGCCAATTCCAACTCCTTTTGGGCACACATGTGAGATTAACACTAGACAGACAGAGACTGATTAGCCGATTGGGGGGACGGACTTGCATGGCTGTTGGGCTGGGCAGGCAAGTCCACAGGGCAGGAGGCAGGCCCTCGGGGGCCGGGCTACTCCTGCAGTCCACAGGCGGAATTCCTCCTGCTCCAGGGCCACCTCTGATGCGCTCTCAAGGCCTTTCCTTGGCTGGGGGAGGACCACCCACGTTCTTGAGGCCCCTGACGTGGAGTTGACCACGTGGAGCTATCCGTTCACAGCACCCCCAGGTTAGTGCACAGCTGAGTACCTGGGGATGAACTTGGCCAAGGCGACCCATAGAACAGGCTGCCGCACGCAGGGCAGGGCTCCTGCACGCTGGTGGGCAGAGGCGAGGACCGGTCTCAGCCCTGGATACCACCTCGGGCCAATGCCCTCACCTGCCCAGATGGGAGGAGCAGCCAGGGCCTGGTTTGCACACGTCAAAGGAACAGAGGACAGGGGGTGGGGCCTGACTCCAAAGTCCTTTCCTTCCTACCTGCAGCCCTGAAGATAAGGCTGAGGCCGACACTCGTCCCCAAGGGAAAGAATGCTTCCAGTCACACACTCGGAGCTCCCCCGCCTTATCTGAGCAGCTGACCTTGAGTTTCTGCAGGTTGTCACAAGCTAGGGGGAGGGAGGCCAAGTGGTGGGCTGGAGCCAGTTCCCACCGGCTGACCATGCACCTCTCCTCACGTCCTTGTCCACTGATGTCCCGTTGTAGCTTGAAGTCAGCTGTGATGGGGACATTCACACCACAGAAATCAGCGCACCCGATGAATGAGCCCCCACCCTCACCCAGAGGTCCGCTTGTCAAATGTCCCCAGACCACCGGAGAGACCCAGAGGGCATGTCTTCATGCCAGATGGGGCTGTGGGTCAGCCATCTATTGTAACAACTGCCAGCCCCCAAAACCTTAGTGACTTAAAATGACAGTGGTTTATTGTTTCTCACGATTCTGTGGGTGGACAAGGTGGTTCTGCTGCTCCATGTGGCATTGGCCAAAGCCACTGTCACAGCTGCACTCGGCCCTTCTCTCCTGCAGGGCAGCCCGACTTCCCATGTTGTGGTGGCACATTCTGGGGGAGCCAGACAGCAGAGGCTGCCCAGTCTCCTGAGGTCAGGCCCGGACCTGGCCCAGCATCCATTCCACCACATTCTATTGGGCAGACACGTCACAAGGGCTGTCCAGATCCGGTGGGCGGGCACTACAGGAGATCACGGGTGGTTCCTCGGGACCACCACGCAAAGGCCGAGCCCAGGACATGAGGAGTGGAGGTCCCCAAATTCCTCGCAGTACAGGCATAAGTCCAGGTACAGCTCCAGCCTGAGGCACGAGGGCTCCCCCACGCCCCCCACCTGCTGCTGAGTGACAGGGGCCTGTGAGGCTGCCTTAGCCAGGCCCTGTTCGCAGGGGAAGGAGCAGAGGCTCAGAACTGTCCAGGCGCTCACTCGCAGCCCCTCTGCTTCTGGGGCGGAAGCTGGTCCTGGATGGGAGTGACTGGCGGTGGGGGCATGTAAACACATCTTACAACGTAAGAGACTCAGTGTGGAGGGACTATACATTTATACAGCTTTCTGGAAAAGTCACTTGGCCACAGGTGTCAGGAACTTCACAATGTCTGTGTCTTTTGAGCTGATCGTCGCTCCTGGGGATCGATCTTAAGGGACTAGTCAGAAATGGGGGAGGAGAAAGCGCTTCTCGTGGCATTCATCAGAACTTGAAACAACCCGAACGTTCCCCCTCAGAGAACTGGCTCCTGTGACCTTTTCCTAGATCCTAATGGCGTATTCCACAGCCAACACGCAGTCTTCAGGTGGCCACACTGGAGCGCTCGCTTGTGGGCCTCAGGTCCTGGGCGGTGCTTCGTGGCCTCTGGCTTCCCAGTCTCGGGTGCAGCCCTGTGGGGAACGGACCCTCAGGGCCCGGGAGGGTGCCTGCCATGGGAAGGACAGGCACTGTGAGGGGCTGGAGCTCAGGGATGGGGGCTGGGGGCCTCGCCACGCCCGAAGTCCTGGGGCTGAGACTAGACCTCCCTGTTTCCTAGTGTGGCTTTCCGGCCCAAGAAGAAGGGACGCAGGGAATGGCCCGGGAGGCCCTGTGCCAGCCCCATGTGACTCCCGTAAACCTTAGGGGGCTGGGGTCATCTGAAGGCCAGACCCAGGAGTGGGAAGAAAGGGTGCAGCATGGTGCCAGGGGTGGGCCGTGGGCCAGAGCCAGCGAGAGCAAGGCGGCTGACATCCCGCTGGGCCAGACCCCCACAGACCAGCCCTTCCCTGGGAAGACTGCACAAACCCATGTGGGCCTGGCCGGCTCCTGGACTCCCGGGCGGGCAGGCCGGTGGCCCCACTGCAGCCGCTTCCCCAGTCCAGCCTCTGAGCCCAGCTTGTCCAGCTCGGGCCAAGCTTCCTAATAGGCACCCTTTCTAGGAGCAGAGAGCCAGGCAGAGGGGTGGCGGGCTAGGGTCTGGTGGGTGTGAGGCCTCCCAGGGGCTCCCTTTACCCCAGAGGCAGAGGGCCTCAGGGGAGAGATCCAGGGACAGAAAGGAGAGAGACCCATGGAGCGCACGCTCAGTTTCAGCTCCATCACCCCCAAAGCTCCCTTGTGCCCCTTTGTGACACACCCTCCTGCCCCTCACTGCCCCCACCCCATCCCAGGCAATCATGGGTTTCATTTCCTTCCTTCCTTCCTTCCTTCCTTCCTTCCTTCCTCCCTCCCTCCCTCCCTCCCTCCCCTTTCTTTCTGGATAAAATGACTTATTCTTCATGTCAGCGTTACAGGTCAGGACAACAGAAGCCCGTCCGAGCATGGGGGTTACTGGATTGTGAGGTGAGCCCAGGAAATGCCCCCAGCAGGTGCTGGGGGTCTGCAGACCCCACGTGGCGCTTCCGAGCGTAGAAGGAACGCTGCACCCAAACCGCACACTCTGCACCGGAACTTAGGGTCCGCGTCCTCCCACGGTGTCTCTGTTGCTGTGGAGTTCTTTGCGTCTTCTAGAGCTTTCTACGAGTGGAGTCGTAGAGTATGCATTCCTTTTTGTCTGGCTTCTTCAGCTCAGCACAACTATTTTGTGATTTGTCTGTGTTTCGGGTGTGACGACAGTCCTTTCCTTGCACTGCAGAGTGGTACTCCAGCGTCGTCTTCAGCTCTGAGGATGTCTTGACCCACAAGCCCACAGTCAGGGTGACAAACAGCAGCCACGATGAACACCTGACTCAGAGCCCCCCAGAGCGAAGCGCTTTCCCAAGGGCATTGGCCATGACTATCTGAAAGAAATCGTCCAGTCTCACGGCTGCCTGAGGATGGCCGCCCAAGGAGGGAGCAGTAACTGGGACAGACGGGGGCCAAGCCGAAGGCCAAGGCAGAGAAACCCAGCAATGGCAAGTGCGTGGGGGCTTCGAGAGCCTCTGTCCAACCTGCCCCTGGAGCCGGGAGCCGGGAGCCGGGAGCCGGGAGCCAGGAGCCAGGAGGGCTGTACTCAGGGGCAGGGCTGTTCCCTCTGCATCTCTGCTCTGCCTGCCCTGGGGCTCCAGCCAGCAGAAAGTGCGAGCTTCATTGGTGCTGGGACCCCCCCACCCCACATAGCCTCTCACAAAGACTGGGAGGCCCGAGGGCTCAGCGTGCTTCCAGAAGTCTCTGTCCAACCATCAGCCCATCACTAAGCTGAGGAGGGATTTCAGGGTCTGTGACCAATGTGAAATACGGATGCTATAGAAGTCACACCCTGTTACACCCCGGACAGCAACCTGGGGGCGCCTGCCCTTGGAAAGCAGGGAGGCACCAAATGCCCCTCAGCCACCCAGCCCTTCCTGCAGCAGAGGGACTGGAAGGAAAGCAGCCGGCAGCCAGGCCCCTGAGCTAGGGGGACCACCCACCTGCTGCATTTGAGCTGGGCACACTCTGCTTGGAGGACGGATTCTGCAAGAATAAAAGTGGAAAAAGGGAGTCAGCTATTGAGGCTGGGGTGCCAACTCGAAGGGACACCCGGAGACTGCAGACGGCTGGTACCATGCGGCTCTGGGGAGGGCTGGGACGTGCCCCGGCTGTGTGTCTGCTGCTGTGCCGCTGGGTGCCAGCCGCTGAGCCTCCCTGAGCCGTTTGCTCTTTAGCGAAGTGGCAATCGTGACCCTTGCCCTCCCCCGGTTTCTCCCACAGGGCCCTCCTGAGGAGGGGGTCCTGCCCCTGGGCCACCCTTGCCCCGGAGCCACAGGCCCCCAGCCCGAGGGCATGCAGGGTGTTTTCTTCCTCTGAGCACCTCAGAGAGGTCAACGGGGCAGGAGTGCTCTGTGGGGGCACCCGTGGCGGGCCTGTGTGTGGCTGCGGGGCTCACCTCGTGCCCCTCTGCGGCCAGAAGACAAGACTGTAGGATTGGACATGGGAGCATGAGACCAAGGGCAAACCTGGCTTTCTGGAAGTCGGGGAACCACAGCAGAGGGAGCTGGTGGGCCACAGGTCCCAGGAGGCCAGGGGCAATGTGTCCACCTGGGCCACCCTCCCTGCATGACTGAGCACAGGCTCTGGACAAACAGGCCACTCGCATGCTCACCTTGGGAATAGGGTCACCCCGACACTGCCCAGAAGCAGGACAGGTGGTTTGCACACCCCCAAAAGAGGCGCTCTCTGACCTTGGATTTAGGTACCCAAGGCAGGAGCGGATGGTGGGCTGGGCTCTCGCAGGATGCCAGACAGCAGAGAATGCGTCTGTACCTTCATGCAGGAGCAAATTTTTATTTGTTAGGACTTCACATTTTTAGAGTACTTTTACTCAGAGTTTCCATATTCCCCTTGCCCCTACACGTGCACAGCCTCCCCGTGATAAGCGTCCCTCACCACAGAGGGACGTTTGTCATGATGACAGCCAAAGGCCGTGGTTTACATTAGGGGTCACCCTTGGTGTGGTGCATTCTGTGGTCGGGCTACTGAGGGACGCGTGGACGTGTGGCCATCACATTGCCCTGTAGAACAGTTCCCCTGGGCTCCGCCTACTCCCCCATCCCTGTAGCCCCGGCACTACTGACACTACTGTCCGTGGTTTCGCCCTGTCCAGGGTGACGCAGAGTGGGAGTCCCCGGCACGGCGGCTCTCCAGACCGGCTTCCCTCCCTCGGCGGCGTGCACTTACGCTCCCTCCGTGTCTGTGCTCGCCTCACAGCTCACTTCTGTTTGGCGCTGCCTAATGTTCCACCGTCTGCTCGGGCCACAGCCCGTTCACCCCTCACCTGTGGAAGGACGTTGGGGCTGCTGCCCGGTCGGGGCGATTAGGGATACAGCTGCTGTGAGCGTCACCTCCGTGGGCAGGTTTCTGTGCAGACAGGAGTTTTCAGGGCCTTTGGGCAAACACCGCGGAGCGGGATCGCCGGATCCTGAGTTTGTTTCGTTCTGTAAGGAACCGCCCAGCTGCCTCCCAGTGTGGCCGCACCAGGCTGCGTCTGTGGCTCTGTCTCACCAGGACTCCGGCTGCCAGTGTCCTGCTTTGGTCATTTTAATCTTGGTGTGATGGTACCTTATTGTGTTGAATTTGAAGATGTGGAGCGTCTTTTCCTAAGCTGAGGCGCCGTCCACATATTTTCTAGAGAGATCAGAGATAAGCAGGGAGGCCACCGGTCACCCCAGAAAGAGCATTTTCCGTGGACACAGCAGGTAGGGGTGCACAGTAAAGGAGGTTTGGAGTTGGATGTGCTTGTCTCTTCCCCGCCGCGTGGTCTCCTGAGCCTGAGTGTCATCTGTGACATGGGGCAACCTCCCCCGCACTTGACCCAATGAGGATTAAAGGGGCTGGTCCAGGGCCTGGTAGAATTCAGTACATGGCTCGGCAGGGACAGAAGTTGAACTGCTCTGGACTAATATGCTCAAGAAGTAGGAAATTGGGACGATGAACAGACTATTTTTTCAAGGATATAAACCCAAGAGCTCACAGAATGGCCGCTGACCATGAAGTTACACTTCACTGGAGCAGAGAAACAAATGCCAATCAGCGTGGTGACGTCAGGAGACAGACGCGTACTCAGTGGTAGGAATGCAAACTGGCCCGCTCGGGACAGCCACTTGGCTCTGTCTACAAAGTATGGAGCATGTTCATAGCTCAGCTTCTGCGGAGAACTCCTTATAACTTCCCTTCACAGATACGTAGGGTAGGTGCGGGAGCGTTTTCTGCAGCCATCTAGGTGCTAGAATACGAAACAAAAGAAGCCACGTCCAAAGGAGAGAGATAAATGAGAACATGCGTCAAAAAAAAAACAAAAAACCAGGACCCTGTTTGCAAACCAGTGGGAAGAGCTCACTGGAGTTTGCGCGGCTGGGAGAGCTTATCAAAGGTTATCTCTGGGCCGTGAGACTGCGGAGGCAGGAATTTTTCCCTCGGAGAAATGGTCTCTCGGACCTCTGACATTTGTCCTAATGGCTGCTGCTTCTTCCTTAGCATGTGGTACATTCTCAGTAAAATAAACCTTTGACTAGAAGATTTGAAGGGGGTGCTGGCTAAAGGAGTTCAGGGCCAAGGGGGCGTGTGTGTGGTGACTGCCTCTGGGCCCCAGGGACGCAGGAGGCGGGACAAGACCCAACCCCACTGGTGGACTGGGTGGCCTCCACTCACTCACGTTGATCAGCATCTGCGGTGAGACGTAGATGTTGCTAATACGGGGTGACACAGGCTCCCATAAAGGGGAGCACACACTGTAGTCCTGCCTACGTGCAGCCCACCAGCTCACCTGCAGGTCCTCAGTTGCTTTCCCCTGGGGCTCCTTCGCCAGTCTCACGGGCCTCTGGACACCAGCTTTCCCCGAGCCCCGTGGCAGGGACTTGGGCTTCACCGCCTGCTGCCAAGTTAGAGAGTTCCTACTCCGCAGCCCAGACTCCTCACTGAGCTTCTCACCCCCACGTCCTTCCTGCGATGCCTTGCTGGTGAGCGGGCTCAACAGTGCCGACCAGTCACTTAGGACTTGGTCACACCAAGCACTTCCTACAGAGCCGGCCGTTGGGCTGGGTGTCAGAGGTCCAGGGAGATGATAGGTGTGGGGACAGCTGGCAAGACTTCAATCACACCTGGAGCGCTAGATACTAGGAGAGGGGGCCTAGGGCCACCCTGGGGAGACCACAGGAGCCACTCACTCCAGGGGAAAGCCAAGTTTTGAGGCAGAAATTGAGAGCTGACAAAGGGAGAGAGAAATGCAGCAGGACGTGGGGAGGCAGCAGGTGTGAGGGAACCTGGGAGCCCCCGGTGGCCTTGGCAATGGTGGAGCCTGGGCATGGCTCCTGGAGAGAGGGCCGCTGAGTGGCCAGGAGCGGACCCCCGAGGATTCCCAACTTGTGGACCAAGGGTCAGAGTGAAACACGCACAGACATCGCAGGAAATCTACTGAGGAGCTTATTTCATTTATTTGTTAGAAATATTGGGCTTGGCCAGAAAGTTCATTTAGTTTTTCCATACAATGGCTCCAGTAGGGCTTAGCTGTCTTTCGCTTTTGTTAAGGACACAGTTTTGTCAGTGCTTGGTGACAGATGTCACACCAGCGTGAGTTTAGGAAAAACTACACACGAATTTTTGTGCAGCTGTTTTAATATTGAAGATGGAAGAAAACAGACAACATTTTCAGTGTATCATGCTTTCCTATTTCAAGAAAGGTAAAAACACAACTGAAACACAAAGAAAGATTTGTGCAGTGTACGGAGAAGGTGCCATGACTGAGCGAACGTGTCAAAAGTGGTTTGCGAAGTTTCTTGGTACTATTGACATTTTGGCCAAATAATTCTTTGCTGTGGGGCTGTCTTGGGCACTGGAAGATGTTTAGCAGCACCACTGGCCTCTCCTCACTAGAAGCCAATAGCAGGAGACAGCTGACACACTCTAAATATCCAGATCAGTAAAGTTATTGGTGACAATGAAAAATGTGTCTCCTACTTTAGGGAAAAAACTAAACAAACTTTTTGGCCAACCCACGATTTTTCCGCGTCTAACACACTTAAGCCCTGGGTGACTTGAACGTGCTCACAGCAACTGTCTGATTTAGAAATTCTGATGAAACGAAACTTTATTGGTAGGTTTTCAACCCAAACATCTTCTGTTATGATTTTAAAAACTAAGAACACTAAGATTTTAGGTCTAAAAGCGTTCGTCTGCGGCTCAGTGGTCAAACCTCTGTAACAGGTGGGCAGTGCCCAGGGCTCCCCACCCGAACAAGCACTTGGGTCATTTCAGACACCCGTGAGGGGAAGCGGATGGAGGAGGCCTCAGGGTGCCTGCTGGGGAGCGGGGGTGGGGCTAAGGACGCCCTGTTCCTCTCTACCATTTTACCATCTCAAAATCTGCTTCACGAATGAAAGGGCACATTCAAACTGAGTAACAGGAAATGAGATATGAAATAGACATATAAAATTTAATCCCTTTGGTTTAAAATACATCTTCAAGGATACAATTAAAAACAATAACAAAATCAATTTCATAAAACAAAATAGAAAATATTGTTATACGACCCGTGTCCCATGATACCTTATCTTAGAAAGCCAGCGATTTAGTTCACATACTTCATTAGAATTTTTTAACATAAGAGCGTAACTATCAACCCTACTCAAACAAACAAGCTCCCTGAACCTAAAGATACCCGTGCTTTAGTTGTGAGATTACACGTCTTCGCATTTCTGTGTGTGGAAACATGGGTGCGGAAGGCTGCCCCGCCACGGTGGCCCGGTCTCATGCGTTCTGCAGGTGCCGCACACAGACCGTTAGGTGTGGAGGCTCCGACACGCGGCGGGCAGGTCCTGTCCTTGGCAGGATGACTGGGGGACCCCACGTGGGACTCTGCCCCTGCTGTGCAGCGACCACGACCATGACCTGACTGCTTGCTGTGTTAGGTACGTGTGACTCGCCCATGTGCCCGTGTCAGCACACACTGCACACGTGAATCGCAGTAGTGTTTCCCTTTACTTCATTTGTTAAACAGTGCAGAAATCCAAAACCAGCTCTCCAAAGCAAACAGGGCCTGTCCCTGGGGAAGGTTTTGTTAGGCTACGGAAGGACGGCTGTGCTTGGGAAGCCGCAGAGGAACGTTTTGTGGGGCCCAGTCTGCCTGGGTGCACGCTGCCAAAAATAACCTTTCACCTAGGCAACGTCGTCCGGGAGGATCTCGCTGCGGCACTTCACTGCACGTGCACGGACACCGTGCTTATATATTATCTATTTATATGACACGTATGTACACATTTACAGACACGGCCTTCACAAATGCATTGCACGTATGTATGCGAGAGCGTCAGCTTAGCTGATTCACACTGTAGTCACTGATGCTCTTCATGAGGCGGTCACCGAGTCCAGGAAGTAGCAGAAGACTCAGTAACACGCTGTCCTTGAGTAAACACTGGGGGGGATGAGAGGCTAAGGGAGAAAGGGTGGACCCTGTCTTCCTGGGACACCACTCCCACTAACCTGAGGCAGGTGGTGACACTGAGTTCAGGCCAGGGCTCAAAACTCCTGAGAGCCACGCCCACTGCCCTCTCTGACTGGCGCTGGCCAGCAGGCCCCACCATGAAACCAGGGAGTGGCCCAGGATGCTCAGCCTGACCACTGTGCTAGCCTCCTGAAACCAATAGAAAATAAGGCTGAGTGTGACCTGTGATTAAAAAATACTTGTATAAATAACAGCGGACATCCTAAAGGTTCCCCGAGAGTCTGTTAGGTGTTGGAACAAGGTTTTTGCTTTTAGCCCTAAGAATTTATAGCAGAAAATTCAAATGTAGAAACGGTCTGTGGAGGCCTGTCATCTGCAAGCCGCCAAGGCAGCATGTTCAATGCCGTCTGCGCCCTGCGCAGCTCCCGGTGGGAAGGAGGCCCTCCCGCGGGCACCGGCGTGTTCGGAAGGCAGCTAGGTGGCGTCCCGACGGCTTCGCAGACAACAGGCCCTATGTGACACCTTCTCTGAGCTCGTGGGCACCTGGGGGCCAGGACGCCCTCAGATCTCTGTGAGGGTGAGCCTGTAGGAGCCCCCCACCTCTTCCATCTGCAGCTGGAAGGTGTCCTCGTTGGAGTAATGCTTCACGATGTTGTCATCCATGTTCACCAGGATCCTGGAAGGGGAGGGTGGACAGACGTGCTCAGTCCCGCGCACTCCGGAGTCAGGCCCGGGTTTGCGGGCCCTGCTACTTACCAGCTGCGACACGTGAGGCAATCACTGAAACTCCCTGAGCCTCTCTGTCCCCAGCTGTGACATGCGGATGAGAACAGTGCCTGTCTCACAAGGCTGCCGCGAGGACTAAACGAGGTGAGACGGTGCTAACAGCACGGGGCACGTGCTTGGCAGAACACGCTGGCTTGCTCCCTGTTCTACTTGGGCACAGACGCATCACCCAGCAATCAGGGGCTCCTGCGATTAACACAGAAAGGCCACAGAAGCAGCCCTCCACTGGTCCAGCTTCAGAAAGCATGTCAATAAAATTAACCTATCTGAAGCCACAGCTCCCCGAAAACAACCTTCCTGGCACGTTATCCTCTAAGTTTACCACCAAGAAACACCACCAAGTCCAGCCCTATCCCCTAGGCCCATCTACAAGATTCCAATTAGGACGTGCTTTAGAATTAAACCAAAATATTTTCATACGATGCCCTGCTTACCCATGCCAAACAGCACAGACACTTAAACAAAACGGAACTCAACGTATTAATTTCCGGACAAGGAAGCACTGTCCTGGGGCTGAAAACGGGACCCGGGCAGGAGGGCGGAGCGGCAGGAGCCACGGCACCACAGCTGGTCGGGACTTAGCCCGACTCAGGGCCTCCGCACCGGCTGGGTTTGGTCCTGGGCAGGCCTCAGGCTCTGGGCCTGCACGGCCTCACCTGCAAACCCTGTGCAGTGGCACCCACCGCAGAGGGCGACTCTAAAGGCAACGTGTGGAGCGCTCGACCCAGCGCCTGACCCCGACGGGGCTCTATGGCGGGGCAGCGCCGGCTGGCGTGGGGGTAAATTTCGCAGTGGGCTCTGGAGCTCAGAGCCACGCCCCTGCTGCCAAGCACAAGAAGAGCAAATACAAATTTTACTTGAAAGAAAACCCACGAGGGCGTCTGAGAAAGGAGACCAAGGTTATGGGGGTAGTTTACTTCTCGCATTCACATCTCTCTGTTTCCAGATAGGGCACAGAGGCCCGAAACCGCAGTGAAGCCGTGTGGTGCCAGCCTCATTCAGGTGCCGGGCAGGCAGACAAAACTCACCCTTTTTTACATTTCTTGAATATTTTCCCAATCTTGTCATGGGGAACGTCATATTTGTCAGAGATCTGAAAGAGCAATGAAAAATAATTATAAAATGGTGTTCTAATGGCTTTAACATTACAAACTACATTAATACGGTGGGACAGTCACTCAATTTTGCTCTTCAGAAATGTGCACGCAAAGACGCACGTGTGCCCCAGTCCACAGCCGGGGGAGGGGCGTCACCTGCCTTTGGTGGAGGCTGGAATCAGGGGCTTTGTGTCCCCCTAGTTTACAGGTATCCACTGATGATTATGTAGTCACAATTTTCAAATAATAGTTTGCAGAAGTTTTTTTTTAAATTTTGTATTCCAGAGGCAGAGGAAGGGAGGTAGGGTGGGAGAGAGAGAGAGTGAGAGGGGAAGTGAGAGCGGAAGTGAGAGAGAGAGAGAAACATCCATCAGTTGCCTCCTGTACACGCTCTGACTGGGACAGAACCCACAACCCAAGCACGTGTCCTGACTGGGAATTGAACCCATGACCTTTTGGTTTATGGGACAACACTCCAACCAACTGAACCCTGCTGGGAAGGGCCACAGAACAGTTTCAAGTTCACAGAAACACTGAGCAGAAAGCAGAGAGGTGCTCATCGCTGGCCCCTGAGCGCCCCAGCTATTCACCGACACTGCACATGGGTGTGGTGTGCGTGTGCCACGCAGCGAGCCAACGCCACCAGTGCATGAACTGGAGTCCACTGTTTTCACCAGGCTCACTCTGTGTGTTGCGCACCCCACAGGCACTGACAAACGCATAGTGACCTGTATCCACACAGCACAGGCATCCCGATCACATGTGCAAGGGCCTCACTCTGGAGCCGGACGATTTGCTTCGCATCAGCTCTGATTCGCTCTCAGCTAGCAGGTGCTCTCTAACCCGCAGGCCCCCCCCGCCCCCGCCCCGTAAAGCGAGACTCTCCCCACATACCCCACAGGCAGACGTGAGGGTTACCGTGCGTCCAGCACCGTGCAGTTGTGAATTTCAGATGTGGGGTTATGGCGAGGACAGGACACTGCAGTGGCTCACAGCCTGAGAGAAGAACCCACGCCCCTGACCCCACACTAGGAGTGCACCCCTGCGGGCCTGCCCAGAGACTCCCGGAAGCAGCGCGGACACCTGCGGGGCTGCTTGGTTCTAGCAACTGTGGCTGCAGCTGCTGGGATGTGGCCCTCCACCCTGCTCGGCCTCAGCACCCCGTCTGTGGTCCACGCTGTGCAGCGACATCACTATGGTGTCATCGTGCATGCTTTCCTTCCTGGCACAGACGTTCTCTCTGAAGGACGAGGCGCTGTCCACATCGGAGGCTTCACTTGGGGCTGTTGTGCCGACCTCCCCACGCAGGGGCCACTGGCCCCCGTCCCACTGCGAGCAAAGCTGGAGGCAGCACTGAGCGGCAGGGCCTCAGAGGGCCGACCTCCAGATTGCTTTCAATCTGACGGAGAGAGACATTCCAAGCCAGACCCCGGCTCCCAACAGATCAGGCCGCTTTTTTCTGTGCTGTCCGGTGGACGGCAATGCTCGGAATGCGGGCGGGACCCTGGCCCCGGGAATGCAAGGACAGCGACGAGCTCTTCATGTGTCGTGAACAGTCACACTTGCGCAGTGCGTCTTGCTCTTTTCCGCTCTCCTCGCCCCGTGACAGAGAGTTGGCCTGATTCTTCGAAGAAATGGGGAGCGGGTGTCGGCCGACGGGGGAGAGGACCCGGTAGCCATCGCAGGATCAGGAGAGCAGCAGTGGGCAGGCAGATGTTGCCGAGTGACGGCTGTCCGCCAACGAGCATGCCAGGAGTGGTGGTGTGAGACCGAGTGGAGTCAGCCCCGAAAATGACAGGGGACCCGCGAGACGGGAGAGGCGTGGGCAGTGCCGCAGAGGCCTCGGAGGTGCCGGGACAACAGAGGGCCCTGGACGGCCAGTGGAACCTGCTCGGCAGGGCTCTAGTTTAAGGGGCGTCACGCGGCGCACTACTTACAGCTTCCACCAAGCCCTTCAGAGACGGACTCTTGAGCATCAGGGCATCGAAGACCTCCTCTGACTCCTTCCGCACGTAGAGCAGCACTGTCCCGTCGGGAGAGAGGGGCAGAGAAGAAAAAGAGACAAGGGTCACTCGTGGGCGCAAGAGGAGGAAAGGGTCCCTGGGCGCCAGGCAGGACGGAGAGGCATCCACCCACCCCAAGGGCGGCGCCTGCACTAGTGCCGAGGGACACAGCTTCCGGCCTCTCTGAACTCGGCCGTGCGTTCGAGCCCACGCCTGGGGCTGGCCCGATGGAAAATACTCAGGAAGTCAAACTTGGGTGAGACTGGTTTGAGCCATTTATGCTTCTGACAGACTTGGAACCACTTCCAGGTTAAAAGTCCCCCCGAGAAACCAAGCCGACACACCTCTCTTCGGCTCTTCTACCCGGGCCAGCTTAGCAGGAGCCGGAATCACAAAATCATCCTCGGACCCGAAGGGCCCCCTCTTCAAGTTCGATCTGCAGGAACAAAGGTGCAATCGTGACTTTGGCTTACGGCACTTGCAGAAACACGGAGACTCAGGATGTGTCACTAATTTCAGACTTAATGTGACTTCATTCTGTGTCTGCTCCAGCTCCCTTATTTTGTGGACGCCAACCTGAGGCCCAGAGAAAGATATGGCTGACCAGGGCCCCCGCGACTCAACGGCAGGGCCAGGGGCCCACCCAGGCAGCTGGCCAGACACCCTCCCTTGCTCTGTCCCTAGATTAAGCTGCTTTCCCAGAACAAACTGTTCCTTTCCAGGAAAACTTTTATGGAGGAGATGGGTATAAAAGGAGAAGGCGTGAGCAGGAAAATGCAGGGCCAGGTGGGCAGGCAGACTGCTCCCCAGGAAGCCGGAGCCAGCAGGATGGGGCGGGCTCTCCGGCAAAATTTGACTACTCGGCTCTGAGGAGCCTTGGATTTTATGTTGCAGGCATTCTGGAACTTGGGAGACGAGAATGCAGTGATCACAGGGTATGGGCATGGGCGGAGGGGCTCCAGGACCTCCAGGCAGAGGACCCAGGGAGCAGACTCTGGGGATAAGGACAGCACACGATCTGGGAGGGCTGAAACACAGGGGTCGGTGGAGGTGAGCAGGGGAAGGTGGACACAGGCACACTGAAGGAAGGAGCAAAAGCATCAGTGCGCTGGCCGTCAAGGTGGGCCTTGCGGGGCGCTGACGCTGTGAGGGTCAGAGAGGGCGAGCAAGAGAACAGGAAAGTGACTGGAAATAACGGGAATGAGTGCTGGGCTTTGAGCAGAACTGCCACTTCAAGAACAGGGGCTAGGTTGTAAAACAGTCTGCGGCAGCTTCTAGAACACACCAGGCAGCTGGTAAAGGCGTGCGCAGGACTCATGTCTAAGCTCAGGGAGCAGAAGAGGCAGCAGGGGGCTGGCCTTCACTGCAAAGGTCCCGTGGGCGGCATGGCTGGGGAGGGCGGCCAGCGTGGGCATCGGGGCCCCGGGGGCTTGGGAGGGGCCGCCTGGGTTCTAAAACCCATCCTCCGCTGCACAGCGCCAGGGGTTCTGGGAGAAGAGGCTGATTCTAGGGCCAGGAACACACTGCCTGAAAGTGACAAAGCGCCCAAGGAAATGGCGCAGCAGCAGGGTCACGTCAAAGGCATCCTCTGGGACAAACTGAGCAAAGCAAATGACAGCACTGGACTACAACTTCCTGAACACAAAACTGGAAAGTACGAGCCCACATTGATACAAATAAATGAGCAAATCAAAAGTTTGACGAGGCATGAGACGTTTACAAAGCTGCAAGGCCCCTCCCCCACAAACGGAGAAAGCCTGGTGACACCACCTTCATCAAGACAGCACAGGGACATCGTTAGCAACGGGGTGGACTAACAGGACACAGGGAAGGCTGACACTCCTGCCTAGATGCCCAATCGAACCGAGTCAATTCGAACTGAATCCTGAGACGGCAACGGACAGACCCAACCTGGGGGACGCTCTACAAGACAGCTAGCTGGCTGGTACTCCTCAGAGCCTCAGCTCAGGAAGCTGAAGGAGGGCAGGGCTGTTCCAGACTGAAGGAGCCGAAGGAGAAGTGGCCCCTGACCACACGGTGGGGGTCTGGACCGGGCCCTTTCTTGACCTGACGCTGTTACCGAACAGCTGGCACCACGTGAAGGGAGTGCGAGAGGGCTGGCTGCAGCGGGTGCCTCGGCGTCCCTGTCCTGCCTGGACTGCGGGGCAGCAGAGGGGCCCCGGTCGCAAGAAACACATGCTCAGTAAACGGGGATGCTGGGTCGTGACGCCCAATGGCTCAGGGAAAGCTGAGTTCTCTGCATTACACTTGCAATTGTTCTGTAAGTTTCAGAGTGTTTCAAAATAAAAAGATTTCCCACAAGAAAATGAAACAAATCTTACCCTTCACCCTCCAGTTCTTCTGAGGCAATGGGAAGGACCTGAGAACAAAAACAGATTGCTTTTCAAGTGTGTGCTCAAAACATGCCAGACCACCACTGGGTCCTTCCTGAAAGGAGATGAACCTGACCAAGCCCCCACAAAAGCCGGCAGCCTCGCTTCTCCCTGACCAGGTCCGTAGGCACCTCCGACCAACGCGGGCTGGCGCCAGAGCCCGGTGGCCCCGAGCCCGCCCGAGAGGAGGAAGAGCTCCCTGACTCACTCCCCGCTGCCGTGCTCTCAGCCCGGTTTGGCACTACGCACTGCAGAGCGGAGCAGTCACGACGGAGGCCGGGGACCCACAAACCTAAGCTATTTATTACTTGACCCTTTTTAGGAGAAATTTGCCAAAGCTTCTCCTTAGAACCGAGAACTCTAAAAACCATTCACTAACCCACACAAATCTCAACCTGCATCGTGGTGCATGGCGGCCAGCTTGCTGAGCTCTGCCCGAAAGTACGTGCTCTGGTAAGGCCCTCCGCCTCGTCCCTGCGCGCTCTGCTGGGAGCCCAGCCACGCCCCTGCGTGGAGCGGGCACGCTGCTGGTCAGTTGCCGAGACACCGCTGTCTGTGCACCAGGGATGACCCCGTGACCGAAGCCACGCTCTTCCCACAGGGTGCCCAGCCCCATGCACTCTGACCTGAGTTACTACTCTAGCCTCTCTTAAATGAGCTGAACGTAAATAAGAAAGCGCACACGGGATTTAGCTGGCAGGTTTGGCGCTGTGCTTCCGAGTCACGGCGGCCTCCACACCCTGTGCTGCAAGGGCCTTGCCGCCCTGACAGGCCAACCAGCCGACCCCTGACGCTGCTCACGGCTCCCTACGTTCTGGCTTCCGTCTGCCAAAGCCTGTCTGTCTGGAGTCTCCCCTCCCCGTGGCCGCCTGGGACCCCGGTTACGCACATGCGGGCCCCGCTGAAGGTTGGCGAAGTGCACGTCGGGAATGAAGAGGACAGGCTGGGTGTCGAGGTCGACAGAGAGCTTGAAGACCGTGACGTCCATGCGCTTGTGAGTGGGAAGCAGGGGCACTTTGACATCCGCAACTGGGAAAACAATGAGGACAGCACAGTTAGCAGCCTGAGGACACAGGTGACAGCACGTTCCTAAACGCTGACAAGTTTAAACGGTGGCACTAGGAGACGCACACAGGTCACATCACCTGAACTAAGAAAAATCGTGGGCAGAAATATGTCATTTGTATTTACTGCCCTAAAACCAACTGGACATCTCATCACAATCAGAGGAAGGAAGTCCTCCTTAAACACACACATACACACAGGCACACGCAGGGTCTGAGACTCAGCAAAGCGGGTGAAGGTTCCGTCCGAAGGCTAGCACACAGGACCACGCAAGCATGACCGAGATGCGACCCCACCTCAGCTCCGGCCTCGCTAAATAATTTCCATCCTGACAGCAACGCCCTCCCCTACCTCGGAACAGACACCGTGAAATCACAGTGCCTGTCTTCCCCCACTGCCTGGCCCCGCGGTGCCCAGGGTGACCTCTCCTGGTTAGCCGGCTGCTCTCTGAGCGCCCCCTGGGGGCCTGCCCTCCGGTGCCACAGGTGACCCTGCCTAACACGCTACGGGGCAAACACACGTCTGCGCAGCCCGGCAGAGCGTTCGAAGGCCGGACGCCAGTGGCCCACGCACTGCGGACAAGGCACGGGGGTACAGAACCCCATCTTTCCATCTTTTCCTTTCAGCTGACAGGGCTTTGTGAATACGGATATTGGTCACATAAAAAAAAAAAAAAAAAGCAAGCTTTCCTGGTGAAATGTCCAAATAGAGATTCTGCAAACGTCAGAATACGATATGGAAGAAAACTACTCACTTGGAACTAAGACACCCTGAATTCCCAAGGGTGTTGTTATTCTTATGAATCTAGGCAAACCCCAATTTTATCACCACCTATTCTGGAGGAATGTGCACTATTTTTCAGGACGGCAGGCAGCAACCTGAGCTAGACCTGACAGCCCAAATAGCCTAAACTCTGGAAAGACTCAAGACTCTGCCCTGGAACTCCCCCAGAACGTGACTGAGTGCAGCCGTCCATCTGGTAAAGGGGGCAATGCCGCCGCCCCGCCAGGGTGAAACACAGCCCCTACGACCCCCTCCCGCTGGGACCGCGGCCACCACTCGAATGGGAAGGTCTGACCCGGCAGAGGAAACAAGTCTACTTACAGGCGTTCAACTGGGAGCTGGGGTCAGTGCACTTGCCTTTTCTTTTGCTTTGTTTTCGTTCCTCATCCCTGATTTTCCGTTCGGCTCCCTGTAGGTCAAGACCAGACCAGACAAAACAGACTGTTTACCGGATCCTCTTCACAATACTCAACCCTGACCCTGCAGTGGGGGTGGGGACGTCTCCTCTGCGGGGACGGACGCCGTGGCCTACTGCATTCATGGCCTTATCACAGCAGCTTCTTCTAAAAAGCCTGTTCTTAGAACTATTTCTCACTCTGCGACATCACGGGGAAACGATAAAGCGGGCCCCTCGGGGGCGGATGTGGCTGGGCTACACAGGCCCTGAGGAGGTCCACTGAGGCACCCTTGCTTTCAAAGACTTGCGTGAGACTGTTCCTGCTGTTCGGTGACAGAAAGGGGAGAAAAAACCACGGACCCGAGTGGAGTGTACATTCCTACACGGCCCCGTCTGCGCCGAGGGCTGGGATTCTCTCTAGGGACTTGGGGTCAACGAAGTGACAAGTATGACCCGCGGCAATGCATGGGCTGAGGCCGACCCGGCAGACTGCAGGAGCTCTCAGGAGGGGAGTGGGCCCCGTGCTCGGGGGGGACATGTGTGCTGCCTGTGCAGAGGGGCCACCCTAGTGAACCACAGGATGAGAAGCCGGGTCAGTAAGAAGCGTGACCAGAACGAGGCAAGGGTAAACCCACACGTCCAGTAAGCTCAGTTCACGCTAAGCAGAAGAAAACACAGACAGATCAAGGTGCTCAAAAGAGTAAAAAGAGAAAGCCCTACAAACACACAAAAAGACCTGTTAGACACAGAAGAACAAAGCCAGTGATGACAGATTTCTCACCAGGAACCATGGAAGCCAGAAGATGCAGCCAGAGAGGGAAAGCCGGCCAATGAGAACGTGCCGCCCAGGAACTAGAGCTTTCAAAACTGGAGGGGGAAGACTCTTCAGACAAAGGCCGGAAGGATTTGTCCCTGAGACAAACGCTGCAGGAGATGCCGCCGGGCTCCCTGTGATATCATGGAGCGCACCATTCCACGGCAGGCTGTTCGGACTCCCTCTCCCTCAGTCCACAGCAGGCACTGACCCTGGGATACCACATCAGGCCCCGTCCCCAAAGGTAACCCGTGATGGCTGCTCCCAGCTGCAGCGCCAGCGAACACACCTCTGCTGGAGGACGACCGGCAGGGGAGAGTGTCACTGAAAGTTGTCTCTGGGGGACAGATCAGGGACGCAGACAAGCTCATAGAGAGGAGCTGCCGAACTTCCTCTGGTTCGTGATCTAGTTCCTGTCCCCGTTTTCTCTGAAAAAGTGCTAAATTGCTGCTGCTTCTGAAATAAGAGGCAATTCTACTTGTCAAGCTGCTTACACTCATAGTAAAGCACTGACAACACTTCTTGGCAGGAAAACCAGTGTAAACACCTCTGACGGGTACTGGTAGATGACTTATTTCTAGTTTCCTCCTGTGGCCGTGGACCAGATTCGTAACACGGGAGAGTGTGAAGAGCCAGCAGAGAAATGAAGCAACAGGCACCACAGAAAGCCTGTCAGATCTCAGAGAGAGGACCGAGGAGGCAGGTGGGAGAGTCCACAGAGCGGCGGCGGCAGCAGGCCGACCTGGGAGAGAAGCAACCTCCACCCACCACAAGGGCCGCCAGGAGCCAGAGCCAGCTGCGCAGAACAAGGGGGACAGGGGAGGGGGACACGGGGGTGCGGTCGTGGGGCCTGCACGGGGCTGAGAGGCCCAAGGACGTTAAAAAGTACACACAACACCTACGTAATACTGTCTTCTCGTGCAGGCTCTTCTATAACCCACAGCAGCTCTGAGACCAAAGCCTGGGAAGGCAGGTAGTGTAAAACGCACCTCCTGGGTTCCCTGGGCGCCTTGAGGCGCTGTGACAAACACAACCACCCTCTGTGCCATAAGGGCTGGAGACGGGAGGACACCAACACCTTCCACGTCCACTCCAGCACACAGGGGCAAATGCGGAAGGAATGTTTGGGGGTGCTTACAAACAGCCCCGCCCATGTAGGCAGAGGGCATCGGGGTGAAGCCTGCCGCACATGGACACCTCGCTTCTCACTGTGGCTCCATGTGACTGCTTTCGCCACCGGGCAGGGCTGACCCCTGGGCCAGGGAGCCCAGTGACCGGTCCTGGCCCGCACATCGGACATCCTGTCCAAGACCCTGGACAACATGGTCCCTTCATATGACCCACGAACACATGCAGGCAGGCGGTGACACCGGAAGATGGGGTTCTGTGTTGTCCCAAAGCACTCACAACTCAGCAGCCTTGCAGAAAAGGCCCTCTGCCTCACAAAATACTCAAGTAATGAGATAACTTTGATTAATAAAATAACTGGAAAAAATAAAATAAAATAACATAACTTTGGGCAACTCTTAAACTTTCCTGTGTTTCAGTTTCTAAGTCAGTTACCCATCCAAGAGCCTCCTTCAAAGTCTCGATGCTAAAACCAAAATTTTTAAGAGCACGGAGCGGTCCTGTTCCTCCTCTTCAAACCGTGCGGTGTCACCACCCGATGCGGAAAGCCGCAGTGCGCGCTGCCTCGTGCCACCATCCCTGACACAGCGATGCCCAGGCTGTGATGCCTGGGCCGGTGTCCGTCCCTGGACTGTGTTGGCCCAAGACAGAAACACCGGATACCAAGAAAGCACTTGGAAAGCAATGGGACCGGGCCATTTTGAACCTGTCGAATCAGCACATAAAAATGGGCACGAGGCTCGTGCAATTCTGCCGTTTCATTTTTCAGCGGTTCACTTGAACTTTTATTTATTTTACGGAAGTGTAAGTTCATGACAGATCAGCTGTGAGAGACACAGTCCTTTGCTGCAGGTAACTCGACACCCTGCTCTGCGAGATGCCATGGGACCTGGGAGAGGCCTCAGAGTGGGCACCGCCCTCCCTCGGGCGCCTGTGACAGAGGACGTGGTGTCCCTGCGGCACCCGCAGCAGGCATAGAGCAAGCCTCTGTGGGCCACTTGAGGACAGCGAAGGTCTCATGAGAAACAAACATCTTCTACCATTAAAAAGTGAACTTATTTATGAATTCTAAATAAAGTTGAGGAAAATTATTAAATAGAATGGAATTTTTTTTAAAGAAACAACAGGTTTGAAAGAAATTTTAACTGAACTGATAAAGCTAATTTTTCCCTAGATTTTTAGAAAAAGAACATGGGCATCCCATTAGTTTTTCTTTAGATTTCCTTTTGGCTAAAAAGAAATGTGGCATAAAGGAAAGAAATCGGACTGAGGGTAAGAAATCCCTGCTCCACCGAACGGGACTGGCCGTCTGTAAAATGCAGCTGCTCCGAAGGCCCCACGACAGGCACATGGCCGGGCCAGCAGGCGCCCCGGCACTAACCTGCAGTCGGTGGCCATCAGCAGGCACGGCTCAGGAGCCTGAGGGCTGCTCAGCAGCTGACATGAGCACAGGGAGAGTGCCCAGATCTCAGTTCCCAGGGTCCTTCAAAGCAGGAGAGTCAGAGGAGGAGAGGGGATAGGGGAGGCAGAGTCAGAGCGAGACTCGACCAGCCACCACTGGCTCAGAACGTGAAGGGGCCACGAGCCAAGGAAGGTGGCGGCCTCTAGAAGGAGGAGCCCCAAGGAGACAGGGTCTGTCCTGGTGCCTCCAGGATGGAATGCAGCCGCCAGCACCTGGATTTTAGCCCAGGGAGGCCTGGGTCAGACTTCAGACCCACGGGACCACAGACAACACGTGTGTGCAGTTGGGAGCCACTGAGTTGGTGACAACTTGTCAACGGTGACAACAGAGAGGCACCACGACCTGGCACACTCTCAGGCACGTGAGAGGCACTCCATGCTGCGCGCTGGGGGTTTGAGAGCGCGCTCAGAACTGGGACGGTCTCAGGCCGTGCCCTGGGGCTGGTGCCTGCTCTGCGCATTCAGTGCAGCCTCTGAGAACGAGCCCCTTTCTAGCGGCCTAGTCCTCGTGCAAGTCTGAGTGAAAAGAGAGGGCTTCTCAACAGGATGAAAAGAGAACTGGCAAAAAAAAGTACACGTAAATCCACCCCAGTGTTTTCAAGTGGGAAAAGTCGAGTCTGCCTTCTCGGTTCCATGGCCACGCCCTCCTCTGCACAGCTGCCCAGGTCCTGAGGACACCGCTGTCTGCATCCTCAGGACACCGCAGGCCCGCCAGCAGCACCCCTGGCTCCGCACCCAGCAGAGGGATTGTCTCTTTTCCAGAAAACAGGGAGTCACACCAGAGGAGAGAAAGGACATTGACATCATCTGGGCCTGTCCCTCCTCTTCTAGACTCCTTGCTGCTTCAAGAAGACTCTCATCTGCCTCTTCTTGTCTCCAGCCTCAGGGAACCACTGGCCATTGTAGGAGGGCAGGGTTGAGGGCGGCCCCTGTGACTGGGCCACACGAGCCCTCAGACACGTGGCTCAGGGAGAGCCCCACACTGTAGCAGCCCAAGATGGGGGCACAGCCACTGAGAGCCCCATGATACCATCCTGACCCTTTCAGACATGCCCAACGAAGTGTCCTTTTCCCATTAAAGCAAGATTATTTTTTCTTCCCTATACAACGTGCCCTTGCACTATTTTATACAAACCACAGCACATTCTTGTTGAACGTAAGCGGTGAAAAGGCCCTAGTCTTCCTCTGTGGGGAAGGGCCCACCCCACACACCGTGCTCCCAGCACCCCCACCCGATCGGACAGTCTCACCTTGTCACAGAAGACCTTGATCTGGCAGTAGGCCCGGTGCACGGGCTTGTTGCTGCGGTTGTTGTAACTGTAGGTGTCGATCTGAATGTTGAGAGGCAGCCCCTTCACGCCCTTCTGAGAGGAGAAGTCAGTGCTCAAGCAGTTCACAGAGATGAACACCTGCAAAGGGAAGGTTCCGTGAGCCGGGGCGTGAGGTCAGACACCTCGGCACCGCTTGTGAAAATAACGAGGTCATGGAAATCACTCAGATTTGCTCCAAATGAGGGCACAGCTTCGCATTTCAGAGAAATTCTGCAAAAATAAAGGGCCCATTTTAAAGCTACTTCCAGGCATTGCAATGGCAGGCTTTCACAGAGAAACAGGCTGCCTCTGCTCGCTTCCAGAACCCCACTGCACCCCCCACAGCGGGTGAGCTGTCTTTCCTAGTGTCCCTCTGAAACGCTAACCGACAGCCCAGGCTCTCTTTGCAGCTGTTTTACAACTTAGTCCGAACTCTCTGGGGAGCTGCCTGCATTCAGGTCAGTGCCCCCGCTTAGGGCCATGTGGAGCACCCAGTGTCCGAACGTTCTGGAATTGAGGAAATCAGGGAGTGGTACCAGAGTCCTGGGTAAATCCCTGCACAGCAAATAAACACGCTCTGTTCCCCCTCTCCCTGTTTTTGTGATTCTGGATTTTAACTTCCCCACACATGGTCACAATGCTTTTGAGCTCCCATTCAACTATTTAGGGTTTTTTAAAAGATTTTGTTTATTTATTCTTGCAGTGAGGGGAAAGGAGGCAGAAAGAGAGCGAGAGAAACATTGATGTGTAAGAGAAACATCCAAACATCGTCACACATCTCAAGCCCAGGCTTGTGTCCTGACCGGGAATCAAACCAGCGACCTTTGGCTGTGTGGGAAGATGCCCAACCAACCAAGCCAGACCTGTCAGGGCTCAGCTAGTTACTTTAGAATTTATTTCTGGTGCGTGAGCACCACACAGTGGCTATCGCTGGAATTACAGTTTTTAAACCCCTTTGGCACATTTCAAAGCCCTGAGACCTTTCCGTCTCAGGGCTGTGTTCCTTCCCGTCGCGGGGCCACAGCCCCTCAGCCCTGACAACCTAGAGCAGATCCACTGCAGCAGAGTGCGTGCCCTGGCTGAACAGTTCAGTTCAGTTAGGAAAGGAGGAAAACATAGGCTAAGAGAAGGGAGTGTGAAGAAGGGTAAGAAGAAGAAAAATATCGCCACGAAGACAAAACGCTCTAGAAGGCATGCATGATGCAGACACAGTCTTAATTCTTGCTCTCCTCTTCTGAGCAGGAGGCGGCCAAAACAGCGTAAAAGGCTGAGAACTTGTTTAAATGAGCGGATTTAAAGTTCACTGCCCGTCTTGTCGTCCCTCCCACTCACCACCCAGACCAGTCTATTCCCCATTCCCGAACACCCTTCGAACATGTGATTCGGCCCCGCCTCTCTGGTCCCAGCCTGGTCACCTCCACAGAATGTCCCCGTCACCCCAGACTGGAATCACAGGGCCAACAGCAGTGGACCCCACTCATTGAGCCCCTGATGTGGCAGGGCCCGTGCTGGCATGTCACCCCCAGGGTCTCATTCCACATCACCACAACCCTGAGAGACAGTACTATCCCTTCTTTTACAAGGCAAGATGGAGAGATTTTTGTTTTTAAGATTTTATTTATTTATTTTTAGAGAGAGGAAGGGAGGGAGAAAGAGAAGGACACTGGTATGTGAGAGAAACATTGATGGGTTGCCTCTTGCACACCCCCCCACCCAGGCCTGTTCCCTGACCAGGAATCGAACTGGCGACCCTTTTGCTTTGTGGGACGGCGTCAAACCTACTGAGCCCCACCAGTCAGGGTCGGATTGAGAGATTTTTTAAACTGTTCTCAAGGTAGGAAGCACAGGACCGGGATTCATACCCAGGACTTCCCCCTTTCCACCCTGCCACCTCTTTCCCAAATCAACTTTTTATCCTGATCACCTGGCTCTTCCTCACCACTGGAAGTGGTTGGCCATTTCCACACCCGTATGCCTGTATCTCCCTGACCAGGCTGCAAGGACTCAGCAGGCTGGTCCATGTTGCCTGCTGTGCACCCAGCACAGTGCCCGACCCAGGTGGCCTTGTCTTGCCTGCTGTGATCTTCCTTTCCACTTAACTCATTTTTTTAAAGTAAATAAGCAAATTGACCTAATTTTTAAATACTTAAATCTAGATACATAGGCAAAAAGCGGCACACATAAATTTCAAATCCATTATAGAAATTTAGTGCTTTCATGGTCTATTTTTAAAGAACACTTCATATACAATTCAGAAATTTGAGTTAAGGAGACAGTCTATGGAAGAGACGAAAGAAAAACAGAAAGACAGAAAAGCACAGACAGGCAGGCAGACAGACAGAGGTCCGTGCGAACAACTGAGAACATAAAGTAACCAAACCACTACGTTTTCCACCTACAACCGATGGAAAATTTAAACTTTTCTCTGTCACCCTAAATCACACGGCTCAATTCCTAACGCAAAAACAGCGGCCAGGGAGACTTACACTTCACCTCCGCGATTCCAGGAAGTCTTTGACCCAAAGTGACATTCCCTTTACAAGAGTTTCCAGCCTGAAACCTGACATCCTCTTGCTTCCCAGGGTCAAGTTTCTGTTCAAGAGAGAAACAAGCAGGAGCCAAGTGCAACCCCGGAGCCTTCAGAGGCACCGCTCTCACCACGGCCCATGGTTACTTTGGCTCCAGAACTCGGAGACTATTAAAGCAGGTCCCAATACATGGTTTCCTTTCTTTACGAGTTCAGATAGTCTTACATGTATTTATACGTATCCCATCAGAGCTTTTAATAAAGTTTTTACAGAGCCATAGCCCTATCGAATAAGAAGGTCCATTTAATCAGTGGACAGATAGCTATTAAAGGAAACGCTTGACCTCGCTATTTAACAAGGCCACGCAAACGCTCAAGAACTCACCGCTCACAGCACAGTGACTGCTGAAGCCCAGCAAACTCTGTTTCTGTTTGTGCCTTCGGTGATGTCTGTGGGCGAGGTGTGTGTGCGGTGAGGGTGTAAGGCAGCTCTGCAGGACAGTGCCAGGCTCATTAGCGAAGCCCACCCCCACTGAGGACAAAGACGACATTCAATCAGCCCTGCACCCCACGTTTCTAGGAGAGGAGAAAAACGCAGAGGGCGTCACGAACAAATACGGCTACGAGCAAGTACAGTGCAGACGCGCGAAGCGGCTTTCAGTGTGCATCCAGACCGGGCTAGCTTGTCCCGTGAAAGGGCCGCACACCACCACTCGACTCTGCGGTGAAAGTGCAGAGGTGGCCGGACAGCAAGTGAGCAGCTGGGTGTGGTGACGTTTCAGTGAGACTTACACAAAGTGCCGAGAGCAGCAGCTTGCCGACTGGGGCCATCTAGACCATTCCCCAAGTCCTCGGACAGCGACTTATCCCTACACCATCCCGACACAGTCAACAGGCAGGAAGTGTTACCTCCCTTTTTGTAACTCGGTGTTTCCACTTCACACAGGGGCGACTTCCTGAGAAGACAGACGCCCAGGGCAGACTCCTTGCCGGCGCATCCTCCACCCAGGAACCACATCCACGGAGGGGGTGAGGGTTAGCTTTGAGGGAGACGCTCAGAGTCTAGGAGTCTTTACTTAGGGAGGTGATGACCCTAAATCAGGAGCACCCAAGCAGTCAAGAGGGCAAGCAAGGGGGCGCGAAGCACCCTTCTCCTTTGGGTCCCAGGGCAGTGTGAACGCCTAGGATTGGTCCCATCCAACAGCAACCCCGAGTGGGCGGGACGACAGGGCGAGTCACCAAGCCTGGGCAAGACCACGTGCAGACCACCCGCACCAAGGAGAGAGATATTTTCCCTAACGTGTTCACAGAAAAGCCCCAGCACCTCCTACCGAGGGTGGGAGACAGGTAAAAAGTACGATGGAGTGCTACACCTTCTACTCCTCGCCCATGAAATACACGTGTGCGCCCCCTCCCCCCCACTATTACAGAGTCCCGGTTCTGAAGGTCACGGGGGCTGAACGATGCCAGAACCTTCCTCTCTAGAACGATTCTAAGAACTGTAAGACCTCAAACAAGACGACCTGTTCTGTTTTCATCCTTTCCTGCCACTGATTTTGAGGAAAAGTTTGACTTTATTCAAATAATTGTAATGTAAATCTCAAAAAACGAGTAACTAACGTTCCCACCCCAAATCCCTAGGAGAGAAAAACCACAGAAGCAAACTGCTAGGCGGGTTGAAGATGCTTGGCAGGGTTCCCCGCTCAGTGCCAGCCCGTTTTCTAAGACAGTTCCTCATTCTTGGGCGAGAACTCACGCACTCACAACTTTTCCAAAGAATTAATTTTGTTTTAAAGCCTCAGTTTGAAAATGAGAGGAAAACAATAGAGGATTAACCTGTACAGACTTTTCAGTCCCAATGCTAACAAGCACAGAACCAACGAGAAATAAGATCTTGAACTAATTTGTAATGATTTTTCCAGGAAGCACGGTGGCGGCCACACAAGGCTGCCTGCCTGCACAGCCAGCTGCTTTCTGCACGCTCACCCCTCGGAGGGGACACGGAGGGGGAGAGAGCAGAAGGAAGCTGTGTGTTCAAAACACAGGCAGTTCCCTCCCCAGCCAGCCAACCTGAAAGCAGAGTGGGAACACAGGTGACAGCCCCCATCACCCCCCATCCACGAACCAGGGCACAGCGAGGGGCAGCGTGCTGGCTGCCCGCAGTCCGACACGTGGGCTTCAGCACGTGAGTTCCTTTGTGGGGAGAGGTCATCAACGTGGTTTTCACCCACGTGATTCAGAGAAGGCAAGCATTTACAAAGCGCCTGGAATTCATCCGTCAGAGGTTACCAAAGTTGTGAGCAGCGGAGTCAGAAGCTACCTGGTGACACTGACTTCAGCACACAACACTCGGCTGCTTTCCATGAACTGACACAAAGACTGTTCCTTTCACACGTTTATCACAACAGTCGTTCCCTCTTGTTATTCATGTATAAGACCCCAAATGATAGTCTTAATTCCCCCCACTGAGACATTTGGATAGAATTTTGCATGTTTTTTAAAAAAATTTTGCCCTGGCTGGTGTGGCTCAGTGGATTGAGCACTGGCCTGCGAACCAAAGGGTTGCTGGTTCGATTCCCAGTCAGGGCAGATGCCTGGGTTGCGGGCCAGGTCCCCAGTAGGGGGCGCATAAGAGGCAACCACACATTGAAGTTTCTCTCCTTCTTTTTCCTGCTCCTTTCCTCTCTCTAAAAAATAAAGTAAATAGAATCTTTAAAAAAAAAATGTCACCCTGAGGAGCTTCCCTGACCCTCCTATCCCTCTGTGGTCACTCCAATGGCTGCACTTACCAGCATGGCAGTCTCCCCCACCAAACTGTGAGTTTCTGAGAGCTTGGCCGCATCTGACCGTCTTTACATTTCCAGAGCTGCTCAGCACTGTGCCTGGCTGGTAAGAAACTCACGTGCACTGAGTGAATGGTCCCACGCTCCTAAAATCCAGCCAAAGAAACTGTGTGACACTATGAGGCTCAAGCTACATCCACCGCATTCTCACAACGGAACTGACTCTTTGGCCCTCAGAACAACCTACGAAATTGGTACTCTTCTGAGCCCATTTCCCAGACAAGGGAACCGAGGCCTGGAGGTCAGGGAACCCGGACCATCTTGGTAGAGCCCAGAACACCAAGCAGCTCTCTGAAACACTGGACGTAGATGAGTATTTGTGGACGAACAATTACATCGACTACATATATTCCCTCAGTGAATCCGGAAAAGACAATGGGAGGTAGAGGCTCCCTGGCACAGACTACGTAGGGAGATGGAAGGCGGGCTCTACGGCAGAGAGTCCCACAGAACGAGCTATGACGTAACGTTCCACTGCGCCCATTCACTTCACACCGCGCAGCGCCACCTCCAGTAGCATCTTCCATGGTGGAGACTGCGGTCCCGAACAGTTCCGCACCACATCGAGCACGCCGTCTGTTTGGCTGTAGCAGCGGCAGGCGGTCCAGGGGGCACCAGACGAGCTGCAGCTGCCTGCTGCACCCCATGGCGTCCAGGCCCCGCGCCTCTGCAGACTGAACCATCCCAGCTGCCCACTTCCTTCCCGCTCACGTTACAGCAGCGACTCGCGGAGGAAAAAGAAAATGGTCCGATCGAACGGACTTGGCAAAAACACTCCGCAGCTCCCATCTTTCAAAGAATCGTGTCAAATGCTATCTCTTCCGTAAAGCCGTCTCTTGTTCCCTTCACTCAAAGTACCCCACTTCTCTAGAAATCTTGGGAGCGCTTTTTGAACCTCACCCGTGACCTGCAGCCTTACATAAAGAGGGCAGGCACTCTTTTGAGGACCGGCTTCATGCTTGAATCCATTTTAATTCTCTCACAGTCTCCCACAGGGAGGCGCAGTGAATTATCTGCTGAATGACGGATGCATAGTTAAGAAAGTCAGCTCCCTGCAACATGACTTCTTAAGCCAGCTCTTCCGCATGGCAGCAACAGAGTAGTTACCTGGCACAGAATTTCCAGCAGGCGTTAGAAATGCGTTCAGTTGACAACAAGGGCAGGACAAGAAGCTCTGAGGGAAGACGCGTTTTGCTCTGGCACATCAGGTTGTCCGCGGCGGACTTCTGGGAAGGCAGGCGCATGCAGAGCAGAAAGCCTGTCTGACAACCTAGGCCACCCTCACAGACTGCTGACTGTGTGCTGTGACACCCCATCAGCTAGCCCGCCTGAGTCCCAGCTGCCTGGTAAATACAAGCAAGGAAAGAGAAACGGCCTGTTGGAAGGAAGGAAAGAGGAAAGAGGAACGCGGGTTGATGGGGCGGTGGAAGATGCTCCAGGAAGCTGGTTAATGAGAAATGTTCACGTCCCCAAAACCGTGTGCCCCAACACTGACCTCCGGCAGGAGCCCCAGAGCCTGCCCACGCCACCCGCGTATCGGGGTGGCCAAAAGTCCGTTTAGCCTTTTCTGTAAAAGACACATTTTTCATTTTCACCAATAACTTTACTGATTTCGGTATTCTGAGTGTGTCAGCTGTCTCTACTATTGGCTTCTAGTAGGGAGAGGCCAGGGGTGCTGCTGAGCATCTTCCAGTGCATAGGACAGGCCCATGGCAGAGAATTATTTGGTCAAAATATCAATAGTACAAGAAACTTCCCAAACAACTTTTGACACGTTCGATCAGTCATGGCACCTTCTTCAGATGCTGCACAAGTCTTTTTAGCGTTTCAGTTGTGTTTTTACCTTTTTTGAAATAATAAAGTATAATATGCTGGAAATGTCTAATTTCTTCCATCTTAAATGGCTGCACAAAAATTCACCAATTTTGATTTTTTTAAAAAAAATGCACACTGATATGACAGCTGTCACAACATGCTCTAACAAAACTGTTTCGAATGAAGTTAAAGACAGCTGAGCGCTACCAGAGCCATCGTGTGGGAAAAACATAATGGACATTTTGGCCAGCCCCGGGATTCCAGAGAGACGGGGCCCAGCCGTGGCTGGGGCTCAGGCTCTGAAGACACTGTCAAGAGACAGGTAAGCAGATGACAGAGCCGGGCACAGAGCCTCTGGCTCCAACTCCGCTCTCGAAACCGCCCCGCCCCAGTGAAGCGCAGAAAGCTGGAGAAGTGCCTCACAGAAACCTGTTCAGCGAGGCAGAGAGATGGGACGAAAGCCCCCAGGCCCACCAGGCCCACCCCCACAATGGGTGTAAGCAGAGGGGGTTTTTGATCAGGAGGCATGAAAGTGAAGGTCCCTATGTTCCAGTCGAGAAGGGAGTGTATGCCAAGCTCCCATCTGACTTCACAGAGGCCACGGGATTTAGTGGGTGGCGCGGCCCCGCAGAGGCCAGGGCACACGCCCTAGACACCGTCCCTGCTGCCTCTGCGGCCCTCCTCATTTTGACCGTAGTGCTAGGGTTCTGCTCAGTCAAACACAGAGGTCACATCCACAGTTCATTGCGAGGACGCAGCTGACCTACTCCCTTGAAAGCAGAAGCCCTAGAACAAAGTTTAACTTAATTCTCTTCTACATCAGTCAAAAAGTTCACTCTAAAACATTCTAAGTAGCTCTTCTTCATCAGAACCCTCCTGACAAATGAAATCACCACGTGAGGTCAATAACGTGGTTTATTTCCCTCCCCAAATCCTACCACTCTGCTCAAAGAGAATAAAATCACCATTTTCCAATACGCTCATATGAAGTCACAAATGTCAGCGGAGGCCAATGGAGTGGGAAACAGTTCACACTAAAAGAGCAACCTTGGCCTAAGTCTAATCAGACAGGAGCAGTCAGGTCAGTGCACACCCCCCAGCAGACGCTCAGGGCTAATCAACACCCCGACCCCGCCAGAAACAGCAGCCCTGAGTGTGTGAGTTCTGCACAGCCTGCAGTTCCCCTACTGCTCCCTGTGTGCCAGCCTGACTAACTGACTAAGGCCCAGAGGGTACCAGAGGCTGGGGCAGCAGCACAGGAGAATCCAGTCCCACTGCAAGTCCCTCGGCCGACCCTAGGGAGGTCACACTGCCCGCTGCTCAGGCGAGGCGAGGTCATCAACAAAAACGCCACCGAGAAAGCCACCGGTCTGGGCTGAAGGCCTTCAGATGTGCAACTAGTGCCTGTGTTACTTCTCAGACACCCAAGTGACCACAAGAGGTCAGAGGAAGAGCGGCAGGGCTGAGGGTAGGGAGGGGCGGGGCCTGGGAGGAGCAAAGCCCTGGCCTGAAGCCGGCTCCCATCTCCCATCTCTGAGGGCGGTTCCCTGCAGAGAGAACACCTACGAGTCAGCGCCCTTTCTGTTGCCACAGCCCAGCCTGCCTGCCCCACCCACACACCGCTGAGCTGCAGGAACAAGTGCCCACGACTGGGTGGGGGGGCGGGGTAGGCAGATACCGACTGGCTGATTCTGCAGGTCTTGGCATGCTGCCATCCCCCTGTCACATCCTACAAGCAGGACCTGGTGAACTTAAGGACACTTGGCAGATACAGTGATTTGGCACCTGTTGTCCCAAATAAGTAGAATGTTTGTTCTGAAATATGCAGAACTGGGTGCAGGTGTGACACAGGCAAACACAGCCACATTCCAGCATCTCCGGGCACAGAACGGGACAGGCGCGCATGTGGGTCACAGGGGAGACTCAGCAGGCAGCGACTTCCCATCAGAGTTTCTAATTATATCTCCCAGTCTAAAAAAGGCTAAATACGTAAATAAAATCTTTTAAAAAGGCGAAGGGAAAAGTCCCCAAGTGAGTAATTAATGTGGTGAGGTCACCTGCATTTTCACTCACAGATCTGGAGGCCGACGCGAAGGAGATGGGCCACACGAAAGAAACTGAGCTCCGAGGCCCGCGTGGCTTTGGGTGTCTATTCCGGGTGGGTTCAGTCACCATGGAGGGCTGGGTCAGAGCTGAAGCTCTGCCATTTAGCGACACTGGATGAGATGACAGGGTTAGAAGACCACCGTAGATGGCATCTCCAGGAAGGACCCAGGAGAAGGAGGGTCGAAGTGACAAGCTGTCAGAGGACAAAGTTCTAGAGAGGAGCTCACTGTTTCTCGGCAGTGGCGGGGCGGAGGACGGGAGACAATGAGAGGAGGAAGGGAGGGAGGGAGGAAGGAAGGAAGGAAGGAAGAAAGAAGAGAAAAAGAAAGGAAAAAGAAAGGAAGAAAGACAAATTCAAACAGCACAGATTGAGGCTAAGTAGACGTGGTGCCTCAAACCTGTTTCACAAGACGCAGGTTTCACGACCGAAGCAGGGCTTTCTTCCCCTGCCAAGTACCTCCCTTGTCCAACGAGAAGCACCGTGCACTTGGCCCTCACCCTCAGGCGTGTGCTGCGATAATGCGCCCTATTGTTACCGGTGAGTCGGAGGCCCCCCGGGGCGGCCGTGCATTTTATTTTCCGCCTGGGCGAGCCTCTTGCTTAGACTCTAGGAAATGCTTTCAAGCCAAAGTCTAACAAACCTTGCTAACAAAAGTAAAACGTTTCAGGGAGAACCCTTTCTCACCATCAGACCCAGGACAGTTTTTTCAAGCACACTTTCCAATTGCCAGGTGAAAACTTTTTTCCCCACCAGCAAATTTCCCAACAAGAAAAACGTCTCATCACCTCCAGTACTGATCAAACTCATTCCAGCCAGGGAACAGGACTACTGTTCTGGCATCCACACTTTTTATTTTTTCACTTTGACAAGTAGGTATTTTTAAATTGCACGAAGGCAACCCCAGGAGTGACGTGAGTGCCATTCCAGAAGCCTCCACGGCCACCCTGAAGCTCCCTAGGGGCGGCGGATGGCAGCCAGACGACACCGCTCCAGCCCCTCAGCCTCGCATCTGCCTGGCCTTGAAGAGTCTCCCTCCTTTGTTTTAAAGGTGACGATGCTCCCGACTTCATCTGCTGTGGAGGCCAGGGAGCGTACACTTTTGTTTCAAATCTCCTGCCTGCTCTGAATTGCGACTGCAAGTGAGATAGATATCTGACTCACTTCTCTCCCTACTCCCTCCCACTCAGGCTGGAAACCTCAGGTTGTGGAACAAACCAAACCTGTCCCTGCTTAATGTGACCACACACGGCAACACCTCGTTTTAATGGCGCACTTGGCTGACACTTCACTAGAATGGAATCCCGACAGATGCGAGCAATGCGCTCAGTCCGAGCAAATGAAAACCACTCTCACAACGAAGCCCAGATATTGTGCTGAGACAAAACAACAGGCTGCGATTAAACTCATAACCCTGCACCCCAAAGGCACACACAGCAAGTCTCCAGCTCCAGTTACAGGCGGTCACCACCCTCGGACAGAAGGACCTCTGCGAGCCCCCACCACCCATCCCAGGGACTCCTGTGCACTCTCTGCCACAGGAGACAAAGGGACAGACACAACAGCGCTGCCGCCAGACACAGGCCCCCCATCATAAAGCGCGTCTGGGCTCCACAGTCTTGATTGTTTTTCTTCTGTAGAATGAGCCTCCACAGGACACACTGAACATCTGGCTCAGAAGGACAACCCTTCAGGATGCCAGGAGGTCCTGCTCAGAGCTGACAGGAGAGAGTCAGGAGGAGACGCAGGAGGTGCTCCCGAGGACAGGGTTCTCCCTCTGGGGAGTGGGACACCCTGGTTGTCCCGTCTCTGACTGCTCCGGGCCCTCTCCACAGGCCAACCACCACACTGACGGTCAAAAACGAAGGGAACCATGAAGACACAGAACCTGTGTTGAAATTGGCTCTGTCACCCCCAGAAAGAAGATCTGCCACCAAGAAAAGGCACAGTTGCATCTGCCCATGACAGAGCCGATGGCGATGTGAATCGAAGCGCTTCCTTCGCAAGGGCTGGTGGAGACAGAGAAGCAAGCAGGTCCCACAGCTGCCCTGCCGGAGAAACGCCCAAATCTGCCGCTTCTTCTCAGCCACGGAGGCACAAGGCATCCCCAAGGTTGAGGAAAAAAGCAAAGTGAGACGCCGCACCTGGCCTCTCCTGGGCGCGCTCCAGCGGGAGCACGGCACGGGGCTGCCGGGGAGCTACCTCTCTGCTGTCTGCTTCAAAGAGGACACGGGCAAGGGCGGCTGTGCCATGACCCCGCCAGCATGGGGATTTAGAGGTCACCTCTGGGAGCAACGTGCTAGGCATTCTGTACCCCTAGGGTCATTACCTCTTTCAAAGGCTCGCTCAGTACTCGCCGAGGTCACGGGCACTCACAGCGGACTGAAGAAACACTGAGCTCCGCGGTGAACTGGCGCTGCCGAGCTATCACCGAACGCGCTCCTGCACCGCGGACAGGTGCCCTTTCCCACTAGCGCTGCCCTGGACGAGGGGCTCCCTCAGGCTTGGGTGTCCGTGCAACTGTTTTTTTGTTTAAAATTTCCACTCCTCTAGCAAAACATCACTCACCCCACAATCAGGAAAAATGACTTCCTGTGGCAAAAGTGCCCTTCGGCGGTGGGCACTTTCCCAGAGAATCCACGAGGCGATTCTACTGATGAGAACCCTTACATGCTGAGACAGGCTCCCCCGTGAAGAACACTGTGCACTTCGAGGTCCAGCCCGATTCTTGCCCCCACAGGTGGCCTCGTCCCAACGCGCCCATCTGCGGAGCCGAGGGCTTCCCGTGGGCCCCGCGCGGGGAGCCCGGCCTTGCCAAGTGTGAACTCAGGCAAGGTTTCTTGCCACAGTGCCCAGTGCAAAGCAGGCGTTCGAAAGAGCTCATTCTCCCTCGGGAACTGCTTTTCCACTATTTAGTTTAGACCTTGAGGCTTTGAGAGGCCCTCACTTCACCACTAACCAAATCCCAATGCCGCTGTAAATTCTCAGACTTACAATCCAAGCAAGAACTTAAACCCCAGGCTGAGACGTGCAATGTACCCAGAACTGTGCCCTGGGTTTTGGCTCCTGACATGAGCAGAACACATAATCCAATTACGAGTTATTTGTCTCCACAAATAACTGTGTTATATTTAGGATCCCAGGCTAGCCCACGAAAGCCCACGTAAAACCCACAACACACCTGAAGACAGTACTAGTGTGTTGGCCTGGACCCACCACAAGGCCGTGGGCAGGGTGGGCCCACACACACCTGTTGGGTGAAGTTACGAATCCCTGCAGTGGGGGCAGGTGCTGGCTCTGCAGAGACCCTCAGAGCCCCAGTGTGCGTTCACCTTCCTCCTGCCTCCTGGGCGAGACCCCTTTTCCTAGTCCTCTCTCGTGCCCTCCTGGCTTAGAGATTCTGAGCGCCGGCATCCGAGCACCAAACTGTAACGTTGCAGAGGGCACTGCTTCTCCCTGCCAAAACCACCTCAAGCAGCTCCTCCGGCCTCACAGCAGGAGGGGGGAATCTGGTTAAGTTATCCCACAATGCAATGCTGGACTGTGACTTGCCCAGAAGTCCCTGACTCTTTAAAAGATGCCCGAGTATCCAAACCAACCCAGCTCCGTGTGGAGCATAGGAAAATGAATGAAGTAGCTCTGCGGCCTGGGGACTGTTTCTAAACAGTCCTGCCTCTCTAGGCGATGTCCTTCTCCGCCACCGCTTTGAAAACTAACGATTTTCTACAAGTTTGTTTACTTCCTCAAGTCCCACGGCGACAGCGGGTATATGAATATTCTGGGGGGCATGCCAGGGACAGTGTATGGTGAGTCCAGCCTTGACGGCGTTTTCCCCAGACTAAGACATAAGCCAACCTAACGTGTCCTCGAAATACAGAGTCACCTCCAAAGTGCTGTGGGAGGGTTCAGAATTCTGGGTTTCCTCATCCTGGTGTGACCAAACGGGTATACTAGTTATCTTTAAAAGAAAAAAAAAAGTGTGAGGGGAATGCCACATATCTGCAATAAACCCTCATGTTTGTGGAGAAGGAGCTGGAATTGAGAATCCACAAACATTTCCTACATTGAACAAGAAAGTGGATACTTTCAGAAAAAGCAGCAAAAAAAAGTCTACCCCGGGGTCCTGCGCCCACAGTGTTCTCTCCCGCTGCCCTACGGCCCCGATCACGTGCAGATGAAGACGGCACATGTCAGCCTGGCCAGGGAAGGCGAACACCCAGATTCTCAGTTCCAAATGACACACTAAGAAACGGCAGCAGCCTCATCCAGAACCGGCACAGCCCCTCCGCTAGCAGGGAAGCACTGACAAGTCAAGTCAGCACTGGGGGTCTGGAAGGGGAAACGAAACCGAATTTACCCACAGCAATTAATGATGCTATTAAGGCTACTTAAGACACGCCTCTAACCATTTCTCTTCAACACGAAGACGCTGAAGGCCTTAACCCTTTCCGTACGAGCGCTTTTTCCTCCGTGACACTCCCGCTGTACGAGGTGAGCCACTGTGAGCCATTGTATGGGCGCCGGATGTATCCGGCGCTCGTCCACACAGGTCATCAGATGGGCGCCGGATATATCCGGCGCTTGTACCGAAAGGGTAAAATGAAAACCAGCCATTTTCCCTGCCTGTCATCTTGGCTTTCGGCCTTCCTACCCAGTGGCACACCGAACAAAGTGCCCTGCCTGTGTGCTGGGCGCCGCTGCCAGGTCTGCACGCACCCTGATGATGCTGCAGGACGGAGGGAGTGGGTCCCTGCAGCCATTCTACTTTTCTAGGGGGAGAAGGGGAAGAAAAGTAAGCCACTGAACCAAAGGGCTGACTCAAAGGCACAAGTCAGTCAGAGGGTGAGCACAGGACTTCCATGTTCTCACTTACCTCCCCCACAGCTTCTTCAGTGGTCCCCCCAAGGGCTGTATTTCCCCAGTGTTCTGTAAGAACAGAAGTGCCTGCCTGGAGGGCACGGGGCCAATTCTTCCTAAAGGCTGCTAGTAGCCAGCACACAGAGTCCTGTTATAACATTTAATTTCACAGTGACTGCAGCAACAATGACATAAAATGAAAAGTGCTTTTCCTCCTAGTAGCTCCCCTGTAGTGAGTGCATTGTTCGATCAAGCACCCAGCTCGGACGGAGCGGCCTGGGGCGCTTGCACAGGATCCAGGTGGTCAGCAAGTGCAGTGCCTTCCGCTTCCTTACAGACGGGCGGACCCCAGTTACTGCCCCCTTCGGTCCCACTGACACACGTCTGCCTCAGGACGGCCACAGTAAGGAGAGAAAGCAGCTGTAGTTAAACTCAATATGGTTCTCAAGAATCCAGCTATGTGATTGGATCCCAGGCAGTGAAAAAAAATTCTGTAGTAGTTAGCATCTAATACAGTATATTTAAATTAATGAGCCCTGGCTGGTGTGGCTCAGTGGATTGAGCACCAGCCTGTGAACCAAAGGGTCGCCAGTTCTATTCCCAGTCAGGGCACATGCCTGGGTTGCCAGGTCCCCAGTAGGGGCTGCACGAGAGGCAACCACACACTGATGTTTCTCTCCCTCCCTACCCCTCTCCAAAAATAAATAAATAGAATCTTAAACAAAAAAGAAATAAATACTAGAACTCTAATCATTTACTGAAGAGAGGAATTCTACTAAAACAGAAAGGCAGACATGACCTAAGAATATGCTTAATTTTTCTTAATAGGTTCTAAAGATTCCAAGCACCCCAATGACCATCTGAATTGGGCACGGTTCTTCACTCATAGAGGCCCGTGGTGGAAGAATCTTAGGCATGCTGTCTTCAAAGGCAAAACATGAAACAGACCACAGCCCACGGTACGTGTACTTAAGGGCATCTCTGAAACAGTTCCAACAGCTACAGGCACTGTTCCAACCACCCGCACAGCAGGCCTGAAGCAGGCGGCAGACAGGCACTCGGTCCACTTGGAACGGGGAGCCAGACCCCAGGCCACACAGCGAGGGGGTGCAGGCTCCCCCCCACTTCTGGCCCCACTCGGATGGCCAGTGTACGGCACATCATGTGTTAAAGTATGTTGACAAAAACGGTCTTTTCTGGAGGAAGGAGAGGACAGAAACGGAAGAGGGACAGCTGCATGACATCTGGGAAAAGCTGTTGTTTCAAAAACTGTGAAGCGATGAAAGAGAGAAAGTAAAAATCCACCTGGCACTGCTAGATGGGAAGAAAGCACAGGGCTGGGAAAGGGGGGCCACTTCTTCTCCGAAAGCCCTGTCCCTTCACACACTTCACGAAGCGCGGCTGTGCCCCACCTTGTGGGCTGCGCCTCTCCTTAAGGAACAGGGACTCCTTAGCAGAGAAATGGGAGACATGCAGAACGGTACCACCCACAGCTGTCAAATCACTAGGCTCCTCCCACCATCCAGCAAGCTGGGGCAGCGCAGGGGTCCATGGACTGCATCGCCTACCTTCGCTTCATCATTAATGTCCCAGGTGAAAGAAATGGCATTGTACGCGATCTCCTCGATGTTGCTGATGGTGTTGAAGCTCTCCTTGTAGTCCGCTGCGGGAGTGACAGAAAGGAAAAGCACTTGTGGTTTCTCACTGCAGTTCACAGCGAGACTCGGTTTTCCACCTTGCCACCTGTGGGTAACTCAAATGACCATTCTGCTGGGTGGGAAGGAGTTTAAAAAGGAAAGAAAAGGAATGTTTGTAATAGAGGCAGGCTTAAGAGTATTTAACTTGGTCTCATTATGCTGAAATTAGTATTTCTAGGTCTACAAAGGTTCAAACCGCTGTGCCAGGGCCACAGACTAGTCCAGAGGCCCAAGAGTACAGCTCAGTTCTTTTCACGGACACTCCAAGAGGGAAAGAAAAGGAGTGACACTCAGATTAAGAGCCACCTGAGGACACAGGCCAGTGTCATACAGGGACTATACACACGACAGGAACAGGGGCTTGCACGAAGTCACTTCACTAGCCGTGCCTCTGCGTGGTCTGCTGCTGCCCCCGGGGGAGGGGCCTCTGGGTCTGTCCAGACCAGGAGCCCGGCAGGCAGCCGAGCAGGTAAGGCGGGGAGCCCGCCAGGTAACTGCCCATCAGCCCATTTTCTCGGACGTGGTGACTGGTTTTTTCCCTCTACCTCACTTTCGTCTCCAAATAATGAGAATGTCATAAAGACGTCACCCTTCAGAAAAGTTGCAGATCAGAAAGCAGACACTCTTAGGGGAGCTGGCTGTGCAGCTCTGGCCCCAGGGTCACAGGGAGGACCACCGAGGGGGGCGCCTGCCCTTCTGAAGGAAGTAATGCTAGGAGCACTGATTCCTGGAGGCCAAAGACAGTGTTTGGAGCGGATCAGGAGCTGGCACGAGAATTCAAACGCGCTCGGCAGGAAGCCGAGCGCGGCCCAAACAATTGGACTTAGAGAAGGGGACGCTGCGTCCCGGGACGGGATGAAGGCCACCCAGGCCCCTCACCGATGTCGATGCATCTTTGTTTCGCTGTGTGCTGCCGCGAGTGCCAGTACTTCCAGTGCCGGAGCTGGTCCTCCCTGCTCTTGTCTTCGGCAAACACCACCATGACCACACTCTGCGGAAGAGAGCCGGTGACACCACGGGTACGAGGCGGGGCGGGCGCCTTTCGGAAAACTGACGCAGCGTCAGGTTTTACAGGCAAGGCTTAAGACGGCCCCTGGAGCTCATCCAGATGGGCCTCAGACCTGGAGATGCTGAGCTCCGACGGTGTTCCCAGAGGGCAGCACCGAGAGCAGGACTTACCCGCACTTTGCTGATGGGGTGGTGGACCCCCTCGCGGCTGCTCACTTCCTTTAAGGTGACCGGATAGAACTGGCCTTTGTTCAGGTACGTCATAGTGCTGTCTCCCGGCTTCTGTCGAAGTGACTTTGAGGCTTCTAGCGTATATTCAAAGTTGTTCCTGAAGAACGAAGAGATTCACAGATGTGTAACCCGCCCCCGCGGCAGCTTCCTGGGTGCTCTTGCTCCGTCTCGCCATGCTTGAGTGTGGATTTATGACAAGAGCGGACTGCCAGGAAACCTCCACCTGACCGCTGGCTACTTCTGCCATGATAAATATAACCCAAGCACCACGCAAACGCTCCAGCCTCCCCAGATGTGGAACGACAAAATGCCTACGAGACACTCCATGGAGCGGGCTCGACAGTGGGAAGTTCGGAGGCCATGGACATTAAAGAGGCAATGCTAATAAGTGAAGGGAAACCTCACGGGCGTGCAGCTGGTCTGCTATTTACCCAGCAAAGGCTGCAAGCAGGTGGCTGGCCGCCCTCGGATTAGACTCTGTCGGTCTGCCCAGCACTTTTCGGTTGTTTCTGCCTGTGATTTAAATGGCTTTAGAGGGTGCTCCACGCTCTCTACATTCCCCACCACCTTAGGGCACCGTCCCTACAGCCCCCTGAAGTTGTTTAATCACCAGGGGTTGGCAAACTCCCCCCATTTTTATAAATAAGTGTATTTCTGTAAGTAAAATGGAAACCGTACGGGAGGCCAGCCGCGCCCTCTGGTCATGCGCATCCACAGCTGCATCGGTGCTGGCACAGCTGGGCAGTTGCCACCGCGGCTGCAAAGCCCACAGGACGGCAATATGCGCCCTCTGGTCCTGCACAGAGAAGTGTGCCCCTGGCCCGCACCCTAAAGGCAGGTGAGTCTGTGACTGGTGCGCCCTGAGGCAGGTCTTCAAGGGAAGTCTTGATTCCCCATAAAAGCCTCCACTTTTCAATAAAACTGTTTTTACTTTAAAACTTTTCAATACACACATAGAAAATGCATAAAACAAAATGATGAAATGAAATCTTAAACTCTTTCAAAAAAATCTGAAGGTGCTTTTATACCGTATTTTGCCGTGTATAATGGACGCCCACGTTTTTGGCCCAAACTTTCAGGAAAAAAAATCTTTTGTTTTAATTTCTTAACTCAATTTCTTATTTATAGATACTTGTTTTTTATAGTATAAAGGAATTTGAGCATTTATTTTTTTAACATATTGTGGAACAAGAAATTTTATGGAACAAGTAATTACAAAACACAAGGACGGAAACGAAGTACAAGAAATTTGCTTTTTTGGCTTCACGTCTAATTTTCATTCTGAAACATAAAGCTCCTCCGAACTAAAGTACAGCCGACAGACAGTGTTGTGTTAGTTCCGAGTGGACATGGTGAGATCTCGCATTTACGCACCTTACAGCACCACACAGGGTCCACTACCCACCTGCCACTGTACAAAGTCACTGTGATGTTGCCCCTTATGTGCACTTTACGTCCCTGTGACTTATTTTACAAGTTTCAGGTCCAAGAAATTTTACGTACCGGTGACAAATTGGTACTACCCGAGTATAATCCGCATCCTTATTTTTCCCTAAAAATTTTGGGCAAAAAGGTATGCGTTAAATACAGCACAATACGGTATGTTCATTGCTAGTGCGGTAACTTCAGACTCCTGGTGTGAGATACCATTCTGTGAAGGCAGAAAAACACTGACTTTGTCTATTGATTCGTGAGGCTAACTGAAAAATAAAAGCCTTGGCCCACCTGATGTTGTTCCTAAACGCCCACAGAGTCACACACTTTTGGCAACGGTCTTTGGGGACCTCAGAGATCTAACTTCTTGCCCTCGTCTCCTCCGTTAGGTTCCATTCTACAACCACCGCGTAAAGAGAAACAAGGCAAAGGAAAAGCCCCGACACCAGGAATGAAGGAAACGAGAAGCACAGCTCAGAGCTCAAGAGTGCGGCGCGGCAGCACACGCCTGCCCGCAGGGCGAGGCCTTGCTGCGCGGTAGCCGCAGCGAGACACCAGTGAGAGCCCGCTAACGCCACCTCTGATTTTCTCAGTATCCAGTTAACAAAGGAGAACTCAGTCATAAAAGCCGAAAGTTAGAAATCAAATTAAAAGACAACTATTACCCAGAAACACTGTCAAAAACATAGTCCTCTGAATTCATGCCGGGCATCCGCAGACTGAGGTCCGAGGGGAAGAAAACCTGAAATATCAATGTAATGAGCCACACTAGTTAACTGGTTACCAGGTTTGCTACAGACCGACGTCTGGCACAGCATAAAAGCCCACAGCTTACAGCATCCCATTCCTCTTTCAACATTCATTTGCAAATAAAAGTTTTAACTCTATGAAAACAAAAGAAGTTAAAAAGGAGGAGAGCTACTGTGTGTGCCGCTCAGTTAAACTGAGACCCTCGGTGTGAGTGCGCCCACAAAGCGCCTCCCTGATTCCCTTTCCCGTCTTCCCCACACACCCTGACCCTGTTCAAACTCTAGAATCTGCAGCCAGTCTCCTGACTTTGGGGAGTCAGCTCCATCACTGCACCAAGTTAAGACAGAGGACCGTGTTCACACACGGCTGACGGCCAGAGCACTTGCTCGGTAGAATTTACCTCTACTCCTGACCCCGTCAGCAGAGGGATACTCCCCGACCCCAGCTCCATCCTTAAACAGTTTCCAACATCTTCAGTCCCTAACTTGGACCTGAGTGAGGTGTTCCTCACCACAAAACCCCCAGGGGTATTTGCGGTCATTTGTAACTTTCACATCACACACCTGTGACCGGGACCCATCTGCCTCCCACGACGGTACTACCAACCAAGAAACACCAAGCTAATAAATACAGGGCCAGTCACTTCAGATCACGGCCAGTCGCCCTGAGCTGGTTTCGGTCTAGAACAAAAGCCGAAAACAGCCTACGTGGACGTATCTGTTGCTGACGGAAAATTATGTACGGGGCTCTCTTTCTCCTTCTCCAGCAAATCACCTAACTGAAATCGTTAACTGTTAACTCAGCCGCTGGTAAGATTAGCCATGGGCCCTTCATGACAATGTCTGGTTTTATAGGTTTAGCTTACAACTTACACCCATGGATCTTTTCTCTATAAAAAAATCCCACTTTTGTTCCTAATCCATTCATTTCAGGCTGAGTTTCAGGCTTACATAACAAAGACGAGGGGGAACCCGACACTTGGACAAACACACAGCCATCTGAGGAAGACGCTGTTGTTTCCTGTACCTCCTGCACGCCTTCCTTGAAGGTCTCCGAGAAGGTGGAGTCTGGAGTTCGCCTTTGAGCATTTGGGGGTTGAGCGCCAGAGCTGAACTGGTCGGCATTCAGGTTCCGGTCAAAAACTACCACGCGCTCGGTGGGCTCTGGATGATACACCCCCGGAGGGACGCCCACAGCAAAGCTGTGAGGCTGCGTTTCTGTCTTGATGGAGTGGGTAGGCATCGTTGCTATGGACACGGTGACTGTTGTATCAGGGACGGTTAGATGGCCTCTCTTATCGATGCCCAGCTGGTTGCCATGGGGAAGGACAATGTTAAATGGCACATTTTTCAGCACCTGTACTCTGTTTTCTCCAGCAGAAATGAGGGGCTGCTCAGTCACATTTGGCATGCTGTTTCTTTAAGAAAAAAACAAACAAACAACAACTCTTTCAATGCTGATACAGTTCTTTTACAATCCTTTTTTAATCCTCACCTGAGGATATGCCTGCTGCTTTTAGAGGGAGAGGAAGGCGGGGGAAGGAAGAGCGGGGGGGAGAGAGAGAGAGAGAGAGAGAAAGAGAAACATCCATGTGAGAGAAACACCGATCGGTCGCCTCTCATACGCACCCCAAGCAGGTATCAAACCCGCAACCTAGGCATGTGCCCTGACCAGGAATCAAACCTGTGAACTTTGGGTGCGTGGGACAATGCTCCAAACAACTAAGCCACCCAGCCAGGGTGACAATTTTTATTTTTCTAATGGCACTGGGCTGTTGGGTCCTGTGCAGTAATTACAATATGCGTGGTGGAAACTGCAGACACAGAAGATGACACAGCCACCCCCTGCCAGAGAACAAGAAGAAGGCCTCACAGTGACAGGTCAATGAAGTCCAAGAGCTTTGAGTGGAATTCCATTTGAACACTGAGAACTGAGAGCTTTCCTCTGTCACACTTTATCCTCAATCATTCTAACCATGCCACCACATTTCACTGGAACCCCGAAGCAGCAAACATGGGGAGTCGGGTCAGTCCAGAAAGGCGGCTCATGTACGGACTCTGAAGTCAGGCTCCTCTGGTTCAAATCCTGTGTGGCCTTGAGCAAGTCATTCACCTCTTAGTGACGACATGCTCATCTGTGAGATGGGGACAATGATGGTTTCTGTCCTCACAGGGTTCTGCTGGGGATAAATGAGCTGACACTGAAATAAATGTGCATCACAATCCTTGGCACACAGGGCTCAAGGAGTGTGAGCTGTTCCTAGTACTTATGCCTGTTTGGCTTTCTCCTTCACCGAAAGGAAACCTATGACTACATTGTACCAGCAGACACACCTGCATCAAATTGCTTTGCTCCAATAAATATCCTGGGCAATATAAGATGATGTCTCGTCTCGGGTAAAATTAATAAATTTTCAAAGCCACCTCAAATCATACAGGCTGATACTTTTAAGAAAAAAAGCAATTTGGCAACTTTGTACATTTCAGGATTGACAAAATGTCAAACTGTTTAAATGCACGCCCAGGAATGTTTCCTAAGGAAAGAGAAAAAGGGAAAACTACCCAGAAAATGGATCATTGAGGCTGTATTGTAACAGTAAGAAAACCAGACACTGCACAGCCTTCGTGTGAAGTTCAGCCGGTTCCAGGCAGCACGTGAGATCTGGACCCCCGGCTCACATCATCATTTGGCTCAAATAAACACTATCAGCAGCTCAAAACAAATAATAGAAAAGAAAACAAAATACTCCAGCAAAAACAGATGGAGGAAATCAATGTGAAAGTCGAAGAGGACAGAAGATGGGCCGCACAAGAGGAACTGTGCCGGTAACTGCTGAGGCTGCTAACGGAACGTGGGGCTGGATGTTATTTCTCTACTTTTGCTGTGTTTGAAACGTCCACAATAAAAAGTAGAAAATAAAAGCGGTAAGCCCTTTGGCAAAGGGTAATTATGAAGATTAAAACAGCAACACGAACACACTTAGGAAGCACATTAAGTAGGAGGAGGCTACTTCCCAAACCTCGCTGGGCAGGCAAGCACAGCCACGGAAAACACGCAGGCGGCCCGGAGAGTGGATGCACGTGCCATCAGGGTGGCAGGGCTCTGGGTGACCCTGCGTCCTTTAATGATCTTTTATTCCTTTATTAGTGATAGAACGCAGGGCAACTATAAAGGTGTATTTTAACTTTTTTTAAGCCTTAATTTAGTTTTCGTACGTTTTAACCTGAAATATTCAAAAAATAACTTCAACAGGAATTTGGAACACAGCTGAGTGTACTGTATTTACTCGGTGGTTTTGAATGGACCCCATCACTGCCTTAAGCCACACCCTCCTTAACAGAACATCAAAGACAAATAAGCACGCCTTTCTGTTATTACTAAAAACACCCCTTTGGAGGAAGCGAAAGTTACGGCTTTGTTTTCTAGAAAAGGCGACTGCGTCTACAGGAAGCGGTACCTTCTCAGAGCAACAGAATCACGATGAGTAAGAGGCACATGAGTAAGGAGTAGGAATTTAGATATTCAGAGCCCACCCAGCTTACCCATCTCTTCCACGTGCACTCGTTCACTGGAACAAACTCTCGCCGTGTTTTCAGACACCCGGCATTTTTCAAGACAACTATTTTATGCTCGACATTGGACTTTACCTTTTGCTGTGGTCTGCCTCCGGGTGCTCAACGTCGGCCTTTGCTGCTGATGACCTTCTCTCTCTGGGAACCTTAGACAATAACACACACGACAATGATTTAATCCTTACGCAGGGAGGAGAGAAACAGCCTGTTACTCTGCAGTCAGTCCAGGCCTTCACATCATTACTAAATGCCTCCGAACGCCAGGCTCCGGGAACAGGATGAATGAGACGGCGTCTGCCCTGCAGAGCTGATGGGCCGGTCACCAGGTGGCCATGTAAAAACCAGCTATTACTCAACTAAATAAACTCAGGGCATCGTGCCTGAGGCTGGGTTTCATCTCTTAAAGGAAATACCTTTACCCATTTGTCTACATAAGGTGATGGACGAGGAGCTCCCAAAAACACAACAGGCCTCTCTCAACCCTCTCCCCGCTCTTCTCGGCTACCCCCCTTTCAGACTGAATGCACAGTCACAAGGACTGGCCATGTGAGCAGCGCATTCCCGAGATCCAGATGCTGGTGTCAGGGATCCATTTCTTTGGATTCTATGGCATTTGTACGGTCCGTGATGCAAAGGACAAACCGAATTCAGGTTGCTCTTTCCCTTCCTGGACTCTGCTCTTCTCTGCACGGGAGACGAAGGCAGGCAGACACCCCTGGGCTTGCTGCAGACCCCACCCAGCCGAGCCTACACCCAATGTGTCCTTCAAAATCGCTGCGGGGCGTGAGACTGGTTTTCAGTGTGAGCGTAGGAATCCTATTCCTACCTTCTCATTTTACCCGTAAAGAAGAAAAAAGTATTGTTTCATGTAGGAACAATGTGCTTCTAAAGCTTTACTGAAGTTGTTATGTGAAAATGACTGATGATGGCACCTAAAAACCTAAACCCTGAAACATCTAAAACCTGGCCATTTAAAAACAGCAAACAGACAGACAGACAATCCTCTGTCAAGAAGCCTGACGTGGAGGACAGCTAAGACTGTCATCCTTAAAGAACAGACAGAAAACCTCTCTCCTCCTATGACGGAAAACACCTTCGGGCCCTGCTGTTGGAAACACACAGGGCCACTGCAGTCGGGGGTTGTTACGTCACCTTCCTGGCAATGACCGTGCCCGTCCTCTCCCACCGTCCAGTTTCAGTTACAAATATATAACTTCAAACTTCTTAATTAATACTTAGGAACTGAGGGTTTCTACACTGAGTTAATAAAACGAGCCATAAAGAGAACAGATTATATAATAAGTTCCACTTCAAAGGAACGGCAGCGGCTACACTTCCCAGACAAGGGTTTCCTCCAGCATCATTAGTTACTATACAAGTTTCCGTTCACTCTCAAAGAAAAAAGACACCTCGCTCTCTGAAGCGCAAGCTGACCACGTGACCTCCTATCAGAAAATAATTAAGCCTTTTGTTCAGGCCCCATCCTATCTCCTTTGCTTTTTCCCCCTCTGCGTTTCGTGTATTCAGGAAAGAGAGCAGGGTGAGAACGTAACACAACGCAGGTGGTTGTCGATCCAGGTGAGAGTATTAAGGAGTTAATTGCCCTGTTGCTTTAAGTCTTCTATAGGTGCGGGAGTTTTAAAAACAAAAAGACGGCAAAAAATAAACCGGAATACGGAGCCATCCTCCTGTATCGGCTGCTGGTCAGAACAAGGAGCTGCCACAGTGCGTCCAGCGAGCAAAGCACAGCCCACGGGAGACGCGTGGCACGGTCGAGGTGACAACCTGGGCACAGACCAGACCAGACCAGACAAGGCCTGAAATCCTGGCTGCCGCACACACTCGCCGTGTGGCCTGAGAACTTGGCTTTTCTCATCGGCAAACAAGCGACAGCACCACAGATCCTGCAGGGACTCTGGAGGCATCGGAAGTGGCGTGCACACTGTGACCGGGCCTAGCGCAGCCCAGGTAGCCAGCAAATGGGAGCTAGTACTGCCAGGACAATGACGATGCCACAAGTCAGTGGTGTCATGTCCATGGACACCATGTAAAGACTCCAGGCAAGGGAGAGACTATACTTAAGGAAGACTCATCCAGATCTCTAGAAACAGACATCAAAATGTGTCCTGATCTCAGAACTAGGCAGTCCAAGAGGAAAAAATGAGGTGAGTTTATTTTTCACGAATCCTGCAGTCAGATCAAAGCAAAGGCTCTGCAGTGCCTTTTGGGGAAAAGGCAGTCCTCTGACCACACAGGAACGAGCCGCCGTGCCCCGATGGCGCTAAGGGCCACCTTCAGGGAAACGTTCAGTCTCCCCAGGACACGTGGACCGGCCTCTTTTACAAGAGCTTCACCTTTCACCTGGAGCCAGAACAGCTGGCTCCTCCACACGTTTCACAAACAACCCTTTGATTCTATGATCGTAGATTTTGCAGCTTTGAACCATAGTAATTCAAAGTACTCATTAAACTATTACAGTCACTACAGAAGCAACTTGCATGACACTCTCCCAGCAAATTACTGTTTTCCGAGCGGTTGAGTCGAGTGCGGGGGGACCGCCGTCTGAAGAGCCGGCAGGCCTACCTTGTAGTAGTCGTAGAGCAGGCCCAGCGCGGCCGCGCTGTCCTCGTCGCCGTTGATGCTCATCATCGCCTTAGTCGCCGCGGTGAGAGGGTTTTCCAGGAAGGACTTCCAGGCTTCGTCCTCGCTCGTGTAGGAGCGCCGCTGCGGGTAAAGCGCTTCATTCTGCAGAACCAGCACCGGCCGTTTGCTTCAGAGAAAGGAAAAGCACTCACGTTGTTAGGCTTCCTACTGCAAGGCATCATGAGCGAATTTTTAAAGAACCAGTTCATGGCGTTCCAATAAAACTGTCCCCTGTTTCCCCAGTGGCCCTATAAGGTAAATTAAGATCCGGTAAATTAAGACAGCCCCCTAATGGCAGGCCAGGGGCCGCCCAGTGAGACACCAGGAATTGAGGCAGCCAGCGAGCCGGTAGTTCAACCACACCGGGAACCCAGGATACACTATTTGGCAGGGGAAAACAAAACAAAAACAAAAAGACAACACTCCAGGAAAACTCAGGCTATCCAAACACTTCACATGAGCAAACACAAGGACAAAGTAAGACAAAGCATCACATGCAGTGTCTTCGGCCACATGCAGTCGGGACTGGGTCCTCTGAGAGAGAGAGCCCACGGTTCAGCCATCATGCTGCTACATGTCACCTCCCTCTTCCTCCCGCTGCTGCCGCTGGCCTCCAGCACTCTCCTGCTTGCACGCAGGGGCAGAGGAGGAGGGGGCGGAGAGAAAAGGGCTACTTCGCTCACCCCTCCAGGGTATGTGAGAAAGTTAGAATATTCTACTGATTACCAGCAGATTGAGCATGGAATGTGGCCAAGGGGCACTGTAAATCAATGAGGGCGCACCATTTTCTGGCAGGGGAGCCAACTGTTTATCTTAGAGATAAACACTCAAGGATCTATAACAATAAATGAAGACACTGAACAAAAGGATTTGTAAGAAAATAGGAGGGGGGAATCTGCTTTTAAAGGTCTTGACCAGTTTTCCGTGCTGAGCAACGACTGTTTCATTTTAACACTGTACTTTGGTGGGGAAAATGCAGGAAAATCACCATGGATATTAGTAAACTCTTATGGAAGATTTGATTTTAAAAGATTAAAGCAAACACTACTGATTCCAAAACTTGAAATGTACACAGTCTCAGACAACCGTTTAGCTGGTTCTATTTAATAAGTCAATATAAAGAAAAAGTGGAACGCCAACTCCAGCAAAGTGGGGCGGTTTTGTTTTTCTGTTTTTTAAGGAAAAAAATGTAAATGTTCAGAACTACTCTGAATTATCACTATTCTAACAAGCACATTTAAGGGTAGGTTCTCATTGCAACACACAAATGAAATATGTAAATTGCCTAAAGGTGACCTACCTACTTTAAAAGTGAATGTAGAAAGACCGATTATCTTTTCAAGTAATCAGCAAAGGTTAGGGTTTGGCAATCACCCAGGCCCTTTAAAAACATATAGATTTTTAAAAATGGAGAACATCTTTGAAAAAGGGGTTGGGGGACTCTGACAACTTAATGCATCCTCGGTCAAAATTCAGTTTCATTTCAAAGCCACCGCTCCTCGTGTCCAGGCAGAAAGTCACGGGAGCTTATGCTGGGTGGAAAAAGAAGTCCTGAGGTGGTATGCTATTTTAACACAGAACAAACACAAAGGGCTGTTCAAAAGAGACCGCCTGTTTAAAAATGAAGACTGTGTACAAGTCTCAAATTAAAAAGTACATGACATATACAAAGGCGTCCCCCTGGCGCTGTCAGGAGCAGAGGACAGCGGCGAGGGGACCAGTGGCAGGCACCTGGGGTGATCTGCTGGTGCGCTGCTAAGCTATTATTAATAGTGTAATAGCTACTTGCACAAGATTATGACAGCACTTGGCTCATTCAATTCCCATAATGCTCGTTTCTCGGCTTCCCTTCTCCCACGCCTAGCCCAAATCTGTGGAAGCAACAGAAAATAAAAATTTTGTTTTTGCAAATTCTTTCATTAGTGATCCCCCTGAAGGTGTCTTCACCTTCCCAAGTGTGCCTAAGACCAAAATTTCAGCTTTGGAAAGTTGTCTTATCTAAACCACACGGTTCAAACTCGAAACCAGCTGCCCTTGTCTACTTCCTCCTGTGACAGGCTGTTGCTCGTCCCTGAAGGCTCATCACTGCCTTGGGGGACTCTCAGACCGTTCCTCAGTGATCCCTCCAAGACTTCCGGAAGGCTTTATTCCAAGAGGTAGTTCAGCTGCATGTTCTCCAACAGAAGACTAATCTATTCTATTCGAGATATTCCATACATAACATCTAACCTACACAACCAGAGAGAGGGCACACCGACAAAATGATCCTGGGCAAATAAATAACTCTGAAGCTGGGAGGGGACCTGTCCGCCCGGAGTCACAGAGTTGAAACAAACTGACTTGGTTTGGTTCAATTTACTGATTTTAAAAAATACATTTTTAATCATTGGACAATTTTATATTTACAGGAAAGGTGCCAAGAAAATACACACCTATCGCTCACCCAGTGTTCCCTAAAGTTAATGTCTTACGTTACCACCTTACATTTATCAAAATGTTTCTTTCATCACAAACTCCAAAAGGCACATTTTTAACCCAGTACTTTCAAGAGTATCACCCTGATTTCGCAGTTTCATCCTCCGGATATTCTGAGCGTGTTTAATTACAGTAGGTGTAATTACCATCAATGATGCAAGCGGCAAAGGAACTCCTACAGCGAGTTTCTCACTCACACAGCCAGCCAGGGAAAGAAAATGCCAGGACCCCGCAGCACTTCGATTTTTGCCTGGATTTCTACTTTCGGAAGTTCTCCCGGGCGGCCCGGTGACACGGCCGCGCGCCGAGATTACCCGGAGACCTCTACCTGTCCGGCCGCAGAGCGCGTCGCAGGGAGCTCCAGGGCTCCACGGGGCAGAGCAACCGACGGCTCCCGGTGGGAGCACCGGGGCCGAGGGACGGTCCGCGATTAGATCCGCAGCCCTCGAGGGGTGCCCCGAATCTCCTTCCGCGCACCCGGGCCACCAAGGAGCAGAGAGGAAGGCGAGCCCGGGAGGTGGTCCCCCTGACGAGGACGCTGAGGCGGGGGAGGGGGACTCGATGGAGTCCAGTTGCCAAGGCAAGGGTCCCCCCAGGGACCTTCGGTAGAACAAAGGCGCGGGGAGCGCAGAGGGGCAGAGAAGAGAGCAGACCCCCGCTAGCTCCGCATCGTGCCCGCCCGCCCCCGATCCGCCCGGCCTCGCGGCAGGTGCGGCGGCCAGGCGGGCAGCGGCTGCCCGGGCAGCCCGGCCGGACTCGCGCGCCGGCGCCCCACTCACTTGTCGTACTCCTGTGTCATCGCGCTCGCTCGCCGCTGCCGGGCCGCAAAACTGGACTTTCGGGTTGGGACAGTACACCCGATCCGGGGGGAGGCGGCGGCGGCGGCGGCGGCGGCGGGTCCGGAGCGGCGGCCCCGACGGGTTGGGTTCGCTTTTCTCGCTCTGAGCCGGTCCGCGCGGGCTGCGCGCACTGGGCGCCCGTGCTCGGCCGCCCATTGGCTGGCGACGCGCCGGCTCGGGGCGGGGCCTCGGGGCCGGGGGGCAGGCAGCGCCGCCTGATTGGCTGGCGCGCGGGGTACCGGGACCGGGGCGACGGTACCGAATGGCGGGGCGGGGTAGTAGCCGCGTCGGTGTGGCGCGCCCGGCGCCGGTGGCCTCCTGCGCGGCCGATTGGCGTAGTCGCGATGCTCCTGGCGCCCACCTGACGCCCCTAGGCGGGCCTCCGCGCACCCACGCGAGGGAGGCTGGGCGCTGTGTCTCCGTTCTGTGTAGCCGTCGCGCCCTCCGTCGCCCACCTGCGGAATGGGCCGTGCTTTGGGCGCCGGCTTCCCGGGCGCTGGGCGCTCTTCTTTCCCTGCCGCCCACCCATGCCCTCCGCTCGCTGCCCGGCGATGGAGACACCCCACCGGCATCTGCTGCCCGCAGCTCGTCAGCCTCGGGCACCTTCCCTCCTGAAGTCGCTAAAGCGTCCCGACCTCCTCCTGTCCCCTGTCACCTCTCAGGCCGCGTCTACCTAGGAAGCCTCTGGCTTTCCCCCCTCAGCCTCAGACCCCCGATCTGGGCTTCAACTCCCCTAACCCTAAACCTCTGCCCCAGCGCTCCATCCTCAGGCTCAGCCTCTCCTACCTCTCTGCTCCTTCCAGCCCTCCTGCGATCTCACTCTTAGCACCGCGCCTCCCTTCCTTTCCACCCCTACCCCAGGACCCGTGGTCCTTTCTGAGGGTAAGACCCTTCTTATTCAGGGTCTGCCCATTCCACAGATATTTATAAACAGACCTACTATATGCCAGGCAGTGATCTAGAAGCAGGGGATGAGTCAGAGAAGAGACAGACAAAATCCCTGCCTTCCTCCAGCATCCTCCTACTTGGGGAAACAGACCACTTAAAAAAGTAAACTATATGGTGTGTTAGAAAGTGGCAAATTCTGTGGGAGAAAGATAGAGCAGGCAGCTGGGGAGCAGGGGGCGGAGTCAGGGTGAGAAGACTTGAGGAAGACTTTGGGGAGGCTGGGAAGGTGGGGACCAATAGTGGCTAACCTTGCTTCAGGTGGGGGCAGTGAATAGCAGCACAGGGGACATGTAAGCCTGATTTTTACTGAGTGAGGTGGGGAAGCATTGGAAGGTTTGGATTCAGGCAGGGATGTGATATCACTCGTATCTTAAATAATCTGGCTGCTGGGTGGTGGGCGGACAAAGGCCAAAGATAATGATAGCTTGGCCTGGGGTGGGAAAATGGAGTGGTGAGAAGGGGTCAAATTCTGGATCTCTTCTGAAGGTAGAATCAACAAGATATCCTGAAAATTGGATATGGAGCTCGAGAAAGACAGGAGAGTTGGGACAACTATAAGGGTTTCTGTTGAAAGCAGGGAGGAATGATTTGCCATTCTTGAGGTGGGAATACTGAAGGCGTAGGGCTAGGGGCGGTCAGGAGTCCCGTTTTGGTCATACATTCCGGATTTTTATTAGAGATCCAAGTGGTTGTATCAGTAGACAGTGGGACGTGAATCTGGGGTGCAGGGGAGACATCTGGGCTGAATGGGCAAATGGGAGGCATCAGCTCAGAGACTGTATCGAAAGCCTGTAGATGGGATGGTTCCCTACCCAGGGAGGGAAGGCAGAACAGGACCAACGCAGAGAGGCTGGAGAGGGGGATCCAGCAGCAGCGGAGATGGAAGGGGAATCACTGATGTAGGAGAAAAGTGGAAGCGGAGAGAAGAAAGCAAGACAGGAGGAAGGTGTGGTCAGCAGGCCACAGGCTGCCCGGAGGCAACTAAATGAGGATTCAGCAACATGGAGGCCACTGGGGCCCTTATTCGGCGCCAGCTGTCCCTTGTCTACCACAACAGCTTCCTGCTCCCTGTTCTCCAGCCCCCTTGAGACCTAAAATCAGCAACCACACACCCTTCTCACTGTCCCCTCCTGCCATTTCAGTTCCTGTCCCTAAGCCCAGGTACAACGCTGGAGCATGGAGCCTGCTCTTTTTCTAATTCACTGTTTTTTCTGTTTGTTTGTTTAAATAAGTTATATTTTTTTAATGATCTCCTTTAAGAAAAATGTTCAGTAAATAATAGGACAGGTGGTCCACAGGCACAGTGCAAATCTTGAGTTGTACTGCTGAAGTGACTCAAGTTGGGAAAGCATGCTCTCCCTCTTCTTCCTCTGACCCAGCTCTCGGTGTGGCCAGAGGCACCTGTCTAAATCCCAGACTTCAGGTCATGTCACCCTGTTACGCTCAAAATGAAGTTCCAGCTCCTTAGCAGGGCCTGTAAACCAACAGCTCAATCTGCCCTTTTGCAATTCCGCTCCTTCCTGAGTGGCTCAGGGCGAAGCACCTCCCTGCCCCCAGTTCCCTGCTCCTCCTCTTCCTGCTCGCCAGCTCCATTCAACCTGCCAGACTCAGCAGGGCTCCCCATTCCCCCAGAGAGCCTCTTTGACCCTCTCGGCTGGCTGAAGCGTCCTGTTTGTGCCACCACCTTTACCATATCCTGTTGGTGACGTTAGATTCTCTGTTTGTCTGCCTCCACTATAGTGGGAAGTTTTCAGGAGAGGGCAGGGGTTGTATCACTCTCATGTTCATGCCCCAGCCTCCTGGTACACACAGAAAATATCCAGTACATGTGTCTACTGAGTGGGTACATTCCTTTGTAGGCATCTGTTCCGCTTCCATCTCCTTCTTCCCTTCTGCACCATATCTGGGAGCGATTTACGTGACCTTCTTGCCGCAGAAGACCAACAACCTCATGCCTGATACACATAGGCACAAAATAAATATGGGATGAATAAATATCAAACCATAAAACCAAAACCAAGAGCTGCAAGGACCCAAGGTTATTAGACTTTATATGGATGAATAAAAACAAAAAACAGTCGTTCTATCTTGTAAAGTGGAATATAGGCTTATGTAGGCTGTCTCTAAGTGCTCTCTAAAACAGAAGTTAAAATCCATGCCTAGGAGCTGTTGACATTTTTTACTATTTTTTAAATTATAAAAGTAATACATGCTCATAGTTTTACTTTTTTAAAGCAAAAAGAAAGAGGGAGAAGTAAAGGGGAGAAAAGGAAGAAAGACAAGAAAGCAAGAAACTTAAAACCACCCAAGGCTTAGAGCAGAGTCCCTGGTTCTCCGCCTTCCCTCTCCCCAGACAATCAGTGTTAACAGTTTGTCTTTCCAGGCATTTCCTATGTATCCACAAGCAAATAGGTGTTTTCTTTTCACACACGAATGTGATTCATACTGTGTATCTTCTCCTCGGCTTGCTCACTTCACTTCCCATGTCTTAAACATTTTCCACCTCAGCACAGAAACAACTATTGCACTTGTAAAAACAACCTGGCTGGTGTGGCTCAGTGGATTGAGTGCCAGCCTGCAAACCAAAGGGTCATGGGTTCGATTCCCAGTCAGGGCACATGTCTGGGTTGCGGGGCCAGGTCCCCAGTGTGGGGTGTGTGAGAGGCAACCAGATATTGATGTTTCTCTCCCTCTCTCTAAAAATAAATAAATAAAGCCTTTAAAAAAAAATGGCTGCGTATCATTTCTTTGTGTTGGTGTCTGATGACTTAGCTAGACTCTGTTGGTGAACAATGAGTGTCCTTCTCCCCAGGGTGTTGTGACTATGAACACCCAGTAACAGACACCCCTCTAACTGTACGGTTGGCACCATGATTGAGGACAGCCATAGGATAAGCCCTAGAACTGGAGCTGCCGTGAAAAAGGTGCGCATAGTTGCAGCTTTTCTAGATCTTACCAAATGGTTTCCCAAAAGGCTGCCCCACTTAGACCCCTACCAGTGGGGTAGGGGTATCGGACTGCCCCCTCCCCAGAGTCAGAGCTGATTTCAGAAGCCTGTCCAGGAGGGGACCACGTGGTTCTAGCAGACTGTGGAAGTAAAGAGGCAAGGGGAGTGAGTACATAGAGACACAGACCTGGATTCTAGCCCAGGTTCCACTGACCCACAGGGTGACCTCAGCTGAGTCACTTCTCTCTAGGCCTCAGGAGGAGGAAGAGGTTGGACGGGTCATCTGGTCCCTTCCAGGTCCAATGTCCTATGGCTCCAAGAATGGTTGCTAAGAGTAGTTCTGATATCAACCACCCCCAGTTTACAGACTGAAGCTCCTTAGCCTGGCACCGAAGTGCCTCCTGCACCTGGCCCAACATACACTTCCAATGTCATGTCCCAGTGAAAAGCCCCTGATGCCCTGCGCCCCATCACAGGGTCCCCTGAATACATCCTGCAATCTCAGGCCCCTGGTTGCTATGTCCCTCCTCTTCTCACCTCACCACCCCACTCTGTGCCTTCTTACAAGGCCGACTCCCGATGCCATCCCCTCCAGGACCCTGTCCCATCCCATCCAGATTGCACCCCCCGCCCCGGCCCCCTGCCCACCCAGCGCTCAGCTAGCCCTTTATCAAACCCTCGTCACAAGTGGCCCTGCCTTTTGGTTAATTCTGTTCTGTGTGAGTTTGGGAGAACAACTCAAAGTCAATTGGGCCTAGAGTCAAGTCTCAGATCTGCCTGCTATTTTGACGTTAGATGGTCTACTTCCCAGCCAGTCCTCTGTGACCCCAGCTGTGCTAGAGGACACAAAGACCAGGCTTGGTGGTGGTAACTAAGACAATGCAGTTGAACCTCACACTGTAGCTGGCCTCCATCCTCTCTAGAGATTAGGGGGGCAGGAGCCCTGTCCAATCCCTCCAAGGGCTCCCACCCAGGGACCCACCCCAACTGAGCAGCCATCGGCAAGGCCCTCACCCTGACGAAACAGCCTGTACTGAAGGGACATCAACATGACAGCAGCCTCCACGCCTGACCTCCAAGGCTGGCCCACCCAGCTCGCCAGAGCCATTGTGTACCGCGCTGCCTGGAGGTGCCAGTTGTCAGATGAAAGTCTTCCACTCTGGAAGGACAGGGTGTGGAAGGGAGAGTGTGGCAGCTCCACCCTCGCCTCCCAGCTCTGTGACTCAGGAAAGTTCTTCACCCTCTGCGCCTCAGTTTCCTTAGCTGCGAACTATGGGATGGTAAATCCTATCACCAATGGATTTGTTTGTGAGTTTTTTGTTTCATGAAATGTCTCTAACAACGCCAGATCTTTTGGAGCTCAGTAAATATTAAATGCTTCGCCTCTCCATTTTTCCTTACTGTAAGGGACAGAAACCACGGTTCATATCAAAAATCCCTCATCTAGCATAGGGATGCGCATATTATAGAGGATCAATAATCGCTGTTCTTCAAGATGGCAACGATATGAACCTTCCTTTGATCGCATTTCTGAGCTCCTTTGATTCTTACAACCCTTTGATGTGGACAGGGTTATGCCCATCCTGTGGATGAAGAATGGAGGTCCCGAGAGATCTCATTCAAAGCCTCATAGCACGTAAATTCAGGATGCGACCCCGGACTCTCGTTTCTGAATCCCACACGTGCCTAAGTGGTGGTACTGCCCATACGTGAGCCTTTCTGCCTGTTATTCTGGGTTTAGCCTGGGACCCCCTTATAGAGCAGCCTGAGTACTTAAAATGTGGCAGAGCCAGGACTGGGGCTTCCTAGTGACAACCTCGGCCTTGCGAGGCGGCGTTTGATTGTCCTCTGAACTTATTCTCAAACGCGGAGAAGCGGGCTGTCCGCAGTCTGGCATCCCTGTGCATGCGCTCCGTTTTCAAGTGTCTTTAGTGGACTTGCCGCGAACGCGCTCGCTGGTGGCGGCTTCGCCCTTTCCCCACCATGCCGGCCTGTCACGCCAGGGGGCCGGCGGTCTCAGGTGGGGCTTTCGGAGCACCTGGGATGCAATACAGACGGTCCCTGGTTTTGAATGGCGACAGAAGCAATGTCAAGGTGGGCGGCACCCTCTGGCTGGCACGTAGCTGTCTCACATGCTTTTCCTGTGCCCTCATTGTAGATCCATCATTCGGTGACGGCTCAACAGTTGCGACACGACTGCCAGAAAGCCCGTGGCCCCGCACACTGGCCTTAACCTCCAGTAAACTTCCATCGCCTGTGGCACGTGAGCGGGGCGGAGCCATGACGCCCTTTCCAGAAAACACCCCGACGTCGGAGCTGGGAGGCCAGGGCTCCGCTCGCACATTTTCCTCTTTGAAGAAAACGTTACTAGTGGTGGAATATCTTCATTATAAAACAATGTCCACTTAAAATTGTTGAGTTGTTATCCTCACTTTATAGAGAAAACCAGGGAAGAGGGGTTTCAATCACTCGCCCCAGGTTGACATTTCATGATAGCAATCCTTCCCCAGTGGAGAGTTTCCTTTTTCTGAAATTCGAGTATTTTTTTATTTATCTTTGTATTTGTTTTGAGTTACTCCTGGTGGTGATCATTGGAAAGGGAAAAGCTGGTGGTTGGGGCAGATCAGGAGAATTTTGCAACAGCATCAAGGCAGAAAAGAAGTGGAAGTAGCTTTTCTGATTGCTTTTCAGGAGGCCAGGGGATGGCTGTGCGCTCCATCCGAAGTGAGCGTGGGCTCCACGACAGCTGTATTTCTTTGGAATCGGAGGTAGGTATGCATTACTTACTTAGGTATCCTTCAGCCTTTTACAAAAGCTCCTTGAGGTGTCCCCAAAACTCCACGTGACTTTACTCTGGGGCCACCCTGTGCGGATCAGCAGGTGCAGACACTGAGACTGGAAATCAGAGGACTTTTAACACGTGGACAGAGGACCGGGCAAAGTACACATACACAAAAATGCTCATTAGTATATCTCTGATTCTTCATAAAGCAGAACAGACATACAGGCAGCTCCCTGAAAAGGCACAGGAGAGAGGCCCGAAACGTTTCTGACCAGCCATGGTGGTGGGTGGAAGTTAACACATCTCATTATTACAGATCAGACGTGCACAGTGCCCTAGATGTGTGTCCCCTTTGGCACGTTGCCTATGTTATTTTATCTTTGTGAATTCTATTTTTCAAATAAGGTCTCATGCTTCTTAACCTCAAAATCTAGCACCCCCCCACCCCTCCAGCCTCTGGGTGTACATATACACTGCTGAACTTCGGTCCAGCATGCACCTGCTCTACCTGGAGGCTGGGCACGCTGGCACCCTCCTTGTCTGGCCCTGGAGGAAGTGCGGGCTCAGTGCTTTGGTGGTGATGGATTCTGCTGCGGAAGAGGAGGGGATGGTGTTCGCGTAGGGTCACAGAGGGAGAATATAGGCTCTCCTGAGAAGAGGGAGGGCATTTCCCACAGAAGCCACAGCATGGGCAAAGGCCCGGCGTTGAGCTGTCACGGCTCTTCCGGAGCCCCTTGCCTGAGACCAAGGGAATGGGGGGTAGGGGATGTGACCTCCCCCACCAAGCCCTTGGCTGTCAGCAGCGGCGGAAGGATTTTGAGCCTCACGCTGGTCTTGGCCCTATTTGTGGAGAATCCCTGGCAGAGGAAGGACAGGCGCTGGGGAAGGAGAGTGCTGTCGCCACTCACCAGGAGATGACAAGGGCCTGAGCTGGGCAGTGACTATGCCTACAGAGGACTGGAGACCTGCCAAGGGAGCAGCTGCTGGTGGAACTGTCAGGGTGAGTGACGGATGTGATGTTGGGGGTGATAGATAAGAGAGGGCCGGGGATTTATAGCTTGGGTGATTAAGCAATTGGTGCTGTAATGAGGGGCAGCATGCCTGAGGACAAACAGGTTTGGGGTGGAGGTTTGGGGATGGCGGTGAGGGTATACTCCAGTCATAAAGGCTAATGTTTTCTTCTTTCCAGTAGTGCCAGTGTTCTTCCATTCCAAACTGACATCGCCAGGGGTTAAGGCCTTCGAGAGGCTGCAAGCTGGTGAAGACACAGACTGCCTGGGATCAGAGGACGTCAGTGTCCTTATTTGTAAAATGACAAAGAACCACATTGTAGGGTCATTCAGAGGATTACAAGAGACGATATGTGTCTAGGGCTTGGAATGGCGCCCGGTACACTGTGCAGGTATCTGCGGAGGTGATAGGTACACCAGGGGTGCAAGTTATGCCCATTCCCCCCTTCTGTTTTAAAGGTACTCCAGTGTGATCATCACAACCAACATCTGGAAGGCAGACAAATGAGTTCATTCATTAAATAGCGATCATCACCCTGCAGTAACTGATAAGAAAAGTAGGAAAGTTTTTGTAATTTTTCCCTTTTTATCATCATTGTCGTCATCAAACACACCTCTGGACACCTATGGGATGCAGGGTTCTACATGGGGCCATGAGAAGCAGCCCGACCCCCAAGGCTCACTGCGAGTTAGGACAACAGGGCACAAGCTGAGGCCGTTCCCCAGGAAACGTGAAGCTGGGACGAGTGTGAATGCTGAGGAATGGACAGACTGCGGGGGACCTGGGCACCCACCCTCTGTGTGTGGGGGTGGGCGTGGGGGGTGCCCCTTGGTAAGGGGCAGACTCTGAGGCCACCCCACCCACTCGGATCCCCAGGCCTTGGTGGGGAGAGGCGGGCAGGGGAGCCCAGGTGCAGCATTGAGGGGCATCACCCTGGTCCTGACGCAGGCCCCTGGAGGAAGCCTGTGGACAGGCAGCGGGGAGTACAGACAGGTGGGCATGTGCAAACAGTGATTTGGCAGGACTGATGGCAGCCTAGGGGGTGGGGAGGAGGCTCCTGCCCCAGGCCCCAGGAGGGGGACTGCCCAGGGGACAAGGGGCCCCTAGCACAGGACACCTACCCAGGGAGACTTTTATTCTGGTGTGAATTTCTAAGAAGAGAAAGTTAAAAATAAGTGAGCATATTTCATAATGTTTTCTTAACCTCTAATATGGTTCAGAACACATCTTTCCTCCTGTTCACCACGGGAGTTCAAAATTCAGAGACCACCTTTTTCATTGCAGGCAACGTGTAACTTGGTCCCCTAATCTGAATTAATGTGCATGACACGGTGACAAAAGGCAATTACATCTAAGTGACATTCTAACTCAAAATTCCTTTGGGCATACCTGTGAGCGAGCCACCCAGTTCAACGCAAACACCCATAAAACACGCACTCACTGTTCCAGAAGGAAATAATTGTCACAGAAGGGCACCAGGCCAAGCGAGCTGAAATACCAAGTTCTCAATTCATCAAGTCAATAAAAGAACTCTTTTGTCAGCTCTGCTCAAGTCGTAGCGAATTATCAGGCAATTCTGGCACTGAAATCACTTTACACTGAAATACTTCACAAGGGCACAAAACAGGGGAAACACCAACTACGAGCGTCTTGAAAACATTTTGTGAGAGGCTTCACACGGTGTGAATTTACTCAGCTTTCAAGACTCAGAGGCATTTTACATTCAAAACGTCACCTGGCCACCTACTCAAGGTAAAAATATACACTTTTCACTCTCTGTGGTACATAATAATTTACCCAACTTTCACAGCCGCCATACTTTGCAAATTCTCTTCAAGGTTTTCCTTAAGACTCTGATGGAATGCTCCTTCTCTTCTTCAAGCAATATATCTTTCTGTGTAGATATGCATGGGGTTGAATTAGCACCGATTTTTCCCCCTAGGTGGCTTTGTGCCAACGGAATAAATAAATACATACATACATAAATAAAAACCCCACCAAAGAGATAACAAAGAACTATAGGCATGCCCCCAGCCCTGGGCTCTCCTCCCTTCTTTGGGAGTTAAAAGCCTCCGGTTCTGTGTGGCAATGACAGGCCTACACCCATTCCCCCCCACCCTCCCTTCAGGGAGATAAGGCCCTGCGCCTCTTCGCCTACTAACTCACCACCATTACATCCCATAATCACATTAACTGACCTGATGGGAAAGAGGCCAGGGCTGGCCGGTAGAAGACACTCCCTTTGCTTTTAAGTGGAACACAGAATTCCAAACTGCCTAAAGAAACCTGCAATTTTTTTGAAGGATTTAGAGAGAGAGAGAAAAAACCCAACACAACTATGTTCAAAATGTGTGAGATCCCTGTAGATTAACGAAGTATTTGGGCCAATGTTCTGTATTCTTGTGGGAAAAGACTCTCGTTGTACATTCACTAATGTAATTGTTTAAAAAAATTTTAAAGCTCGTGTTTTAACCCTACTGTGACTAAACCTTGAATTGCTAGTTGTAGAGATTTATCTGCTACATTGAATGGGAAGACCCATACGATATTCCATACGAGATAGGTGCTTTATAAATGTTTCACACCTGTGTTCTGCATGACGTTTGGATGATCCAAATTTGAAGCTTAAGACCACCAGAACCACGCTATTTAACTCAGTTTCTGCACTGACTATGCGGTTAGACTAGTCGCTGGAAGGCTATTTAAGGACTTTTGTTCTTCCCCAGAAGTCTCTGCTGCATCCCTCCCTCAGCCCCTAGAAGTCTGATTTCCCACCATTGCAATAGTTACTTGATCTGGGACCACGTGAACTTTCACCTGGTTTCACTTCCCTTTCGGGTGGTCGCCTAAACGGTGAAGTTACGTTTCGGTGCAGTAGTGTGGTATTTAACTTTAAAATATAAAATGTTCGTAAGAGATTCCACCCAAATCAACAAATATCACAAGTCACTCTAGTGGCAAAGTGATGTATGATCTCACCCGAAAGGATCTTCATTAAGCGTTTGACCCTGGCCCCCGCCCGCCACCGTGACGCCTCCCTGGGACGCGGCGGCGGCCAGGAGCCCGCAGGCGGCGTCTGGCCATTCCGCCCGCGGCCTGGACGTCTGTGCGGCACGCAGCCCCTCCCGCCTCACTTCCTAATCGACTTCCTAATCGGGCACGATCCTGGCTCGCCCCAGGCCTGAACCGTCTCTCTGGCCAGGAGTTTACAGCCCTCGCAGCACCAAGCCCGACGCCAGGCCCCCTCCCTTCCGACTGGAGCAGCGCCTGGGGCGGGACAGTCTGCTGCCGCCGCTGTCTGCGCCGGAGCGCTGGCGCCGGGGCCCGGCCGGAGCTCTGCCTCCTGCGGGCGCCCGCACAGCCGTCGCCATCTCCGAGGCGGCCTTTCATTCCTGCAGTCTGTTCACCCAACGGGCGGTCCTGTTAGCACGTCGGGTGGGTCGCGTCATCGTTTTAAGTTTCCAATGGCCTTGCACGACAGGGCCGCCCCGTCACGTACCCCTCTCCTTGCTGCTGCTCCGTTGCACTTCGTTCCCCCAAGTACTGTGCATTTGCTTCCCGCAGGCCCCCCGCCCGATCAGAGGACCCTCAGGGGCAGGGGTCTAGTTCACGCCGTATCTCCGGGGCATCTCCAGGGACACAACGTGACGGGAACGCAGACGTGGCTCAGCCAGTGTGTGCTGCGTGAATACGCGAACTGAAGAAAAAATGCCTGATTTCCTAATAGCCTCTGTGGGCATCACAAGCCTTCATGATCTTTGCCATCCTACCATGTGGGCCCTCATAGCTCATTTAGTCTGCATTTCTTTAACTTGAGTGAGGTGGAGTATCTTACGTTTTTGGCTTGGGCTTTGTATTTCCTTTTTTCAGAAAGCTATCTTTTCATATCTCTTGCTCAGCTTGTGACTTTCGTACAGCTTTAGAAGAGCTATTGACCCACTAAGGAAATTAGTCCTTCGCCTGTCAAATGATACAAATGTCTTTTTCCAGTTTCTCATTTACCTTTGACTTCGTAGTCACATCATCAATCTTTTCCTTTCGGCTTCTGGTTTTCGGGAATGCGTCAAAAGTCCTTCTCTGTTGTCAGAGCATCAAAGCATTCATACTTGCTTTCTTGTGATACTTGTAAAAAATTACGGTGTTTTGATCTTTGATTCAT